>JAHRHZ010000064.1:28178079-28300888 GCA_024137785.1 Ginglymostoma cirratum
ATAGAGGAGAAGATAGGTGGAGAGGAGGCAGACAAGTCAAAGAGGCATGTATACCACATTGGCAGATGTGCAGTGAACATCTGCTCGATGTGGAAAGTACTGCATCCGCTGTACCCGTTGTGGCCTCCTCTACATCGGGGAAACCAAGCGGAGGCTTGGGGCCCGCTTTGCAGAACACCTGCGCTCAGTTCGCAACAAACCACTGCACCTCCCAGTCGCGAACCATTTCAACTCCCCCTCCCATTCCTCAGACGACATGTCCATCCTGGGCCTCCTGCAATGCCACAATGATGCCACCCGAAGGCTGAAGGAACAACAAATCATATTCAGCCTGGGAACCCTGCAGCCCAATGGCATCAATGTGGATTTCACAAGCTTCAAAATCTCCCCTCCCCCAAGCGCATCCCAAAACCAGCACAGCTCATCCCGCCTCCCTAACCTCTTCTTCGCCTCTCACAAAAAAAAAAACCGCCCTCCTCCCATCTCCCACCTCCCACCTCAAGCCCCACCCCCATCTCCTATCTATTATCTTCATCCTGCCCCCTTGACCTGTCCATCCTCCCTGGACTGACCTATCTCCTCCCTACCCCCCCACCTACACTCCCCTTTACTGGCTCCATCCCCGTCTCTTCGACTTGTCTGCCACCTCTCCACCTATCCTCTCCTCTATCCATCTTCTATCCGCCTCCCCCTCTCTATTTATTTCAGAACCCTCTTCCCCTCCCCCATTTCTGATGAAGGGTCTAGGCCCAAAACGTCAAGCTTTCCTGCTCAGCCTGCTGTGTTCATCCAGCTCCACACCTTGTTATCTAACGAAGGAGTCTGAGGGGATTTGAAGAAAATCATTTTTCACCAAGATGGTTATGGTTATATGAAACTCACTGCCTGAAAGGGTATTAGATGGGGGAACCCTCAACTATTTAAGAACTATTTGTATGAACACTTGAAATGCCATAGCATACAAGGCTATGGACCAAGTGGTTGAAAATGGGATTACAATATATGGATGTTTAATGATTTTTGCAGATGTGATTGGCCAGAGGCCTTCTTTCCATGTTGTAAAAACTCTATGGCTCTAAGACTCAGAGTCTGGTAAGAGTAACGCATCGCACTGAAAAGTATTTTCACTTACATCTTCATTTTTTCTCTCAGTTTCTATTTCAATCGTGGTTTCCTTGGTCATGCAAGATGATAGTGTATCTCTCAAACATACCAGTATTGCTCATGATCAAACATCAACAGGTCAACCTAAACAATTCAAATAAGACTGACCAGGCTTTCCTTTTTATCACATGGAGCATTAAAGAAAGACTTACTGAAATAGGAATTGCATCTTTTCATCCAGAAACTGCAGTAAATAGTACCGCTGTCTTTCAGCAAAGAGTTGGAAAGAAAACAGTCCCAATTCTCCCTCCAAAAACATGAAATAAATTCCACAAAGAGAATTATTTTGGCGGTTCAACATCTCGGGGTCTATTTGTTCCATTTCTAAAATCCACAATTTCTCACCTCTAATTGCCTTCAAGAAGGTGGAATGAGCTGCTTCATGAACTGCTGCAATCCAATGGACTTCCCATCATGTAAACTAATGTTACTAGTGTCACTTAGGAAATGTAGCAACTAACAGATAGGTCGTATAAAGATCAATGAGATAACACTTTCAAAAAAAAGTTCCTGGTAGTTATCAGTTGATAACCATTGGCCAGGACATTAGACAGGACTTTTTTGTCCTTCTCGAATAAACGACAGAATCTTTTACCTGCACTTCAGGGGCAAGGCAGAGCTAAGGTCTAGCCTCTGAAGTGAAATAGAACATCTCTAAAACTGGCATTCACTTGGTACTGCACTTGAGTCTCACTAGGCATTTTCTGCTCAAATCTCTCAAGAGGGACTTCAACCCAAAATCTTCAAGCTCAAAAGATGAGTGAGCTACTAGCTTCTGATTGCGGATGAAAGGTGCAATGTTTTATTCCTTTCTATAAAAGCTTGTTTTTGAAGTACAGCATATTGTTTATTTGATTTCAAACCTAGCAATTAAGAAAATCCAAAGTTTGAGAAGAATTAGAAATGTAAATTAAGAAAAAGTACAAAGTCACTGCCTTAATATCACCATCTCCATTAACTTTTAGGTGCTGTGCTGTGGCGAAACATTAAAATCAGATCATGATCTGACTGTTAATTGTTCAAATGCTGACCCAAGGGGTCACGACATGTAAAAATCACTAAAGCTTATTAAAAGTTATTGTAGTAATTATTACAATTCTTCTGTTACAACCAGCTGTTCTTTCAACTATTACAAACCAGGTGTTTCTGATCCTCCCACAATTATTAAAATCAATAATCTACTGATAGGCCATGAAGGAATTGCATTATAATGTCAGAAATCTTTTACGCAAAAAAGTAATATTCAAGTATCTGTAAGCACAAGAAGATCTATGATTTTTTTGTTAAATTGACATACACCCATGGCTCCCAAATCATTCTGGTTGCACACCACTACTCATTTATAAACAAACATTCTGCACGCTCCCACAGGCAGTTTTTTTTCTTAAAATTATCCCTTCAAGGATAACATTTCACAAATTATTATAATTACAGTTTAAGGGTACACGTGTCTCTAATAATGGTTTTACTTTCCACTGAGCTTCCTCTCTTCCCAGTACCATTCCTTCTACCCACCCACTCAATACTTCTGAAACCACAGAGCTACACACACCATTGTACCTTCATTAAACATCCTCACCAAAGTGATGGCTTGAGACAGTAGGGCCAAATGCCCCAGCAGTGCCCTGATCCCAGAGTCAGCAGTTGCTTCTACCAGTCAGACAGCTCTCACATCACTGCTGTGTCAGAAAGAGAAAGGGAGATAGCACAAGATGTCAACACAAGAGCAAGACAGCATGAGAGACAGCGCGCAAGAGGCGGAGAGTAGGGGCGCAGAGAGCACTGGATGGGAGAAAAATAGTAAAATGAGACTGATGTTGGAAGTTTAGAGAGAGATGGATGGGAAGGGAGACACAGTGAGCAAAAGTGGGGAGAAAGAAGGGGACAGACAGGGGGCAGAGACAGAGAGACAGACAGAATGAAAAAGAGAAAGAGGGACAGGTAGACAAGGAGAGACAAAGAAGAGAGATCACATTTGTCAGAGAACAAAAGGCAAAGGGAACAGAAATATTATAGATGAGATATATCCAAAGTAAATGCTAATCTTGACTTCAAACTTCCAGTAATCAATGAATGAGGCAAACAGATGAAGTGCTAGTGAGTTTTACTTGAATGAATCCTTATAACACAAATTATTCAGCTTCAATTAGTCCAGTTTGCTCAAAATGTTTGAAGGTTACCACTGGCACCATAGCCTGTGGGCCATCTCATGATGATAATGTTTATTCTCAGCACAGTATTAATATATATACCTGGCAGACTTCCAGATCCAGTGCATGGTAGAATGTCTCAACTGTAACCAGTTCGGAACATCTTAATCTCAAATTCCGAAGATAGATCATCAGGATTTCATCCACAGTATCCATAATCACTGAAAAGAAAACCTCCTTCCAATATTCCCAAACATAACTGAGAAGCTGTTTAACTAACCAAGCAACAGTTTATGAAGTTTCATATTAAATATTTATAAAAGAATAACAGAACTACAAATGAATCGAGTTCGAAATCCACATCATCAACAGGTCAAAGCAACAAAACATTATGGATTTTACATTAATGTCCATGAAATTGACAAAATCAACAAAGCATAAACAAGGTAAGAGTTCTCTTGTAAGTTAGCCTAATGTACGTATTTTACAGTAAACTGCTACTGAGACTTTAAATGTTTTCAAACAAGGCATTTGTCACCTTTTCTATGCTATACTATATGCATTCAGCTACCATAAAATATTGTGTTTCATTATCTTGTAGTACACATAACTATGTAGTGCTAATATACAATTATGGTCAATTTATATACAAGTTCTTGCAAGTCCTCAACCAAACAGATCCACGTAACAATTACCAAGATTCCACTGACATTACGGACAAGTCAGTACTGTCATTAAGCTGACAATCCAACAAAGACAAACCATAGGCTGCTTTGTGGCTGGGAAACTTAACCCTCAGATAGAAGATGCTCCTGTCCATTAACAGCTTATCATTGCTCATCAGGATAAGATCATCCAATGCCCCCTCATTTACTTCATTAAAGTGTCAAGATATGCTACAAAGATCCAAAGTGTAATAGACAGAAACTATATACTGGAAGGTTTATGAACATTCAGTCTCTGAAGCCTTAGTAAACTCATGGTAAAACAGAACTGCTTTGTCCTGCACTTCTGTTGCTGACCTTTGGCTCAAAAGGTTACTTTAAGTGTCCACAACCCCACCGATATAGTAAACGTAACTCCTGCCTCATCGAGCTCTCAAAAGGATGAAATAATTACTTCACTCATAATCTACAGCCAGCACTCAACACAGTGATTAATGTTTCAGTAGGCATCTTAACTGCCTTACCTGAAATGTACTGTTCAATAGAACTCTTTTAGAGTATACACACTATGGAAATAATTTACTCTAACATTTCCTACTGTAAAGCACACAACTATAGGTTTTAAGAATTAACACATTACATAGCTTGAAAGCAGAAATTTTGTTTGAGTGAAATAAACAAAACTCAACATCTTTAGCATCTCTAAAAAATATTCCAAGAAGTGAGGACAGAGAATGGCCAGCAGAAAGGAAGTAACAGTGGATTAAAGTCTGCATTTGAGTCTTTGGAGAAGGAAGAAATAGGACCACGACACCCTCCTGATGGGGGCTGAATGTGCAGAGGAGCGGCACATCCATGGTGAAGAAGTGGTGGCTAGCGCCAGCAAACTGGAAAATTTGAAACTGACAAAGCACCAGAAAAATTGAGGATGTACATGGGAAGGGGCTGGATAATGAGAGATTGGAAACTATTGTGGAGATAAGCAAACGAGATGGAGAGACTCTTAGAATTCCTACAGTGTGGAAACAGGCCATCCAGCTCATCTAGTCCACACCAACCCTTGGAAGAGTTTCCCACCCAGACCCACCCCTGTAACCCTGCATTTCCCATAACTAACCCACCTAGCCTGCATATCCCTCGACACTACGGGCAATTTAGCACGGCCAATCCATCTAACTTGCCCATCTTTGGACTGTGGGAGGGAACCAGAGCACCCGGAAGAAATCCACACAGACACGAAAACAATGTGCAATTTCCACACAGACTATCACCAGAGGCTGGAATCAAACCCAGGTCCCTTGAGCTGTGAGACGGCACTGCTAACCACTAGTCACCGGGCCACCCTATGCCATCTCAGGGGGACAAAAAAAGGCGAAGAAAGAGAAAGAGACCATAAGATATGGCAGAATTAGGCCATTCAGCCCATCAAGTCTGCTCCACCATTTGATCCTGGCAGATAAGTTTCTCGACCTATTCTCCTGTCTTTTCCATGTAACCCTTGATTCCCTTACTAATCGAGAACCTATGGCTGTCTTAAATACTATCAGTGACTTGGCCTCCACAGCCTTCTGCAACAATGAGTTCCACAGATTCACCTCCCACAGGTTGAAGTAATTCCTCCTCATCTCAATTTTAAAGGGTCGCCCCTTGACTGTGAGGCTGTCAGGTCCTAGTCTACCCTGCTAGTGGAAGCATCTTCGGGGAGAGGGAGAGACACGATCATGGAAACAATCAGTTGATGTTTGATAGTGGGGTCACGTTCCAGAGCTGGCACTCAGCTTTTGCTAAGTAAAGCTCAATAAACCAGAAAACAATAGTGCTGCCCTTGTCAGCAGATTTGGATTACAAAGTCAGGGTTGGATCTGAGAGCATGAAGAGCATTAAGTTCAAAGGGAGACAGTTTGGAATGGGTGAAGGGTGGGGGGGCAGAGAAATTAAGGTGACCAATGGTCATGTTGAAGAAGTTCTGCTCCTCACTCTAACAGGATTTCCATTTGAATCTTTCTTGTTCTCTCAATGACGTCTTGTTATTAGCTTTCAACTTGCGCCTATTCCTCATGCTCTGTAGCATTTCCACATAAATCATGTTTGCACAGCTTGTTGCTTAAATTCTGCCCCAACTTTGGCCAAATTGACCTCTTCTCTACAGAGATAAAACCAGAGATCTGGAGAAAACAAAAATCGGCAAGTTAGAAGATGCAACTCGCAGAAAGAATAAGCAGGCAAAGGGCTCTTTTCTCTGGGACAAAGGAGACTAGGAGAAATTGGGTTGGAGGTCTTGAAAATTCTGAAAAGGTTCATTAGGTTTGAGATAGATAAACTGTTTCCACATAAATGAAATACAGCTCTCAATATGCCACAGAATTCATGAATTCTTCACAAGGGAAGTGGCAAAATATATACAACAGGCCAACGGGACATGGAGGCAAGCTGAGACGAAGCAAGAAGAGTGCGAGGGGCCTTTCTGGATATGAAAGGCATACAGTAGTTTGGTCAAGTGGAATCTATAGCTTTGAAGTAGGCTATGTAATTTGAGTTAACTTAATCCAAAAAAGGCCTTCAATATTTTCAACATTGAATGTGGCTTTTGTTCAGACTACAAATTGAAATGTGGGTGTGTTAATTTCCCCTCATGAGCAGCATCAAATTTTGTGGTACTCTTAGAACTGAAAAGATTCACTGCCTCTCTCAACCACAGGATTGAATTATAGGTATCAGCTCAGTGGAATATATGTGCCGCAGTGAACCAACAGGCCACCCACAGAGCACTTATCCCCTCTCCCTCCACAGAATTGAGACTTACACTGTCACATGTCTGGACTCCCGGATAAAGTGGCAAGGCTGTTGGTTATATTGAACTTGAGAGATGTCCAAGACACTCATTTATGGGCCTTTACAAGTCAGGCACATGGCAGTAATCCTTCATGTTTACAGTGAAACCAAGGCATGAACCTCCTGTTAGCACACAGGCTTCTACTTTTCCTGCGTGCCACAGCTACTGAAACCCTTGTTTGCAACTTAAATCGTGAGTGGCTCAATCAGTAGAATGCTACAAACAAAAGTACAGTTCTATTTTTGTCATCCACTGGGTGTTTCTTCTGTTCCTCCCCTGCAGTTGCTCCAGTAACTGCTGATTCTTGTGATCCTTCAGAGGAAGTAGTAGTAGTACAAGAATTAAACTGTATTTACATAGCACCTCATCACATCTCTGCGCCTCAAAGTGCTTTGCAACAAATGAATATGATGGACATTCAAGCTGCGACAGAAATATCTAATTTCAACACACACTGTACAACCAAAAGCACCGCAGTAATCGTCCAAAGATCCTTAAATTCTGGAGAAGTTCCAGAGGATTGGAAAACTGTGAAACAGCTTTATTTAGAAAGGGAAGCAGATAAAAAAAAAAACAACTGTCAATCAATTAGCCTATGGCCAGTTATTGGGAAAATATTAGAGACTATTATGAAGAATGTAATAAAGAACATGTAGAAATATATAACATAAGCAAGCAGAGTCAGCGTGGCTTCAGGAAGGAGAAACTACACCTGACAAATTTACTAGAAATCTTTGAGGAGGTAACAAGCAGGATAGATAACAGGGAAGCACTGAATGTAATATATTTGGATTTCAAAAGGCTTTTGATTAAATGTACCACATAGATCTTAGGCCATTTAATAAGGTAAGTTCCTATGGTGTTAGAGGTAATATATTAACATGGATAGAGGACTAGCTAACTAACAGAAGAAAGAGTTGGGATATGGGAGTCATTTTCAGGATGGCAATCTGCAAATGAGTGGAGTACCACAGGGAGCAGTACTCGGGCCACAATTATTTACAATATATATGCATGACTTGGGTGATGGGCATGAATATACTATAGCCAAACTCGTGAATGACAAAAAAAATAGATGGGAAGGATAGTACAGAAGTTCTGCAAAGGGCTATAGACTGGTTAAGCAAATAGGCAATAAATTGGCAGATGGAATACAATGTGGGAAAGTGTGAGGTTATGCACTTTGGCAGGAAGAATAGAGGGACTGAATGTTATTTAAATGAAAAAAAACACTGCAGAAAGATACCGAACAGAAGGATTTGGAGTCCTTGTCCGTAAATCACAATAAAACTAGCATCCAAGTTCAGCGGATAATAGGAAGGCAAATAAATATTGGCCTTTATTTCAAAGGGAATGGAATGTATAAGTACCAAAACTATACAAGGCACTAAGGCCACAGCTGGAATACTGAACAGCTTGAGTCTGTTATTCAAACAAAGCAAAGGTTTTGGAGACGGTTCAGAGAAGATTCACTCGAAACCAACCATGGAGGGACTGTCTGGAGGATGGATTGAGTAGGTTGGTCCTGTACTCATTGGAATGCAGAAGAGTGACAGATGAAATGTGCAAGCTTTTTAAAGCGAATTGATATGGAAGATGTGGAAAGGTTCTTTCCCCTCATGGGACCAGACAGCATAATCTCAGTACAATGGGTGGCACATTTAAGACAGAGATGAGGAGGAATTTCTTCTCTCAGACAGTAGTGAATATGTGGAATTCTTCACCACAGAAGATTCTCAAGATTATGTCATTAAGTATATTCAAGGCTGAGAAAAAGACAGATTTTGTTTTTAAATCAATAAGGGAATCAAGGGTTATGGGAAAGAAAGCAGGAAAGTGGAGTTGCAAATTATCAGATCAGCTATGATCTCATTGAATGGCAGAGCAGATATAATCTGCCAAGCTGACAACCAAGACAATAATTTACACTGGCATCCTTCTGCCTCCTCATTGGAGTGATGCAATGGCCAGTAACAGGGTATTCCATCATGGGAGTATAACACATAGAATTCTAAGTGACATTAAGTGAATCAGGCAAGATTGCCACCATTGAGTCCGAAGGTTTTGCATTCAAGCCACAATCTAGAGATTTAAGTACATATTGGAATCATAGAACCCCGACAGTGTGGAAACAGGCCATTCAGTCCATTGAGTCCACACCAACCCCCTGGACAGCATCGCAAACAGAGCCACACCCACCCCCATCCTATCTCTGTAACCCTGCATTCCCCAGACCCAATCCTCCTAGCCTGCATACCCCTGGACTCTATGGGCACGTTAGCATAGCTATTCCACCTAACTTCCACATCTTTGGACTGAGACAAAACCAGAACACCCAGAAGAAACCCATGCAGACATGGAGAGAATATGCAAACTCTACACGCACAGTCACCCGAGGGTGGAATTGAACCCGGGTCCCTGGCACTGTGAGGCAGCAGTGCTAACCACTGAGCCAGTGCAGTACTGAGGGACGGCTGTCCCCTCAATTTCAGACACGAAAAGATTTCTCCATTAGAGCAAGTGGCAGTAAAGCACATTGGAACATCAGAAAGCCACAAAAGATGCGTGTGTTTGAGAGGCACAATGGTGCTTAAATGTACATGTATGCCAATATCCTGAGTTATCATTTACTTTCAGGAATAGGACCCAATCTGTGGAAACTTAGTCTGATGTAGGCAGGTATACAGTGCTTAGGTATCCAAGCTTCTGCAACAAAAAATGAGGCTACGTGTCCCACATGATGAACTATGGAAGCTGGCTAGCTTGGAGCTTTTACATTACAAGTCTTTTAGATTAGCTGTTCAAAGTCTCATGCATCTACAGTTCGTAACAACAAAACAGAGCAATGCTCAAAACTGCAAGGGAAATCACCCTCACTAGCCCCCAAAACACCTGTAATCACTGGGGAAAGTGCCAGCCAAAGACTGGAAAGACAGAATCCGCGAGGATTGGTACCTCCAATCATAGATTCTGTCTGTCTCATGCTGCTCCTATTCCTCTAATCACAAGTTCCCTCTCCCTTGTCTCTACAAAAGAATCTCTGATTAGGGGAACTGAAGGACCTATGGTGGCTGGTCCTAGGACGAGCCACAAGTTCCGTTACACTATTGACGATCTCTTCTTGAGGAGACATTACAAAAGAGAAGGGCATCTCTGTTGCTCATGAGACCTTGAGAAGCTGTCACTTACTCAGCCTTGCAAAGTGAGAGCACATCAGTGTTGGGCCTGATACTTGACCAAGGGTGCACTAGCAGGCCCAGCTCCTAACTGGAGATATGGTCGCTTGGTAAAACAAAGTGGCAGATGGCAAGAAGGGTTTCTTTATAATCCGGAGATAGGGATGGAAAATGTGATTGCTCCAGAAATTTATGCCAAAGTCTTCTGACCTGGTCTGCGTTTTAGTGCAAATAAACTAAATTTGCAGACAGGGAGTGGGAGCAGATGAGATGAAACCTCAACCATTTCCCAATGACCAAAGTATGACCAATCAATGGAGAATATTCCCTGCATCCACCCCCAATTCTCACCGGTTTTACTTTTACTAGAAGGCTGGTCATTCACACCTCGCCACTGGAACACAGAATTTTGTCCATGCGTGGATAAAGATTGCCATGAGGTATAAAGCTGTGATCCTAATAAATACAGCATCAATGAGCTGTTTGAGAGAGTGACTAAGTGCTGCTCAACAGCACAGTTTTAGACATTTCGCTGAAGATTGTGGCTACATGGGACAGTAATTGAGCAGTTCTGATGAGTCACTGGACTCAAAACATTAGTTCTGCTCTCTTCCCACGGATGCTTCCAGATTTGCCGAGTTTCTCCAGCAATTTTTGGTTTTGCTTCAGTATCTAACTTATTCATTTCGTGGGATGTGGACGTCGCTGGCTGGCCGGCCAGCATTTCTTGTCTATCCCTAGCTGCCCTTGAGAAGGTGGTGGGGAGTTGCCTTCTTGAACCGCCACAGTCCTCCTGCTGTGGGTTGAGCCACAATGCTATTAGGGAGGGAATTCCAGGATTTTGACCCAGCAAGTGAAGGAATGGCGGTATATTTCCAAGTCAGGATGGTGAGTGGGTTGGTGGGGAACTTGGAGGTAGTGGTGTTCCCGTATGTCTGCTGTCCTTGTCCTTCTAGATGGAAGTGGTTGTGGGTTTGGAAGATGCTGTCTGAGGATCTTTGATGAATTTCTGCAGTGCATCTTGCAGATAGTACACACTGCTGCTACTAAGCATCAGTGGTGGAGGGAGTGAATGCTTTTAGATGCAGTGCCAATCAAGCAGGCTGCTTTGTCCCAGACGGTGTCAAGCTTCTTGAGTGTTGTTGGGGCTGCACTCATTCAGGCAAGTGGGGAGTATTCTGTCACACACATGACTTGGCCTTGTAGATGGTGGACAGGCTTTGAGGAGTCAGGAGCCGAGTTACTTGCCACAATATGCCTAGCTTCTGGCCTGCACTCGTAGCCACTGTGTTTATGTGGTGAGTCCAGTTGAGTTTCTGGTCAATGGTAACCCCCAGGATGTTGACAGTGGGGGATTCAGTGATAGTAACACCATTGACTAGCAAGTGGCTGTGGTTAGATTGTCTCTTATTGGTAATGGTCATAGCCTGGCATTTGTGTGGCACGAATGTCACTTGCCACTTGTCAGCCCAAGCCTGGATATTGTCCAGATCTTGTTGCATTTGAACACGGACTGCTTCAGTATCTGAGGAGTCATGATTGGTGCTGAACATTGTGCAATCATCAGCGAACATCCCCACCTCTGACCTTATGATGGAGAGGAGGTCATTGATGAAGCAGGTGAAGATGGTTGGGCCTAGCCTGAGGAACTTCTGCAGAGATGTCCTGGAGCTAAGATGATTGACCTCCCACAATCACAACCATCTTCCGATGTGTCAGGTATGACTCCAACCAACGGAGCGTTTGCCCCCTGATACCTATTGATTCCAGTTATGCTAGGGCTCCTTGACGCCACACTTGGTCAAATGCAGCCTTGATATCAAGGACTGTCACTCTCACCTCAGCTCTGGAACTTAGCTCTTTTGTCCATGTTTGAACCGAGGCTGGAATGAGGTCAGGAGCTGAGTGGCCCTGGCGGAAACCAAAGTGGGCATCACTGAGCAGGTTATTTCTGAGCAGGTGCTGCTTGATAGCACTGTTGATGCCAACTTCCAGCAGTTTACTGATGATCGAGAGGAGACTGATGGGGTGGTAATTGGCTGGGTTGGATCGGTCTTGCTTTTTATGTACAGGACATACTTGGGCAATTTTCCACATTGTCAGGTAGATACCAGCGTTGTAACTGTACTGGAACAGCTTGGCTAAGGGAGCAGCAAGTTCTGGAGCACAAGTCTTCAGTACTATTGCCGGAATGTTGTCAGGGCCCACGTCCTTTGCAGTATCCAGTGTCTCCAACCGTTTCTTGAAGTCACGTGGAGTGAATTGAATTGGCTGAAGACCGGCATCTGTAATGCTGGGGCCCACTGGAGGAGGCCGAGATGGAATTTCCACTTGGCACTTCTGGCTGAAGATTGCTGTGAATGCTTCAGCCCTATCTTTTGCACTAATGTACTGGGCTCTTCCATCATTGAGGATGGGGATATTTGTGGAGCGTCCTCATCCAGTGAGTTGTTTAATTGTCTGCCACCATTCATGACTGGATGTGGCAGAACTGCAGAGCTTAGATCTGATCCGTTGGTTGTGGGATCGCTTAGCTCTGTCTATCACTTGCTGCTTCCACTGGTTGGCATGCAAGTAGTGTTGTTTGGTGGCTTCACCAGGTTGATACCTCATCTTCAGATATGCCTGGTGTTGCTCCTGGCATGCCGTCCTACAATCTTCATTGAACCAAGGTTGATCCCCTAGCTTGATGGTAATGGTTGAGTGGGGGATATGTCGGGCCAGGAGTACAACTCTACTGCTGTTGATGGCCCACAGCGCTTCATGGATGCCCAGTCGAGTTGCTGGATCGGTGTGAAGTCTGTCCCATTTCACATGGTGATAGTGCCACACAACACGGTGGAGGTTGTTCTCAATGTGAAGGCGGGTCTTTGTCTCCACAAGGACTGTGCAATGGTCGCTCTTACCAATACTGTCATGGACAGATGCAACTGCAGCCGGCAGATTGGTGAGGATGAGGTCAAGTATATTTTTCCCTCTTGTTGGTTCCCTCACCACCTGCTGCAGACCCAGCCTAGCAGCTCTGTTCTTTCGGACTCGACCATCTCAATCAGTAGTACTGCTGCTGAGCCGGTCTTGGTGGTGGACAATGAAATCCCCCACCCAGAGTATATTTTGTGCCCTTGCCATCCTTCGTGCTTCCTCCAAGTGTTGTTCAACATGGAGGAGTATTGATTCATCAGCTGAGGGAGGACAGTTTGTGGTAATCAGCAGGAGGTTTCCTTGCCCATGTTTAACTTGAAGCCATGAGACTTCATGGCGTCCAGCGTCAATGTTGAGGACTCCTAGAGCAACTCCCTCCCATCTGTCTCCCACTGTACCATCCCCCTCTGCTGGGTCTGTCCTGCCAGTGGGACAGGACATATCCAGGAATGGTGATGGTTGTGTCTGGGACATTGTTTGTAAGGTATGATTCTGTGAGTATGACTATGTCAGGCTGTTGCTTGACTAGTCTGTGAGACAGCTCTCCCAATTTTGGCACTAACCTCCAGATGTTAGTGAGGAGAACTGTGTATGGTCAACAGGGCTGTTTCTGCCATTCTCTCTTCCGGTGCCTAGGTCGCTGCCCAGCGATCCATCCTGTTCCATTTCTTTGAGTCTTTGTAGCGATTGGTACAACTGATTGGCTTGCTAGGCCATTTCAGAGGGCAGTTGAGAGTCAACCGCATTGCTAGGGTCTGCAATCACATGTAGGCCAGACCAGGTGAGGGTGGCAGATTTCCTCCCCTGAAGGACATTAGTAAACCAGATAGGTTTTTCCAACAATCGGCAATGATTGGACTGTGCTGTGTGGACAGGGCATACAAGGGTGATTTATTGGGTACATTTCAGAATTATAGCCATTGTCTGGACTTGTAGCCTTTATTGCATCCACTGCACTCAGCCAATCCCCAATATTAAGGGGAATTAACTGAATTAGCTAAAGGCCTACATCTGTGATACTAGAGACCTCAGGATGTGAACAAGATGGTGTATCAATTTGCCTCTTTCAGCTGAAGATGGTCCCAAACTCTTCAAGCTTTTAGTATCTACATGCAGGCTCTCCATCATTGACGTTGGGCATGTTCACAGAGCTACCAATACCTGTTAGTTGTTTAATACATACCAAGAGAAAGAAAAGCTCCAAAGGGTGGACTCACGTTCTGTGGTTGCTAAAACAGCTACAAGCTACATCAATTGTGAAGAAAAGGCTATAACTTGGTGGCAGGTGAGACGATTGAACGTAATATAAAAAGAACAGCAAAAAACTTATCAAAAGATTGATAAGGGTGGAAAACTTAGAGTACGATAGAAAGTTAGAGTCATACAAAAGAGATACTAAGAGTTTCCTTTGTTATTTAACAAGCTAAGAGAGATTTACGCCTACAGAAAAAGCGAATAAATCCAAGGAATTACCAGTTTACCAGATTAGTACATTTAATTAACAAGTACAGAGAATGCTGGGGAAGCCCATCAGGTCTAGCAGCATGTCTGGAGAGAAATGGAACTGTTCTGAAGAACAGTCATCCCAGACTTGAAACATTAACCAGTTCTCATCACAGATGCTTTCAAACCTGGTGCGTTTCTCCAGCATTCTGTATTTGTTCCAAATTTCCAGCATCTGCAATATTTTGCTTCGATTATAAAACCTCTGGCTTGTATCCACTGGCATTTAGAAGATCAAGAGGCAACTCGATTGAAACACAAGATCTTGTGTGATTGAGAAGGTGCACCTGGCAAAGAGGTTTTCTCTTGTGGGAGAACCTAGAAATAGGGGTCACTGTCTTTATTTAAAGAAATACACCTAAGACAAAGATGAGAACAAATGTTTACTCTGAGGGTCATGAGAGTTTGAAACGCTGCTTCCGCTGACTTTTCAGGAAGAACGTCATTGGAATATTTTAAAGCTGAATTAGATAGATTCTAAATGAGCAAGAGAGTGAAAACTTATCAGGATAGGCAATACGTGGAGGCAACAAATTAGCAAGGATCTTACTGATTGGTAAATCAGGCTCAAGAAGTTGAGGGACTATATCTGTCCCTAATTCCTATATGCTTCCAAACCTGTGACTTCCAGCACCGAGAAGGACAAAGATGACTGAAGCATGGGAACTCCTCCACCAGTGAGATAATCTCCAAGCCACACATCATTCTAATACGGAATAATATATCTGTCCTTTCACTGTCACTGGGTCAAAATCCCAGAAGTCACTTCCCAAGAACAATTAGGGATAAGTAATAAATCCCGGCCAAGCTAGCTACATCCACATCCTGGGAATTCTATTTAAAAAATTGTCTCCCACCATTGAGGAGTGGACATTGCAGGGCGCAAGAAATTTGATCCGATATCCTTCTTGTGCGACAGTCAAACAAACCATAACAGCTCGAGATCTTTGTGGAAGTTAACAGCAAGCTATGATGATAGGCAGGGCCTTTGTGGGTATGGCCTTTTGATGTGTCCAGGGTCTCAGACATTAGGGATCACAAAGACTGTCGCGATGAAAAAAAAATAAACAAAGTATTGGAAATACAATGCAAAAGATGGAAAAAATGGCAAAATGGATTTAGTTTAAATAAACTACAACTTATCTTTAGGTCAACATTTCAAGTGTTTTATACTTGTCCGTTACAGAATTACAAAACTTGAAATTTATGGTCAACGACATCACTACATTGGAGTCTAGATTCCAGCACCACCCCACGCAGACCCCTTCTCAGAAATACAGTAGCGAAAATGCTGTCAGTGACCCAAAAGACAATCAAAACTGTTACATGATCACTTTCTATGGAATTCTCCATTTCCAGGTATGACATTTATCTTGGGTTTCCTTTAAGGTTTTGGAGTAGATCTGTAGCTCGGGTTGTGGGTGTTGAGGTTGGTTGGCTCGCCGAGCCGGTTTGTTGTTTTGCAGACGTTTCGTTACCATGCTTGGTAACATCCTCAGTGCGGCCTCTGATGAAGTGTCGGTGTGTTTTCCCGCCTGGTTTTTAAACTCTGGGGTCCATTGAGTCGGATTTCCTCACTTCTGGGTTTCCTCTGTAGTGGAAGGTATATGGGGTCGAGTTCAATGTGTTTATTAATAGCATGCTTTGTGGAGTGCCATGCTTCCAGGAATTCTCGTACTTGTCTCTACCTAGCCTGACCCAGGATCTTGGTGTTGTCCCAGCTGAAGTCGTGGTTCTCCTTGTCCATGTGGATTGAGATGAGTGAGTATCGGTCGTGTCTTTTTGTAGCCAGTTGGTGTTCATGTATTCTTGTTGTTAGTTTCCTTCCTGTTTGTCCGATGTAGTGTTTCTCACAGTCACTGCAGGGGATTTTGTAGATGACATTGGTCCTGTCCATGGCGGGGAGTGGGTCTTTAGTTCGGGTGAGCACTTGTAATAGGGTTGATGTGGGCTTGTGTGCCACTCTGATGCCCAGCGGTCGTAGAGGTCTTGTAGTGAGTTCTGACGTGTTCCTGATGTAGGGTAGTGTGATGAGTGCATCGGGGCGTGTAGAATCTTTCTGAAGCTGTTCCTGTGGTCATCTCCTGACCCAGTTTTTCGGATATCCATTATCCTTGAACACTTGAAAGAGGTATTCTTCTTCCTCTTGGCGTAGTTCCATGTTGCTGCAGTGTGTTGTCTTTCCTTGTAGCACCAGTAGATGGCAGTCTGACAGATGTTCCCAAATTAATCTAATGACTAGAATATCTGCATCATCACCTGCGTGCTTCACAATCGGTCATACATCTTACAGTTCAAATTCCATATATCCGAAAAATGTGAACTCAAATTTTTGTGTATTGTATAATTTTTTTATCCCCCCCTTTCCAAATATTGAATTTGTTCCCCCAAATATGTGCAATTCTGTGTGCCCTGCTGCTTTTGGTTGCTTGAGTAGCTGTAACACTCAGATACTGGTTTCAAGCTTCATGCTAAGCCTTAATGCCCCTGATCATTTATAAAATCTAACAATTTTAAGCAGGCCCAAAGCAGCAGCTGGCGTGAGGGAAGCAGGCCCAGAGCAGTGGCTGGAGTTAGACAGGGATCTGATGCAGGCGATCAGATCACATATGAGAAGCCTCTATACTGAGCTACTACAATGTGACGTCTATGTGAATCTTTTTTTCATCTGACTGCAATGTCAATCCTTTAACTATGTCTTACTTCTAACTTATAATGTAAACACTAACATAATGCAACTACTTTTTATTCCTCTTTAGTATATAAGATTTGTACCTAGGTACTTCTACCTAAAGTGGCACCATGAGACTGCTTCAGAGATAAAAGGTACTGCAGATGCTGGAGAATCCGAGATAACAAGCATGGGGCTGGATGAACACAGCAGGTCAAGCAGCATCATAGGAGCAGGAAAACTTGACGTTTCGGGCCTAAACCCTTCATCAGAAATGGGGGAGGGGAAGCGGGTTCTGAAATGAAGAGGGAGAGAGGGGGAGGCGGATAGAGGATGGATAGAGGAGAGGATAGGGGGTCCCACCTCAAGAATGCATCCGCTGTACCCGTTGTGGCTTCCTCTACATCGGGGAAACCAAGCGGAGGCTTGGGGACCGCTTTGCAGAACACCTGCGCTCGGTTCGCAACAAACAACTGCACCTCCCAGTCGCGAACCATTTCAACTCCCCCTCCCATTCCTCAGACGACATGTCCATCCTGGGCGTCCTGCAATGCCACAATGATGCCACCCGAAGGCTGAAGGAACAGCAAATCATATTCAGCCTGGGAACCCTGCAGCCCAATGGCATCAATGTGGATTTCACAAACTTCAAAATCTCCCCTCCCACAACCGCATCCCAAAACCAGCCCAGCTCATCTCCACCTCCATAACTGGTTTTTCTTCTCACCTATCCCCTCCTCCCACCTCAAGCCACATCCCCATCTCCTATCTACTAACATCATCCCACCCCCTTGACCTGTCCGTCCTCCCTGGACTGACCTATCTCCTCCCTACACTCACCTTTACTGGCTCCATCCCCGCCTCTTCGACTTGTCTGCCTCCTCTCCACCTATCCTCTCCTCTATCCATCCTTTATCCACCTCCCCCTCTCTCCCTATTTATTTCAGAACCCTCTTCCCCTCCCCCATTTCTGATGAAGGGTCTAGGCCCGAAACGTCAAGTTTTCCTGCTCCTATGATGCTGCTTGACCTGCTGTGTTCATCCAGCCCCATGCTTGTTACCATGAGACTGCTGTCAGGGAAACTGCTGAATTTGGCAGCCAAGGAACAGAAATTGAAACAGGACCAAATATAATGACTTTAGCCATTTTACTGTTGAATTGAGGGAGAGTTCTGCTCATCTCATGCGGGATGTCAGGTAAGTAATCTAATAATTTATTAATAGTGGAAGACTAATGGCGAAACGGAGCTGGGTGTTGAAAAGAGTTCAAGTCTGGGGAGGCAGAAGCTTGAGCAAATTTTGTCAGGTAGGCTAACAGAAGTGAGAGAAGTGAAAGGTTTTCATCTTTGTGACAAAAGAAACCCACAAGCTATTCTTTCACTTTGAAGTCAGGGATAGAAACAACAGGGGTTTAGGAAAAATCGCCTGCAGGTAATAATAAAGGATTATTTTTGCATTCTGATGTGATCCTGAAATAGTGAGCAGTTTAAGCAGAATGCAGGACATATGTGGGGCAGCCAGGTACTCCAGCAATGAATAGTCATACTAGCTGTCCACTATAACCTTTTGAGTTTGCATCCCTTTGACTCAAGGAATCAGAGACAAAAAACACACCATGACTAACAGTCAAGGGAGTGACAGAGTCTAATGGTTTAGTTGAGGACTAGGGTAAAGGTAGAAGTGAAGACTGGATTGAGCAAACTAATAGCTGCAGAATGCTAGACAGTTTGAAAACTGCACTTTCAAAATTCTGCGAATCGGTGGATTGTTTTTTTTCCAGATATGGATTCAAATATGAAGGGAGATGGATTAGGGAACGGATATGGGATGTGGGTGGAGAAGGATGCAAGGAAGTGATAAAAGATGATTTTGTTTGCGACTGACAAAAGGGATTAGCAGCAGGGCCTTGGAGAAATGCTAATCACTGGGGCTCATATCTACAGAGAGCTGGGCTTTTGCAGTCCCGCCTTCTCTCCAGTGACTACGTCACACCTCAGTGTTCTCACAAACTAGCACACAGTCGGCACTCTGCTCCAGAACACGTTTACAGCAGTAAACATCGTACTGTCTTCAAGTGACAGCCTGAGTCCACGCAGTTATTTGTTGTGATGGGCTGGATGCACTCTGGATGATGTAGTTTG
Organism: Ginglymostoma cirratum; assembly: GCA_024137785.1. NCBI lineage: Eukaryota > Metazoa > Chordata > Chondrichthyes > Orectolobiformes > Ginglymostomatidae > Ginglymostoma > Ginglymostoma cirratum. The sequence goes on from JAHRHZ010000064.1 coordinate 28,197,305, forward strand.
GACCACCCTAAGGTGTGCCCTACTAAGATACAGAGTACTTAAGATGCCACATGACAGTGAGAGACAGCACATGAAATGCACATGAGATTGTGCTAAATATGCAAGGGAAAGAAAACGGGACAGAGGACAGGAATTTCGTCCTGAAATGGACTGAGAAGCTCACAAAAAATCAGATTGTTTCTTGGAGGCCTGACAATGTTGCTATTGAAGTAAAAACTCCTTAAGTGTTAGCACGTAGCATCAAGAAGCATTGGAAAAGTAAAATAAACTGCAGTAGGAGGGGTAAGCTTTCCACTGGTTGTACATGCACAAAAGGAAGATGGTTGTCATTGTTGGAGGAGGTCAGTTATCTCTGCAGGAGTTCCTCAGGGCAATGTCCTCAGCTTAATTATCTTCAGCTGCTTCATCAATGGCCTTACCTCAGGAATGGGGATATTGACTGCTGATCGCACAATGTTCAGCACCATGCATGACTCCTCAGATATTGAAGAAGGCAAAGTCCAAATATACCAAGACCTGGACAATATCCAGGTTTTGATCTGAAAAGTTGCAAGTAACATTTATGCTGTACAAGTGACTGGCAATGATTGTCCCCAACATGAAAGAAAAGCTAATCATGGCCCTTTGACATTCAATGGCATTAACATTAGTCAATCTCACATGGGCCACTGACCAGAAAATGAACCATATAAACACAGTGGCTACAAGAGTAAATCAGTCTGGGAATCCTGCAGTCAGTAACTGACCTCCTGACTCCCCAAAACCTGTCCACCATCTGAAATATACAAGTCTGGAGTGTCATGAAGTCATACCTACTTGACTAGATGAGTGCAGTTCCCATAATGGTCATGAAACTTAGAGTCACACAGCCATGCAGCACGGAAACAGACCCTTCGGTCCAACCAGTCCATGCCGAACATAATCCCAAACTAAATTCGGCCCACCTCCCCCCCAAACTTTTCCAAACTATATCCATCCAGATGTCTTTCAAACAATGTAATTGCACCAGCATCCATCACTTCATCAGGAAGTTCATTCCACACGCGATCCACTCTGTAAAAAGTTTGCCTCTTATGTCTTTTCTAAAGCTCTCTCCTCTCATCTTAAAAATGTGCCTGCTAGTCTTGAAATTCCCCATGTTGGGGAATAAGCTTCTATCAGGTCACTTCTCAACATCCTATGCTCCATTAAAAAAGTCCCAGCCTATCTAGCCTTTCCTTATACCTCAAACCTTCCATACCCAGCAGCATCCTGGTAAATCTCTTCTGAACCCTTTCCAGATTGATCATATCCTTCCTGTAACTGGGCAACCAGATCTGGTCACATTATTCTAGAAAAGGCCTCACTAATGTCCTGTACAACCTCAATATAACTTCCCAACTCCTATACTCAAAGAACTGAACAACGAAAGCAAGTGTACCATATGTGGTGCAAACTTCAAAGAATTATGTACCTGCCCTCCTAGATTCCTCTGATGTACAACATACCCAAGGCCCTACCGTTAATTCTATATGCCTTACTCTTGATGCTGTACCAAAATGCAATACCTTGCATTTATCCAGATTGAACTCCATCTGCAATTTTTCAGCCTATTGACCTATTTGATCAAGATGCCTTTGTAATATTAGAAAATCTTCTTCACTGTTTACAATGCCACCAGTTTTGGTGTCATCCACAAACTTACAAACCACGCCCTTTATGTTCTCATCCAAATCATTTATATAAATGACCAACAAAAGAGGACCCAGAACCGATCCTTGTGGAACACCGCTGCTCACAGGCCTCCAGTCCGAAAAATAACCCTCCACCATTACTCTCTATCCCTTGCGCTTAAACATACTATGCACCCAATTGGCAAGCTCACCCTGAATCCCACATGACCTAACTTTACTAATTAGTCTACAATGCAGAATCTTGTCAAAGGCTTTACTAAAATCCAAATACAGAACATCTACTGCACTGCCATCAACCTTTCTGGTGACTTCCTCAACAAACTAAATCAAGTTTGAGAGACATTATTTTACTCACACAAAACCACGCTGAATATCCTTAATCACTTTTTGCCTCTTTAAATGTCTATAAATCCTATCTTTTATAATCATCTCCAACAATTTACCAACAACCAAAGTCAGACTCACCAATCTATAGTTCCCTGGTTTCTCCTTACAACCTCACTAAAGGTACAACATTAGCCACCCTCGAGTCATCAGGCACCGCACCCGTAGTTATAGATGATGCAAATATTTCTGCACGGGGTCTTGTAATTTCCTTCCTTCCTTCCTTCCCACAATGTTCTGGGATACATTAGATCAGATCCCCAAGATTTATCCACCTTTATATTCTCTAAGACCTCCTGAACTACTACTTGTATAATGTGAACTGTTTTTAAAACATCAATGTTTATTTCTCTGCATTCTCTAGATGCCATTTCTTTCTCCACAGTAAAAACCGACATGAAATATTCAGTTGGTATCTCTCCCATCTCTTTGTGTTGAGCTCCAAGATGACCTCGTTGACCTTAAAGAGGTGCGGCCGTCTCTCTAGTTAACCTCTTGCTCTTAAATATATTTGTAGAGTCTTTTTGGATTATCCTTAACCTTATCTGCCAATACTATCTCATATTCCCTCTTTGCTTTCCTGATTTCTCTCTCAAGAATGTCCCCACACTCGATTAAGGGAATCAATTGAGTTGTCCGTTTCTTTAAAAAAAAAAAAAAATTGTTGTTCTTTTTGACTGGAATCTGGACATCTTTATTCACCCACTGTTCCTTAATCTTACCGTCCTTACCCTTCACTCTAGCGGGAGCATAATGCCTCTGAACTCAAGTCATCACACTTTTGAACACGTCCTAATTGTCAGACATCCTTTTACCTGTGAACAATCTACTCCAATTAACTTTTCAAAGTTCTTATCTCAAACAAACAATTAAAATGTGCCTCACTCCAATTAAAAACTTCACCTTTTATGGAAGGCTTATCCTTTTTCATAACCATTTTGAAACTAATAAAATTATGATCGCTACAACCAAAGTGTTCGTCCACTTTTACTTCAGTCAGCTGCCCTGCCTTATTGTCCAAAAAAAAAAGGTCTACTTTTGCTCCTTCTCTAGTAGGAGCATCCACAAATTGATAAAGAAAATTTCCTTGAGCGCATTTGACAAATTCTTCACCGTCCAAACCTTTAACACTATGGTAGTCCCAGTCAATGTTTGGAAAATTAAAAGCCCTCATTATGCTTACATCTCTCTGAGATGTCCCTCCATTTGTTTTTCAATTTCTTTCTTACTGTTGGGGGGGCCAATACTACAATCCCATCAAAAAGTGATCTTTCCTGTCTTATTTGTAATTTCTACCCAAATACTTTCACTGGCTGATATTTCAGAAATATCTTCCCTCGTTACAGCAGTAATGTATTCCTTAATCAAGAACACCAACCCCCACTCCCCACCTTTCTTGCATCCTTTTCTATCCTTCCTATCACATCTAAAACCGGGAACATTGAGCTGCCAGACTTGTCTCTCAGCCAAGTTTCTGTAATAGTTATGGCATCCCAATCCCATGTTCTAAACTTGACACCATCCAGAACAAAGTATCTCACTTCATTGTCACCAAATCCGTAAACACTTACTTCCTCTGTCACCAATGCTCAGTAGAAATGTGTATCAAGGTGCACTGTATAAATTCACCAAGGCTCTTGAGACAGCCTCTATCCAGGCCTATGCCCACTACAGTTCCGAAGAATAGGGCATAAGCTACCACACTTACAAGTTCCTCTCCAGGATATTCACCATACTGACTTAGAAATAAGTTCCTTCAGTATAACTGAGGCAAAATAATGGAACTCCTTCCCTGGTAACTTTGCAAGGCTAGCTACAGTAAATAAATAGCAACGGTTTAAGTCAGCAGCTCACTACACCTGCACAAAGGCAGCTAGGCAAGGGAAAGAAATGCTGCCTGGTCTGAGTATTTTCAGCATTTTCTGTTTAAATTTCAGGAGTTCCAGCATCTGCAGTAATTTACCATTCTATTGTGTGCTCAATGCAGGTCATTTGTAAATGCAGATAGCTTAAACTCAAAATGAGAAATTATTACTCAATGCAAAGTATAATTTTTCTGTTAACAAAGCCCAAGTCTTTAGGATGCTATTGTCAAGATCTTGCATAAGGCCAGATATGGCCAATAAATGCTGGCCCAGCTGGTAATGCCTATGTCCAAGTTCATCAAAACAAAAAGGTCCAATTGAGCAATGCTGATTGAATAATGATAAACCAATGTGCATGTGATCATCTGACATAGCAATCGTTATAACGTATCTCATGAAAGGTGAGCTTTCATTGTGTTTAATAAAGAAAGGGAATAAGAGTGAGAAAGTCAGGAAGTTTTTATAAAAGCTACGTTAAACCGTTCTATTTCAGAGTGACAATGATCCCCAAGTCAGAGCACCTCAAACATAGAGGGGCGAGTGCACACATGTGCGTCCATCCATCCCTGTGTGTGCATGTGTGTGCACGTGCATGTATGGAGTTAGGGCAGGTGAGAGTGGGTTGGAAGGAGGGGAAAAAGAGTAAGAGCACCAGAACTCAATTTGGCACACTGCCACCGACAGCAAGGCCACACGGGTTAGCAAAAATTGTTGGGCTGGTCATGAATAAAGGTTTGGGAATTTACACAGACGAATGGAATTAGGGAGAATAAAGGTAGTGAACTCAGATGAGAGGGAGAGAGACCACAATGAGTTGAGACAGAAGTTGAAATTCCAATGATAAGAACTCATTTGGTGCAGAGGCAGAGGAAGGAAAACAGTTAAGATACCTTGGTGATTAACTTAAAAGGAGATATACATAAGAGAAGCCAGGAAAATTGATTTTGCACAAGAGAAGGCTACAAAGTTGTGAGATGAAATTTGATAAGATTTTCAGCATGGTTTTCAGAATGAAACAGGCATAGGAGTCACTAAAGATCTTCCAAATAAATATTTTATATTTCTCTACTGCAGTGGGAAAATTTCCCAGATAACGTTACATTCGTTGCATTGGAAACAAATTAATATCTTTGACATTACGCCCAATATAGCTTTAATCCTATGTCTTCAATGGCTTCTCTTCCTCCAGTTAAGTACTTTGGAACAAGTCCTATCTTCTGACTGTCAGATTACAGAAGACTCATGAAGCAGAAGTTCTAAGTAGTGAAGTCAACATAACAACAAGGGCTCAATGTTCATATCCTTACAGTTTCATCCACACTTAGATAGCAGTAGATGAAAGTAACATGTAAAACAGAGGCACCAACTTTCCACTCATTCCAACTTCTGGGAACGACAGCTATCTGGACAGTCAGACCTCCCACAGAGATAGATGGGAGCAGCATAATCAATTTATACAGTTGCATGGCATTTTTGTCTCAATGTTTGATACTGTCAATTCCTACTCCCACCTAACAAAACAGATCACACAAAATCAACAAAAATCAACAAAATCAAGTAGATGTAAAGTAAGGACAATTCATCCATGAGCTCTGTGATAATAAAGGCTTCCACACTTAACGCCTTTGCAGACGTAGCTGCTCCGAAAATGAAGATTTGACATTAATCTCTTTGCACACTCCCATTTAAAAAACTAAATTATCACTATTCAAAAAGCTTGCATCCAGTAAAGCATTTTGCAACAAAGCCAACCGTTCAAAAGTAAGTCTAAAATGCAGAAACGGGCCTAACAAAGCAAAACTGATAACAATAGATTTGACAGCATTTATTTTTGTCTATTCTGAAACTGCCCATCTTTTTAAAAAATACACAGCAGTTATTATAAATATCTAGTTCTAAATAATGACTTGTCATTAAACATAGAACATAGAACAGCACAGCACAGTACAGGCCCTTCGGCCCACAACGTTGTGCCAAACTTTTACCCTAATCCTAAAGTTTACCTAAGCTCCACCCCTACCTTATACTATCATCCATATGCCTATCTAATAGCTGCTTAAATGCCCCATTTTTCCAATGAGGCCGACTCCACTACACTCTCCGGCAATGCATTCCACGCTCCTACCACTCTCCGAGTAACGAACCTACCTCTGACGTCTCCCCTGTATCTACCTCCACTCACTTTAAAACTATGCCCCCTCGTAATAGCTACCTCCACCCTAGGAAAAAGTCTCTGGCTGTCTCCTCTATCTATACCTCTGATCATTTTGTACACCTCTATCAAGTCACCTCTCATCCTTCGTCATTCTAAAGAGAAAAGCCCTAGCTCTCTCAACCTTTCCTCGTAAGACCTTCCCTCTGTTCCAGGCAACACACAATAAATCTCCTCTACACCTTTTCCAACGCCTCCACATCTTTCCTGTAATGAGGCGACCAGAACTGGGCACAATACTCCAGATGTGGCCGAACCATGCTTTTGTATAGCTGGAGCATAACTTCACGCCTCTGGAACTCGATCCCTCTATTAATGAAAGAGAACACACCATACGCCTTCTCAACAACACTATCCACCTGGGTGGCAGGTTTCAGGGAACTGTGGACATGAACCCCAAGATCCCTCTGCTCCTCCACACTGCCAAGAATCTTTCCCTTAACCCTGTATTCTGCTTTCAAGTTTGTCCTTCCAAAATGAATCACCTCACACTTTTCAGGGTTAAACTCCATCTGCCACTTCTCAGCCCAGCTCTGCATCCTATCAATGTCCCTTTGTAACCTAGAACAGCCCTCCACACAGTCCACAACGCGACCCACCTGCATATCGTCCGTGAACTGACTAATCCACCCTTCCACTCTTTCATCCAAATCATTTACAAAAATCACAAATAGAAGAGGACCCAGAACAGATCCTTGTGGTACACCACTTGTAACTGAGCATCATGTTGAATATTTTCCGTCCACTCCACCCGTTGTCTTCTTAGGGTCAGCCAATTCTGAATCCAATCTGCCACATTTCCCCCTATCCCATGCCTCCTTACCTTCCGCACAAGCCTACCATGGGGGACCTCATCAAACGCCTTACTTAATTCCATGTATACCACATTCACTGCTCTATCTTCATCCACGCGTTTGGTCACCTCTTCAAATAATTAGGAACTAAGCTGACAATCCCAGGACACAGGGGAAAGGGTTCATAAGAAATAAATTTAAACCTCAAGCTGAAGTTCGATTAATCAGCATTTCTAATTGTGCTTTAATATCTCCTACCAATATAGGTTTCTTTCACATCTTTAATTTGAAGCACACCATTCCAAAGCCACTACGTGCAGCCACCAATTAGTTTGAAAAGCTTGAATGTCTTTATTTAAAAAAATCAGCATGGCTCAAAATCTTTCTAAAGGCTACTCTAAGACATATACTATACATAGAAATTAGTGAAACTATGCCATAATGCCACACACACAGACCACTCATTCACAACTTTCTAGAGTCCAATTATTCCCTGATGTCGCATTTTGAACAAACAGGATGAAATCAGGAGTTCTGAAAAAGACACAAGAGCATTTTTCCCTCCCCTTTCTAGACAGTGAAGTATGCCTTTTCCCAATTATCATGGCTAAACAAAACCACTAACATTCCCTTTAGCAACATATAAAACTGAGGCAACTCAGATACTGGGTACGAAGATGGGAAAATAATTAGAAACAGTCGACTAATAACTATGCCGAGAAAAAGAACTTCTGCAAAATTTTAATCCCTACAGTGTTTTCCTGTAACTAGCTGCGTAAATTGAGGAAGAAATTCAGACACACAGCGATGTTAATCAATTCAATTTGCTTCAGATATGTGACTGCATACAAGGCTTCAGGGAAAAATGTGTTTCCAGTATAACTCAATATTCTGAGCTTTCGGTCTCAAGAAAACAAAGACTTAGAGTCTATAATGTTTCAATTCCTATAAACCCCAGATGCACTATCAAAAATAACATTTAAAATAATTGCCGCCTGATAATTTTCTGTAATTGCTACACTTCAGGAATGAGCTGCCCATCTCCTTAGTTAGCCTTTAAACAGCTTAATAATTAAAACCACCTATGGCATAAATTTGTTGAGCAGATTAGCCGGACAGAAAGAAAATGCTTTATTACAAGTTTCATATGCTGGAGACCACAGGACAAATTTCTACAGAACACTCGCGGATTGCCCATGGCATTACACATGGTTAAGTTTGGGACCTGTATAGTTTTTGATGTTTATCATAGTCCCATGCAGCTGACAAATATCATTATATATCACAAATTAAAATGAAGTAATAGGTCACATGACTGGCAGTACAAATCTTACCACATCTCACACCCATAGTGGAAAGTCTCAAAGAATCATTTACTTAAAAACTTACTTAAGGATTTTGCCACTTCTACTGATATCGAATTTCTAATATAAACGATGTTGGGTTTTTTTCCCAGTCTTAGCTTCAGATTTTAAAAATTCATTCATAGGATGCATGTGACATGGCCGGGCCAGCATTTATTGCCCATCCCTAGTTGTCCTCAAGAAGGTGGCAGAGTACTGTCTTCTTGAATCACTGCAGTCCATTTTCTGTAATTAGATCCACATTACCATTAGGAAGGAAGTTCTAAGATTTTGATCCAGTGACACTGAAGGGAAAGTAACATATTTCCAAGTCAGGAGGGTGAGCATCTTGGAGGGTAACTTTCAAGTGGTTGTTTCCATGTATCTGTTACCCTTATCCTTCTACAGTAGCGCTCGTAGATTTGGAAAGATGTCAAATGCTCAATTTATCCTTCCCTACCTGAAAATGACATTTATTCAAAAAAAAACTAAATTAGAGCACCCTATTACTCCTCCCACACATTTATTTCCCACAGGAGACTTTCTGCTCTTTGCTAAGCCTTCGCTGATGTAGAGTTCAATGGTTCTCCTTAAATCCCTGTAAAAACACTGAGCAAAGTGTGTCAGTTCATCCAAGTACTCAAGTATCCCCTGTGCACCATAAATATCAATTTCCTCAGTTACCATACTTCACACTTGTTAAAAAAAATTTAAAATGTAAAAAATTTTAAAAAGTGCCTTGCAGTTTGCCACAGTAGTGTTACACTTCCACAGGATATGCTTAAACTATATTCCATTGCATGTAGGAGCTTGTTGAGAGAAGCTAGTAATCACAAATATTTGAGGGGAAGTACATTTTCAGACTGTTTACAGGCAGCAAACTGCAATAAACAGTAATTAAATAAAATGATCCAGATCATCTACTTTCGAGATGCTGGTTTAGAAAACAAAGGCTCTCGTTTAGAAAGCACTTTCACGATCACCGGATGCTCAAAAGTACTTTGCAACTTTTGAAGCAGTTGTGGAAGTGTAGTTCCTATTGTAATGGAGGAAATGTGACAGCTCATTTGAGCTCAGTGAACTCTCACAAAAAGCAATGTGATAATGACCAGATAATCTGTTTATTACAACATCGATTGAGGAATAATACTGGCCAAGACACTGGAGGAAAACTTCATTGCTCTTCTTCAAAATAGTGCCAAGGATTGTTTTTTTTTGCATCCACCTGAGCAGGCATATGGGGGCTCTTAAATAAGGTCTCATCCACAAGACAAATCTCTGACAGTGCTGTGTTCTCTTATCGCCACACTGGAGTGTGAGCTGCAAGGAGTAAGTGCTGATCAGGACTAACAAATCACTTAGTGAAGAACTATCACAGTCGACTGTTTTGAACATGAGGCCCTAAAAGATAGTCATGCTTAAACTGTCTTCTTTAATTCAAGATTATTAGCAAAGTGAGTATGTGACTTCCTATTTCTGCCAATTGGAAGCTGGGAGCAACTTTAGACTGGTTCTGCAGCAAATGCAACGTAACATACAAATACAGCATAGGGTTTTCAGTCAAGTTAGAAAGGTGGGGGGCGGGGAGGTGTCTTTTCTGTAATAGATAACAGAGTGGAGCTGGAAGAACACAGCAGGTCAGGCAGCATCAGAGGAGCAAGAAAGTTGACATTTCAGATCGGGACCTATAGTAGTTTGGTAGGTAACATTTAGTCAATAGCAACTTCAAATTGTTACAGATGTCTTAAAAATGTGAAATGTTGTACCAGTCATTTCAGACAGTCACTCGGAATTCAGAATTCTTTTCAAAAGTTATCAGTCTCTAAAGGGCTTATAACCCCATCTAACTTGCCTTTTGACATTCAGGTAATCATATGATATCTTGGGAGCATCCTCCCCATGAAGACACACAAACAGATTTCTTCATTGTCTCCAATATGCCAGTTCCTCCCAGGAGTCAGAGGGAAAAAGGCGTATACTCGAGGACCAGGATCTCAAATGCAAGACTACATCATAGTTTACCAGCAAATAGTATTCCCTTCATTCCTATATACCTCGAAGACCTGGATGACCCAAAGAAGGCAATCGATGAAGTACCAGGAGTGGTATCTTCACAAGACCCTCCAAATCCAGTATCAACGGTGTGGTCCAACAGCAGCATCCTCTCCCAAGCTCCTCTGGGCAGGACATGTCACATATATGCCCAACAGCAGAATCACAAAGCAAACAACCTGTTCAGAACTCGTGTGCAGCAACAGGATATTGGAAACAAACAAGTGATGCCCTCAAAGTATTCTGAAGACGTCAAACATACTTGACTCATAGGAAGCCCTGACTTGTCACCGAGAGAAGACTGATTTGGAAAGGCAATGAACACAGTAAGTTCATCAGAAATGTGCTGAACGGAATGCACAGCCACGGACGGAGACACAAACCTACGAACAATTCACCCTTTCAAGTATGATCTGCACCAGTGTGGCAGAATCTGCAGACAACACTTTGGATTACTCAGCTATTTCAGAACATCGAATCAGTGAAAATAAGTCAACCTCAATCCTGAGGGACTGCCTAAGAGAGAGTTACAAGATAAATAGTGTTATTGACTAACTGCAGCAATTAATCTCTATCAATCTAGCACAGACCTAGACATGGTGCAAAGAAAGCCACAGTGATAGCACACGTACAGAGTCATAGAGTCACACAGCACAGAAACAGATCCTCCAGTCCAACGTGTCTGCACCACCAGATATTCCAATCTGACTTAGTCCTGCCTGCTAGCATTTGGCCCAAATTCAAACTTTTCTACCATATACCCATCCAGATGCCTTTTAAACGCTCATTCCATACACACCCTACCACATGTGAAAGAGTTACCCCTCAGGTGCTTTTTAAATCTTTCCCCTCTCACTGTAAATCAAAGGCCTCGTTCTGGACTCCCCCTATCCTGGGGAAATGACTTTGGCTATTCGCCTTTTCTATACCCCTCATGACTTTACAAACCTCTATAAGGTCACCCCTCAGCCTCCAACATGCCAGGGGAAAGAGCTCCAGTCTATTCAGCCTCTTCAAGGGCTTTATGCTCAAAGTCACTTGCTCCAACTGGGTATGCTATATTTTCTGCATACCAGTTATCAAATTACTTGCATATACAGTTTCCCAAAATGTTTTCTGATGAATACAAATGCAAGTTATATCATACAATAATAACTGCTTCCAACCTTAACCAGCACTGACTACTGAAATCAACGTACGGAGGCTATTGACATCATTAATTGTGATGACAGTCCACCTATCGCATATTAATGATTTTGAAGCAGCTAGAGGTGCAAACAGCAATAAATTCAAAATTAAGAATGCTTGTGCATTACCACTTCATCAGTTGAGTTCTCTGTCATGTCAGCTTTGCCATAAAATAGTTTTGTAAACTAGTCCAAGGAGAAACTATCTCAATGCTTACCAAGGGCATGTTGTCAATTATCATGACTGACAAAACTAACTGCTTCCACCATTTCTTTAGGCAGCTGTTCCATGTATTGACCACTCACTGAAATATTGTTTCTGCAAATTAGTTTTGAATTCATCTCCCCTTCACGCAGCACAATGGCTTAAGTGGTTAGCACTGCTGCCTCACCGCGCCAGGGACCAGGGTTCAACTCCAGCCTCGGGCAACTTTCCGTGTGGAGTTTGGACATTCCCCCAGTGTCTGCATGGGTTTCCTCCGGGTGCTCTGGTTTCCTCCCACGGTCCAAAGATGTGCAGGGTAGGTGGATTGGCCATGCTAAATTGTCCATAGTTCCCAGGAATGTTTAGGTTAGGTGGATTAGACATGGGAAACGCAGGGGTTGGATGCACTTCAGAGGGGCTGTGTAGACTTGTTGGGCCAAATGGCCTGTTTCCACACTGTAGGGATTAGCTGATTCAAATACACAGCCTCCTACTGTTCTATTGCTCTAGTCAAACTAAAATAGCGCAACATGGTCCATATTATCTATTCACTTTAGAATCACAACAACAACCATTATATTATCCCTCCACATTTGACTTTACAACAAAATATATAACCAATTTATCTAAATGCTCCTCATAATCCAATCCCTCAATCCCCTAAACTAGTTATGGCTTTTTCCAGTATCTTTGCAACAGCAATAATATTGTTTTAGTTCTGCAGCTACCAGCAAATTCAAAGTACAGTCACACTAATGATTTATAAGGAGACAGGATTAGCTCACTGTTTTGGCTCAAAACTGATTTTCTAATACTTTCCAACATTCAATTTGTTTATTCATAGCAATAGAAAATGGAGTGCTGCAACTTATTGCCAACCAGGTTACCTCGATTTTTTAAAATTTCTATGCAAATTACTTTCTTTTGATTTATGCAATCATCCTTTCTTACTTTGTTACTGCTGTTATGTGTAGCATTTTGCATTTCCTTACATTCCATTTCATCCGCGACATTCCTCCATTGTGAAAATGTAGAAACCGTGCATCTTAGTACTATATTTAGATCATTCATCAAGACATTGAACTAGAGAGGTCCCAAATCAGACCTTTGGAAAACCATAGTTATAATCCTCCACAACTAACAATGGCTTTAATACTATCCTCAGAGTTCTTATGGTCATTAGCATGTATACCCATTGAAAAATATTTCCAGCGATATTATTTTTGGCAGCAGCAGCAATCAGAGGTCCTGAATTAAATGCCTTGGTGAAACACAAACATAGTATATCCACTGCTTTGCAAAACTTTCGAAGAAAACCACAAATTTAGATTGGCCAAGACCTTCCCTTGTGAACACATATGGATTATCTAGTGATTTTATTTCTATCCAGGAAGAACTTGCCTAGGAAAAAAAGGCACATGCATCTAGTCCAATCCAAAGATCAGTAGTGTTTTGGTATTGGAACTTTTCTGACAACTTAGCAGACCCTCACAACAGCAATGAAGTATCAGCACTGATTAACATTCAAAGGGTTGGGTGGGACAAGAGAAACAGCAAGTAGTTTTGATGTTTTAAGGAGCACTCTTGCAACAGGGTAGTCTATTATTCCCTTCAACTGATTAAGAGCTTCAGGACACGATTCCCACCCTCCGACTTGATGGCTGAATTTCTGACAATAAAAGCAAAATTCTTCAGATACCGGAGATCAGAAAAAAAGATTCAGTATTTTCCAGCAACATTGAGAACTCGTGCACTTGAAGAAACGTTTGGACTGTAAATTTGATCATGCATACAAATAGGGGCAAAGAGTCATTCCTCGTTGCTCATCTGCAGCTGGATGTGCAAACTCTTCCATCCAAGATCTGTGTCAATACTGCCCTGGCAAATCACCATAAAACATACATAAAACATCACCATAAAACATAAATGCATCATCTGCTGTTATGTGTTTCATAATACTGATTATTTTCTATAGTCAGCAACCCTAGTCAGAATGTGATTTCCGTTTGCAAAAAGTAACAGTTCCTATACTGTCATAGGATTATAACAAACACTTTAGGGTCATGGCATGAATTAGCAATCAAAACTGCTCCTGTGCAGCAAGACGGGTAAATTAATGACAGATTACAGTCAAACAAAAACAATTGTGCATTGGGGGATGATCACTTCCAACTTCTCATTAAGTCTCTCAATATCCTAACTCCATTGGACACAGCATCTTGCCGTGCTGAATTTCTGCAATTTCCTACCCAACTGTACTGTGAAGGCACCTTCACCCAGTAGACTGCAGTAGTGCAAGACCCACCCACACTTTCTCAAGTGCAATCTGGAATGAGCAAAATATTTTGACCTTTCCAGTAATGTCTACGTCCTAAAAGTGATTTTAATTTTCAAGGAAGTGCCCAAGAAATCTGACACTAGCTGTAACACTAAAGATATTATTAAATATTCCTGTTTAAAAAAAAAGGGGGAATCTCAATGGAGTATCTTCGTAACCAAATGTCATTCAACACAAGATAACCATTGATCACTTTGTCCTTGATCTCTTAAAATGAACTCTTTACTGGGGAGTCCAAAATCTTCAGAACTACAATTTTTTTTCTGAGGGAACTTTGGCTGAAACAAAAATCAAAATGATAGCAAAAGCCAAACAATACTTACAAATAAACATCTATTCAATGGATGTGCCTGCTGCAAATGTCAGAAGTATTTCCATACAAATGGGAGAAAAAGTATTTGTTTTTAAAAGAAAACATTGCTATTTACATTTCTAATAGGCAAACTAGAAATGTGTATCAGCCCAGTCGCCAACTTGTAAATTCCTCATCAACGAAAACAGAAGTCATGGGCCACCGATGACAAAACCAAGCATATATTACAGTTTCAAGTAAGGCTTCTGAGTTACTGTATTCTGCTCGTTGCAAAATACAAGAACAATACAGCACTCAAGGGTCATACAGCACTCTACAATTCTGTAGAACAGCCTAAATCAAAACGTATTACGGTTATGTGTATGAACTGAAAACAAAATTACAAAACTAAAGCAATTTGGTCTACTCTCACAACTGACTGTTGTAATACATTCTGTCTTAGTTTTGCAAGATAATTTTTCAACCCCAAGTCTATTATCAATATGGTATTTTTTTTTAAAAAATTGACATTTCTAATTATTTATTCAAGAAAAACTTTTTTTTCTTCTTGTAGTAACAGATAGCAGAGGTTGAGTGAATCCCCAGAACAGTATTAAGGCAGTAGTAGTATACTTAAGAGGGAAATCAGGAGGGCAAAAAGGGGGACGAGACAGCTTTGGCAAATAGGGTGAAAGGGAATCCAAAGAGATTCTACAAATACATTAAGGACAAAAGGGTAACTGGGATAGAATAGGGCCACTTAAAGATCAGCAAGGCTGTTTATGTGTGGAACTGCAGGTGATGGGGGAGATGCTAAATGCTAAATGAGTATTTTGCTTCAGTGTTTACAGTGGAGAAGGATATGGAAGCTAGCAAACTTGGGAAAATAAATGGCGACTTCTTGAAAAATGTCCTTATTGCAGAGGTGGTGGTGTTTGGATGTCTTAAATCACAAAGGTGGATAAATCCCCAGGACCTGATCAGGTGTATCCTAGAAGTCTGTGGGAAGCTAATGAAGTGATTGCTCGTCCCCATGCTGAGATATTTGTATCACTGATAGCCACAGGTGAGGTGCCAGAGGACTGGAAGTTGTCTAACGTGGTACCACTATTTAAGAAATGTGGTAAAGAAAAGCCAGGGAACAATAAACTGGTGAGCTTGACATTGGTGCTGGGCAAGTTGTTGGAGGGGATCTAGAGGGACAGGATTTACATGTATTAGGAAAGGCAAGGGCCGATTAGGGATAGTCAACACAGCTTTGTGCGTGGGAAATCACGTCTCACTAACTTACTTGAGTTCCACGAAGTAGTAACAAAGAGGATTGATGAAGGCAGAGTGGTGGATGTGACCTATACAGCCTTCAGTAAGGTGTTTAACAAAGTTCCACATGGTAGACTGGTTAGCTAGGTTAAGTCACATGGAATACAGGGAGAACTAGCCACTTGGATACAGAACTGGCTCAAAGGTAGGAGACAGAGGATCATGGCAGAAGGGTGCTTTTCAGACTGGAGACCTGGTGACCAACTGTGGCCGCAAAGATCGGTGCTGGCTCCACTGCTTTTTGTCATTTTATATAAACGATTTGGATGTGAACGTAGGAGGTATGGTCAGTAAGTATGCTGATGATAACAAATTTGGTGGTGTAGTGGACAGTGAAGGTGGTTATCTCAGAGTACAATGGGACCATGACCAGATGAGCTAATGGGCTGAGGAGTTGCAGGTGGTGTTTCATTTAGATAAATGTGAGGTGCTGCATTTTAGAAAGGCAAATAGTAAGGTCCCTGGAGAGAGCTGCTGAACAAAGACTTTGCAGTACAAGTTTATCATTACTTGAAAGTGGAGTCGCAGATAGACAGGATAGTGAAGGCGGCATTTGGTATGCTTGCTTTTATTGGTTAGTGCATTGAGTATAGGAGTTGGGTGGTCATGTTGTGGCTGTGCAGGACATTGGTTAGGCCACTTTAGGAATACTGCATTCAGTTATGGTCTCCCTGCTATAGGAAGGATACTGTGAAACTTGAAAGAGTTCAGAAAATATTGACAAGGATGTTGCCAGGATTAGAGGATTTGAGCTATAGCGAAAGGTTGAATACACTAGGGCTATTCACCCTGGAGCATTAGAGGCTGAGGAGTGACCTTTTAAAAGTTTATAAAATCATGACAGGCATAGATAAGGAGAATAGGCAAAGTCTTTTCTCCAGAGTATGGGAGTCCAAACTAGAGGGCATAGGTTTAAGATGTGAGGGGAAAGATTTAGAAAGAGACCTAAGGGGCAACTTTCTCACACAGAGGGTGATGCATGTATGGAATGAGCTGCCAGAGGAAGTGGTGGAGGATCAATTACAACATTTGAAAAGGTATCTGGATGGGTATATGAATAAGCAGGGTTTAGACTGTTAAGGGCCAAATGCTGGCAAATGGGACAGGATTAATTTTGAGTATCTGGTTGGCATAGACGAGTCAGATCAAAGGGTCTGTTTCCACACTGTACAGCGCTATGATTCTATAACCCTTAAAATAACCACGTCCAGAAATTAAGCAGAAAACAACACATGAAAAGAACAGTTAAGAACTTAACACACTTGTTTCACTCATGATAAAAATGATTTATCTCAAATTGTCAAAGTCAATTGCTGTTCATTGAATATTCAATATTTATACACCTTAACCTGCAGTCGTGACCAAGCAGTTTTTAAAGATAGATAACTTCTGTAGCATCTGTTGTCAGTTAAACTTAGAATGTTTGGCCACACAGTTGCTGGAGGTGCAAGCTGATAATGCTGGAACCACTGTATGTACAACACAGGTCTCTAGAGAATTCATCTCAGCTCCTACCACACAAGATATCAAACTTTCATTTAAGTGCTCTGACAGAGGAAGTCTTTGTCCTTGTGCTAGTTTCTTTTTCAACACTTTCAAGTTAATTCAGCTGATGACTTTCTTTCACAGTAAAAACTGAGGTCCACTGTAGCTTCAAACTGGGCCATCTTCCAGTTTCTTATTCTCAAGAGTCAAGCTGGGTTAAGCTTTACCTAACTACCAAGCAGTCGTTGTGATATCATCGTGTTAATCTTTTACAGTGCAGATCTAACTTTCATTTAACTAACTTCTAAATAACTGTCATTTACTTTGGCAGTGTTATCTCAGCAAGGTGCAAACAAACTAAAAGCTCTCTCACCCAGACTCACTGAAATCCGTTTCCCCAAACTTCACCGATCTCCTCAATGTTGTGGTCTCCTCTGGGATGACCTCAAACCAACCTCTGTGGTAATTATCCCTTATTTACAAAGATACTTCGTAAGATTAAAGAAGACAAAGTTCTATAAACTTTCAGGGCTTCTGAATGCTTTAAAAAAAAACCTTTTTAAATCTCAGACCCAAAACATCAACTCCCTAGACTACCATTACGTAAGCTCTGCAGATATCTCCAACTGGAGCCAACTAAGCCCATCTCGGAGATGTTGCAGATCCGGAACAGCTTTTGAACTCAGTGGATCATTGGATCATTTCCAAGGGCAGTTAAGAGTTAACACATTACTGTGAGTAATTTTACTGTCATATGTAAGCCAGATCAGTCAAAGGTGGCAGATTTCTTTCCCAAAAGGATGTAAGTGAACTAGACAGCATTTTTAATAACTTTTAATAGCTGCATGATCGCAATTACTGAGACTAGCTTTTATTATAGTTCGAGACTTTTTAATTTAAATTCCACTAGCTAACATGGTAGTATTTGAACCCATATTCCAAGTGTTAGCGTGGGCCTTTGGATGACAACCTAGTGACATTACCATTATGTCAATACGTCCCTATTCTGTTCTTTCTTAATCTATAATATTATATTTCTCAATCTAAAAATTATTTTCCAAAGTACATGTGCCATGAAATAGATGTTCATAATAATTCACTTTTGAAATTTCCTGAAAATTTCAAATCCTGAAGAAATGAGACTCCACACTACTCATATTAATTTCCAAATTTAAGAGGGTATTTGTACTACAATGTGAAAACTGCTGGACAGCATTACGGAGAGGGAAGTATGCAGAAATGTGCTCATCTTGGAACGAAGTCAGCCACCAATGTTGAGAATGGTCCAGTCCAGTCTCAGACAAAGGACAGGGAGAGAAATATAGTCAAGGAACAAACTAGAAGAGAGACTAAAGGCATCCAGGCCCATAAATATCTACATAAAATTTAGTTTGTGTCTACACAGTAACCTGTAGACATTCTATGTTGATCAACACTGGGAAGACAGCTTAAATGTCTTTTCTGAGCCACAGGTGGAGTAGTACATCTCAGAAAGTATGTTTTAGACTTCTGTAATTAATTACATTTCTGCTCCTGGTCTCAATTTGTTACATAATTTATGCATAAACAATGGAAGTATCATTGACCTTGCCACTACCCTTATAGCAAATTCTATTGCATAATAGCTTTGTATAACTGCTAGCATGTAGCTGCACAGGGTAGAAGGAAATAAAAATCACATTATCTGCAGATAGAAAGCTAACCAATAACTTACACTTCCAAAGTATTCAGGCACAAAACACCAAGTGGAAGAGAAGCAAAGTAGAACAGGGTGAGGACTGGGGTAGTGGACGACAAATAAGAGGGCCAGAACAGAGTCAGAATATGGCCGTGTTTCAGAGATTGACCTGCTGGTACAGTACAGGGGAGCTGGAGACCAGGGCAAGGCGACCATTGTTTTGCCAAAGGGCTCACAGACTTTAAAGGGGATCAAGAGAAGGAAAAGTACTCTTCCCCTCGGGTGGCAAGACAAGGCGAAGCTCATAGACCAAGCATGCCTGGGTCAAGATGACAGAGACCATTAGCAAACAGAGCATTTTTCCAGTGCAGGAAGTTGTTCAATGGTCTTATTCACTCTGGTTAAGCGAGTGCAACTTCAGATACTCAGAACAGGGATCTGTGTATTCGTTCTCCAGAGATGCCATTGAAGGGGCTTGTTGGCACACGATGCTGCTAACGTAAGAGGACTGTATCTCTAGGGTACTTACTAATCTTTCTGCAAGGCTGAGCCATTGGTGATATCGAGGACTTGCCAGCACACATATCAGTTTATGAAATACACTGCTGTCATTGGCCATTGGGCCAGCAGCCTGTATATGTATTATCCTTGCTGGAGACACAGGTTCACACTACCTATGAAAGAGCTCTGTCCGGACGAGGGATTCCCTTCTTGCACATCACTAAGGAACAGGAAGCACAAGATTGTCAGCATTGCTAATCATGCCCTCGTCAGGGAAGGTGGGACACTTATTCCTGTCAGACAGTGAACAGATGTACTGCAATGTGCTGTGTATTCCAGTCCATCTGACCACTGCCATAACTTCTGTTCTCCAGGTTAGGTCTCAATCTTTTCTCAACTCTCTGTTTCCAAGTTTAAAAAAATGGGTTCCCAAACCAGTAGGCAAAAAGCTGTCAAGAAGAGACCTCAAAGACACCACCATCGTACTTCTGAGTATACCAATCCCAGCTCAGATACAGTCAACGAAGTGCATCCTCAAACAACTACAGGTCAGGTGGCACTGGGTTAAGTATGTCATAATTGTGTGGGAAGTAGTAGTGACAGAAGTAGAAGCAGTAAATAGAACCTCCACAATCCTCTGTGATTCAGAAACCCATAAATTCAAGTGCAACACTATTGCAGGTGACAGAGTCATACAGCACAGAAATAGATCCTTTGGTCCAACTCACCCATGTTGACCAAGTTTCCCAAACTAAACTAGTCCCAGATGCAGGCAAGTTTCCCAAACTAAATATCTTAATGCAAGTAAGCATCAAATCTGGATAGAGGTAAACAGTTCAAAATAAATCCTTTTTATTGCTAGAATGTAATGAATATTGATGTTTTCTTGCTTTTAATCAACAAAAGTGGAAACGAGTGCATAATAACGGAACGCCAAGGTCTTTGATACGTTGTCACTGCACTGAAGGTTTTGAGTTGCCAATACTAAACACTCTTCCACAATGGCGTTTTCTCACTTTCATTCGGTCAATTCAAGGGAGTTCACCTACATCCCATTTTGAGGGGACATCACTATAATATTTGACAGACTGTCCCAACCCTAGCAAAGAAAAGCAGATATTGCAATATTCAAATCTTTCTAGACAGTAGTAGGGAGTGTTACCCACTGGATAGTAACATGCTGCGCCTTTTGAAATTTAGGTTTCTTACTTAAAGCCAAAAAAATCTCAGTTGGAAAAGGACAAGGTGCTGTTCTCTTCCGTGTAATATTTTGCATTTCAGATTGTCTTAGTTTTCAGCAAATAAATAATCAAAAACACAATCTTAGTTAAGACAAAAAAAAAGTGTCAGGCGTTCACTCAGGATACAATGGAAGAAACACTGTTTCAAAAGGCATAAAATATTTTTTCCAGTTAGGTAACCTTCTGCATTTTTAATTTTGTTTGCTTGTTTTGCTGCTTTAAGTGTGATGGTCATATTTACATAATAGCTATGAGTACATCAAAACAAAGGTGCAGTAATATCTTTAAAAATACTACAAGCCAATTGTTACAAATGTTATGGGAATGAAAAAACAGCAAAGGGAGAACAGTGCAGAAAATTGTAGGAGATGGGAAAGACCAACTGCTGGATGAGTAAGGTGGGGAAAAACTAAAGTCAGAATAAACTGAATATTAAATGATATTCCCAGACCATTCCCATAGACAAACTTGGCACTGTTCTGTTCTAATTTGTTGTGAAGTCACCACCAGCAAGATCCACCAAGGGACTCACCACCAAGCACCCATATGGGGCATTGTCTTATTGTGAGTACCAGCAGCGGAACAACCTGGCCTTTGACAAAATTCCTGCCAATTCTAAGAAGTCAGGTCTCAAGGAAAGCACATAGTTAGCACCGTGAATAGTAGGTCTGGTATCTATACAATCCAGATGTTAGAAGTGGATGGGATCATCAGTCACAAGTCTTCGGTACACTGGCCCCCAAATATGTTTAGCATATGTATAAGCTATACCTATAATTGGGGTTTTCAATACTATATTGCATGTAAATCACAAAATAGAAACAGCAACCTTCCACTGATCATTTATTCTCTCAAGATGTTCAAAGTAATGGGGACTGGGATGGTTATCAATGGCATTGCTAGACGTAACAAAAATTAATTTCTTAGAAAAATATTAATACTTTCCTTACTTGTAAAATACTTCCAAAAGATAGAAACTGCCTTAACATGGGTGATCTAAAGGAATGGTTCCTTCACAAAGATTTGGTTTGTGATAATTTCGCTCTTATCTTTCAAAACTTGTGCAACTTATTCACAACTTGAAGCTTTTATTGGTAAGGTTCACTAGCAGCTGCAAGGCTTATTGGGAATAGGAGGGTTCAATTATAACTCAACAAAAATAAATTAACACAAATTAAAGATGACAGAGCAGGTGTTTTATTGTGAATGCAAAACGTAAGCACTGGAGGACTCCAGTGTGACTCACAGCGAACATATTTGTGGTGACTGTTGTCATTTTGAGCAACTTTGGCTGAAAGTCAGTGAACTTGAAGCCAAACTGGATACATTGCAATGCATCAGGGAGAGGAAGAGATACTTGGTCACTGTCCCAGGAAGCAGTCAGACACCTTAAGATTGTGATTTCCAATTTGATCAGTGATTCATAACACTACAAGGGAGGCAGGCTTAAGCAAGCGGAAGCATAGTGGCCTTGGCCATTATAATTGGCAAACAGATTAAGGCAAAGGGAGTATGACCAACAAAATTAAAAAGTAGCACCTCAAAGCTCTTAAATCTCTGGATTACTTTTTCGGCCACAAGTAAAGGTTAAGGATGAAGAAAATTAAAAATTTAAATATGTGGCTCAAGGGTCTCTGATACCAGTAATGGGGAAGTGGGAGCTACAACATGTGGACAGGTTTTCACTCGAACCACGCTAGGATCACTGTTCTCTATCATCATATAACTAGAATGAGAATGATGATTTTAGTTCTAAAGAACTAAGACATAAAATCCATGAGTATGAACAAGAAATATTTAAACACAGGAAGTCATTTCTGGGAGTAGTTTACAGCAAACTACTAGTAACCTGAGTAACCCGACAGGAAGAAATAATAGCGGCTCAAGAGATGGTGGTAACCCGGAGTGATTTTAATCTACATTTTGTCTGAACATATCAGATTGACAAAGATAGCCTAGGTGAGGAGTTCATTAACAGTTTTGAGGTTAGTCTAGTGGCACAGTACATTCTAGAACCAAATGCAGGTCATTCCAGAGCTACAACGTGCAGTACTACAGGATTAGTTAATAACTTCATAGTCAAGTCACGTAGTAACGATCAGAGCATGGTAAAATTTCACATTCAGTTTGTGGAGTGAGAGGAGCAGGTCCAAGGCAGTTTTAAGCTTAATTAAGGGTGACGATGAGTATAAGACAACAGAACTGCGAAATCAGATTAATGGACAGGTAACAAGAAGTATTACGGCAGACATTTAAAGAGATATTTCAGAAGACCCGCTAAGTTTCATTCCAGCGGAAAAGAAAGATTCTACGGGAAGGATGGACTACCAAGCGTAACTAAGGAATTTAGTAATGTCAAATGGAAGGAAAAAGCAGAAATTCTGTGAAAAGCACTGGCTCATCAGAAGACTGGGCAGAGTATAAAAATGGCAAAGAATGACTTAAAAATTCTAGAACTTTTCTTTTGAAAAAAAAAAAGAGTTTTAATAAGTATTTTAAAAGGCAGAACAAATAAAGTCAGCATTAGTCCACAGGTGAGTAAGAGTATGGAATACATGGAAATGGCAGGTAAACTGAGCAGCTATTTTGTGCCTATTTTCTGTGTGCAGCATACAGACAACATCACAGAAATAACTATGAATTAAGAGTTGAAACAAACTTAAAACAATACCAATTAGCACAGAAAGGGTACAGAGAAAATTACTGGAACTATAAGATGACAAGGCCCCCAGCCTATTGCCTTCATCCAATAATATTTTAAATTAGCAAACAGATAATGCATTAGTTTTGATTTTCCAAGGTTCCCTAGCTTCTTGACGCATCCCACCAGATCAAGACAGAAAATGCAACCCCCCTGTTGAAGAAAAGGAAAGGTACAGAAAGCACAGAAGTACAAACTAGTTAGCATAACATCAGAGAGAGAAATTGCTAGAATTTATTAAGGTGGTTATAGCACAGCACTTAGAAAACTTCAATGCAATCAGGCTGAGTTAACATGGCTTTATGCAAAGGAAATAATGTTTGACTAATTTATTGGAATTCCTTGAGGAAGTAACAAGTAATCTAGTTGTTAAAAGGCATTTGATCAAGTGCCATACAAAGGGTACCATACAAAATAAAAGCCCATGGTACAAGAGCAATTTATTAGCATGGATAGAGGATTGGTTAATTAATAGGAAACAAAATAGGCAGAAATGAGCCATTTTTGTGTTTGTAAATTAGAACAAGTCGAATGCTAGATCCATGCAGGGTCCTCAGCTACCTACAATCAATGTCAAATGACTTGGATGAATAGACTGTTTGTGGTTACTAATTAGGATATAGCTTATTCTGTTATTGTTGACTGAAGTTATTAAACATTATATTACTTACTTAGCGTGAATAATGCCATGCCTCAGAATAATGATCCCTCTTCGGTTGCTCAATTTTTTTTTTTGCTTGTTTCATTAAGTTTACCACCTGGTGTCATTTCTCTTGTAAGCACGTGAAATTTGTCCCCAAAAACTTGTAAGTTAACAGTTTTATCAAAACTGATTAACATGCGATTTGAACCAATGAGTTCACAAAAGTTAAAAGATCCTCTCTTAGAAAAACACTTTCATGCTGACACAGTTTCTATAGGCTGAATTGGTGACTTACAAGCTCTCATGATAGAAAAACCAAATATTTGCAGTTCTCAAAACTCATCTTCACTTCAATACTAAAATAGCCTGCCTTTTGTTTTTAAATTTATAACAACAGATTATTGCTTCATTTCATCTTCCTCCTTACAAACTGAAATTGCATCACCAACTCCACTAGTAAATGCCTGTCAGGCTTGATAATTCCATTTTAATCTACAGAGCTTTTTCCTAAGGCATGACAATTATTCATTTCTTAAGGAACTAAAACCACAGGTCAGCCATTAAACTAAGCGATGTAAAGCTAAATGAATAATAAGATGTATTCTTCACTGTTTTAGCCTAGGGGATAACAAGCCCAAAACACAAGCAGGTGCCCAAATGTCAAGTTGTGAGCTTCATCTAGAACTTCACTGAATCATGCACCAAGCTTGTAGGACTGCACATTTGCAAAATAATATTAGTCAAACATGACAGATTCCCGGATTGTAAGTTTGGCAGATCTGTCCTTGTAGCCGGTGCTGAAATATCATGCAATGTCTTCATTCTGCTAAATTTTAGCATTTGGTCATTCTCCGACAATATATGGAGAATGAAAAGAAGAATGAGCCCACTATCCTGGCTAGCATTCACCCTCAAATCCAATGCCACAGGCTTTAAAACTTTTGACATACTCTTTCCAGATATCTTAATCTGGGTCAAAATGAATTATCAGATACACTGAGTGCCCTTTTTAAAGAAAGCAGGAAAAGTCAGTCATTTATTAATGATAATTTATGACATGACCTGTAATTATCTCCCAAAGCCAACAGGAAAAAGGCAAGGCTTTTGGTATAAAGAATACTTTGTGTCAAGAATGAAGAAAACAAGAAGCTGAATGATCATAGACCAATTAAGGAAAAAAATTAACTTTAAAAGAACAAAAATACAACACATTGGTCAGAAAACAAAGTAGTAGCTGATGGTTATTAATAAGACATTATTGCAGTGATCTCAAGTGGTGGAAAATATTGTTTTTGCCATTTCACCGACCTCCTATTGCAGCCTAGACATAAAAGGGTGTTCTTCAAATGAACTGACAGTTGGTATTTTTCCTTGGGTCTCGTGTGCACATGCACCTGCATTTGGAAGCAATGGATGGGAAGAGGAGACAGATAGACACAGAGCCAGAGAGAGAGGGAGAGGGAGAGACAGACAGATGGAGGGGTGGGGGGAAAAGGGGGAAACAGACACACACACACAGAGCGAGAGAGCGAGAGAGCGAGAGAGCGAGAGAGCGAGAGAGCGAGAGAGCGAGAGAGACACAGAGAGAGACAGAGACAGACACAGAGAGAGACAGAGACAGA
Source organism: Ginglymostoma cirratum (assembly GCA_024137785.1). NCBI lineage: Eukaryota > Metazoa > Chordata > Chondrichthyes > Orectolobiformes > Ginglymostomatidae > Ginglymostoma > Ginglymostoma cirratum. The sequence continues at coordinate 28,222,841 of JAHRHZ010000064.1, forward strand.
CACAGAGAGAGACAGAGAGAGAGAGAGAGAGAGAGATAGAGACAGACAGAGACAGACACAGAGAGAGACAGAGAGACAGAGAGAGGTAGGAATAGCCGAAATCAGGGGTAAGTTAAGATTTCTCTCAAATAATTTTTCCCTCATTTACTCAAGATGCCAATTTTTTTTCTCCCAAGGTATGCCTCATTAATAAAACATTGAAACAAAAACATTGCAAAACATTTGACTTGACCAGTACAGCACTTGTAACAAATTCTAAACTTTGTCCCAATACAAGACGTTTCACTATACACAATTGAAACTGCCTTACATAGGATGTATTTTGTAAATAGCAAGGCTTATAGACCAAGAAAAATAACATTTCAAGTTGACAATTATAGAAATTGTTCAATTCTGGATGTGACTGAACACATTTTCACTACCCTTGATTTACAACATATTTTCTTTGTAAAGTACACAGCTGGCTGGGTACAGATAATCTCTGGGATCAAACCGGTTCCATTCTGGAGTCTGAGATAACAAGGTGTAGAGCTGGATGAACACAGCAGGCCAAGCAGCATCAGAGGAGCAGAAAAGCTGACGTTTCAGGCCTGGACCCTTAGTCTATTGGCAAGTGACAATATAAAGAAACCATTCGTAAGTACAGGAAATGTTCATGTGTTGGTGGGTACAGTATTTAAAAATTACATTCCCGTACAGGATTGCATTCGTACCTCAGATGTTGGTAAATCCGGGATGCCTTGTATTATACTGTGAAGCCCCTCAGGATGAAAGATTATGGCTGAAGATCTCGAAGAGGCAACATTCCCCATTGTACAGTGCAGCAGGTGCCCTGAACTTTGGTGCATCCCTCAAAAGTGCAGCTCTGCACCTTAAAATGTGCCAGCTTAAACACACGGTTAAGGACAACTCCTTATAATGGAAGGCCTGCAAGTTTTGGACAGACTAAAAGGGGCCTTTCATCAACCTGATGCCTTATAGGAGCAGTTAATTTTTACCCACGGAGTAACAAAGTCCTGTGTTGCTCAGGATGAACTTCAATTAAACTTAGCCCTTTCTTACTAGAACTTCTGTGCATTGACACTTTCCACAAACAGAGGGACAATAAAGGTACCACCGACAGCACTGCCTTAAGTGTTTTGAAATTTCAAAACTATTACCCATCGGTTTTGTTATTCTTCATTAAGATCTGTCTCATATCAGCCATGATCAAATGGTGGAGCAGACTCAATGGGCAGCATGTCTAATTCTGCTCCTTTATCTGATAGCCTCATCCTGGAAACAGGTGGAACTGGCGCAATCCAATGCAACTTGTGAATGTGTATTTGTGATATTAAGTTGGAATTTTTCAAATTAAATTTGCGAACAAACATACTGAAATCTACAAATACAGGACTCTTTTTAAACATGTGCCGAAAGACAATCATGTAATTTTGATCTAGTTCTGGACCCGAATAGGGATACTTATAATCCTTGGCTCATCAATAATTTTTTTAAACGAAACTCCTTTTCTGGAATCATCAGCTTCATTCACATTTTTAAATCTTTTATAGTGGCCTCTTCTGGAACTTTTCCAGGGAGGATCTGTTCTTGGCTTTGCGTTCTCACTGGAAAGTTTTATTGCTCAGTCCGTAGCTATAGAGAAATTAAGAGCGAGCCACATGGTCAGCTCCTCTGACTGAGCAAGCATTCGGCGCTGACCTGAAATGCCACCAACGACAGGGAAAGAATCATCTAAAACAGGCATTTAACCACTGTAAAGTGCTCTGGGGTTAAAATAGAAAAGAGGCACCTCATCATTACTCCATGCTCCTTTGAATTAGAAATACCCAAGGGCTTATTTACATTTGCAAGTTCCTCAAGACCTCCAAATGCTGGCCAAAGCGGACTGAGCAATAAAACCTTCCGGTGGGAATACAAAGCTAACAACAGATTCTCTTTGGAAAAGGTTCCAGAAGAGACAATCATAAAAGATTTTAGGATGTGAATGAAGCTGATAATTCCAGAAAGGAAGTTTTTAAAAAATTACCGGCGAACCTCAGATCATGAGTAGCTGTTTATAATAAATTGGTATGTGTGCGTACATTGCTTGTGAGGCAAAACATAAAACGTCAGAAATAACCTGCACTGAATCTGACTTTAGAGAAATAAAATAATATAGCTTTACTTTGTTGAACCGTATCTGCCAAGATGTTTAAAAACTGAATGACAATAATTAGAAACATGTTATTTCCAAAGCCATTGCAAAACATACTATTTTGAATTATGGCTTAAGCATCCTTGATTTTTTTTTTGAAAGAAAAGAGAAGGTTGTTACAGTACCACACCCAGTTACCCATCAGCTAGAGGGATATGACTCAGCATGCAAACTGGGTGTCTCCCCCGCTTACACGAGTCATCTTGGGCATAATGCAGGCTGGCTGCAAGAGATTATAATAACTTGCCTCCACTGAAGAAACTTGTCCAGAGCACAGGCAAACATCTTCCTCTCAAATTAAAAAAGCCACGTATGCAGTGTATAATTTTCATTCAGGCCAGTTTTCTCAGATCAGCACCCAAATGCTCTTGCATCAAGTTTGGCACAAAGATGAGGGGAAGCTTGGAGGAAAGCAAAATCTCCCTAACTTTCAGAATTGTCCATGACCAAAAGGCAAAAGGAAGCCTTCAAATCAGGTAGGTTTATTTATATTTTTCACATTGTGGCTTGATAAACAAAGCATATGAATCTCCATTTCCCCCACTGGGACCTAGAGAGGTAAAGAAGGTTTTAGTATTTTCTAATCAGGATATGCAAATATATTGAGGGTGCTTATTTTTCAAGCCATTATGGACATAATTAGTGTATTACAGCTGTTGCCATGATCCTGCTGAAAAGCTCCAAACCAACATGCACAATCAGTAGAGCTGCTGGAACTACTAGAAAGCATTTTAATCATTGAATGAGATCAGAAGTGAAAACAGCAGGTACAATAATGATAATGTGGCAAACTACCAGCAACACAGATTCAGAGAACCCCTACAGTGCGAAAGCAGGCCATTCGGCCCATCAAGTCCACACAGACCCTTTGAAGAGGATCCCATCCAGACCCAGCTCCCCACCCTATCCCCCATAACCCTGCATTGCCCATGGCTCATCCACCCAGTCTGCATATCCCTCAACATTATTGCGAATTTAGTATGGCCAATCCACCTAACCTGCAGATCTTTGGACTGGGAGAAGAAACCAGGGCGGCTGAAGTAAACCCATGCAGACACAGGGAAAATGTGCAAACTGCACAATCATCTGAGGGTGGAATCAAACTCAGGTCCCTGGCATTGTAAGACAGCAATACTAACCACTGCGCTACCGTGCCACCCATGGCCAAATTGTATATGGACTCTCCTGCTGGTCTGCCATGTTCCCATTTCTGATCTTCCCAAATACAACTCTGCTTTGAAATAATCCTACAAAAACTCAAAATCAGTCAGCAAATTAAAAAAGAACTGCAGATGCTGTAAATCAGGAACAAAAAGAGAAGTTGCTGGAAGCTCATGGCAGCATCTGTAAAGAAAAAAAATCAGTTAATGTTTCAAGTCCAGTGCCCCTTCCTCAGAACTGATGGTTGCTGGGAAAATGCCAGTTTATATGGGGAAAATAGGGAGGGGTGTGGGGGAGGGAGTAAACGATAGGATAGAGCCCGAACAGCCAGAACAGCAGTTGGGTAGACAAAGGAGTTGATAACGATCTGGCCAGGAGGGTGAATAGTTGTTAATAGGGAGAGATAAAAGGCACTGCAGATGCTGGAGAATCCAAGATAACAAGCATGGGGCTGGATGAACACAGCAGGCCAAGCAGCATCATAGGAGCAGGAAAACTTGACGTTTCGGGCCTAAACCCATCATCAGAAAAAATCATCAGAAAAAAAGTTGTTAATGGGGACTGTTAGTGACTAACAATAGGTAGGGTGTTATGGCCTGGTATAGTATCATGGTAGGGTGTCATAGCCTGCCATAGCACCCTACCTATTGTAACTCACTAACAGTCCCCATTAACAACTATTCACCCTCCTGGCCAGATCGTTATCAACTCCTTTGTCTACCCAACTGCTCTTCTGGCTGTCCGGACTCTATCCTATCGTTTACTCCCTCCCCCACACCCCTCCCTATTTTCCGCATATAAACTGACATTTTCCCAGCTACCATCAATTCTGAGGAAGGGTCACTAGACCGGAAACGTTAACTCTGATTTTTTTTTTCTTCACAGACGCTGCCAGACCTGCTGAGCTACCAGTAAATTACAAAGTTATTTTAGAAAGTACATAAAAATGAAAGTAACCAGAAGAAATTGGTTATAGACATGAAAAATAATTCGTTGCTTTAAAAGCAATGTGAAAGGGTGACAGCGATAGATAATGTGCATATAACCTAAAACAAAGAATTTGAGTGTAAGTGCCATAACTAGGTAACATTTCTGTACAAGCTGAATGCATCCCTTCTGGAATAGGATGCTGTGTCAAGCTCAAAACTTAATACACGAATACAAAGTCAAGTATGACAAGTACGACAATGTGTTCCCATCCTTTCGATGAGCATATCAAGATCATTGAAAAAAAATCCACAACTACTCAGTCATATACCCACACCAAAATTTATAATAAACACTGCCATCTAGTGAAATAACATTGTTAAAGACAGGAATATTTCTGATTCCAGTTCCTGTTCTGAATCACTTAATAAATTAGTGTGTCATAAAGAAGCTAAGAAAAATAGCTTTACCAACTGCAAAAAGAACATATTTCATCACAAACACTAAACTCTATATGGAGTTAAAAATCTGGAAAACTTGCTCCCATATTCTTACAAACTCTTCACGCTCCAAACAAAATGCATGAGCAGCCTCCAGCCACTTTTCACACAAACATGTCGGCTAAATGACGCACTTTGTCATCTGCCTCTTGCTAGACAGCTGCTTGTAATCAACAGTTTCCCTTCAAAGCAGGTGCAGAAACTCAGCCCATTTTTGACATTCACAATCAAACCATTTTGTGAGAAGAAAGTTAACCTCCAAACGCTGCTTAAAGGCTAACCAATTCAGATACACAATACATAGCTGCCACTTTTTCCTCTAGCTTAACAGTCTAGTGACTAATAACCACAAACGCATGAAGCATGTGGTTCACTCACACTGCTAGTAGCATCTAGACATTTTAAAATATAACTTTCAGAAACTGCATTCATTTAAAAAAAAACACATCTAACTGCAGCTATTGCCATCTTAAAAATTCCAAATTTCAGGAAGTGATTTCAGGCATCAACTTGTGGATGTCTGAATACTTTTTAACTGAGAGTAAGATTCTGAATCATCCAGTCAAAATGTCATAAAGATCACACCTGCTAAGTTATAGAGTTATGATAGATCATTCTTGCTATTAACATGTTCTTTTACAACATTCTAGTTCATCTCTTCTGAAAAGCAAAAATTACAGCCACATACCTGTCTAACAACATATTCAAAAAGGGTTCAGTAAATGTAATGAACTATACAGTATCCAATATAACTGCAGTTTTTAAACAATTTCATTTGTACAGCTCAAGATTGTTGAAAATGCATAAAAGATCTCATGATCATTCCCAACGTGAATTAAATTTCAAAATAGGCACAAATGATTGAACTTAAAGCAGAATTTGCCAGAATTTCATAGATTAAAAATAATTTGTAAATTTAGAAAAACTGTAATCCTCAAGCCAGAGATAGGAGGAGGGGGGTCTAGGCCCAAAACATCAGCTTTCCTGCTCCTCTGATGCTGCTTGGCCTGCTGTATTCATCCAGCTCTACACCTAGTTATCCTCAAGCCATACTAGTTTTAAAAATTTGCAAAATACCCAAGTGATCAATGGCACATGGCAGAAAATATTTGTGTAATGTACATATAGGAATATCAATATTAACTACAGTAAATTGCCCATATGGGGTCCCGACTTCAAAAATTCTAACAGAAGGCCCAGTTTAATTTCTCACCTAGTAACACATTCAATCCTAAATAATAACCAGAAGTGTTAGGACTTAAAATACAAAATCTTCAAAAAGAGCATTGCGATGGCCTAAGAAAGCTAGATATTTTCGAAGAACAACCCAACACTATGGTAATTGTTTAGAAACAATGGTTTATAAGACCAAGATATTTGGTGTAAATGATTTACTTTGAACTTGAACTAATTGTTTGTTCCCATCAATGGCACAAGAGTAACTTTTCAACCAGATTTTATGGTGGTCATAAGTGTAATTTTAAAAGTCCATAACAAATTTAATCAAATATACAAACAACTAGTTAAGTAATTGGACATATACATCTGGGAAGATATACTGAATAGTACCTATTTTGGAAAAAAGATATCTTCAGTGTACAATAAGTAACATACTCATACACAGAGTACTGCAATGGAACAGTCTCCTTAATGACTTAGTCCCTTGTTTGAAGCATGCCCATGATGATTTGTCATTGAAGTGCTTTTTTTTTTAGAAAATCGCAATGTTGACAAGAATCTGCAAGCTTTGAACTAAAATTTAAAATTAAAGAGAGTTAAAAAAGATTTGCTCTTGACCCTTATTGTTCTGACCAAAAAGCAGCTGGTTTCTAACTTGTGTCAAACAAATTAGCTCAGGCAACATTTCACATTTCTATAGATCCTTTTTGAAAACTCAATTTCACAACAGCAGCCTGAAAATCAGGAACATCAGTCTCTGTTTTGGCTATCATGTCCCACAGATATACTTGCTTATTGTAATGAGATGAACTCAAAGAAAATAGTTCACAAGTTTCAAGGTCAACAGAAACTAAAACGTTATTTTTTGACAGAGATTTTGACCCTGTGGCAATAATGTGTCCCTTTAACTACTACTTGTATTCCTTAACAGAAGTAAATAAATTCTATAAAGTTGATTCATCTACAGCCAAAACTTAAGTGGCACACCAGCACCTGGGAGCTAAATATCTAGAATAAGTAAGGAACCTTTCTATTTGTGCACTTAAAGACAGCAATTCAATTCTTTTAGCCAGGTTTCACATAGACTAAATGTAGCTGAAGGACATTTCTCAGGAATTAAATAAGAAAAGCTAAAACAAATTAAATAAAAATGCAAGGTAACTGCATAATTTTCCTCCAAAGACAAAAACAGAAATTGCTGGCAAAACTCAGCAGGTCTGGCAGTATCTATGGGAACAGAGCAGAGTTAATATTTTAGATTCAGTGACCGAAGAGTTTCATTTTTGTTTCAGATCTCCAGCATCTGCTGTTCTTTGTTTTATATTAATTTTCCTTCCAGTCTTGGTTTCAGGGAGAAGTATTTCCAGATCTTCATTTGCAACAGTGAAAGTCGAGGTCAGGAACTCTGAAGACATTGTCACCCCTCAACTGTGTCAAGCAGGAACTGTGTGTTTACTTGAGGACAAAATGACCATTCCTGCTTCCAATCCATATTAGTTTGCCAGGAATTATTTCTGTAGGTCCCCTGCAATTGCCTCACTGCAGAGTTGCCTCATCCACTGACTAATGCCATTCCACCAGTTGATGCATGTATAGATGACAATTCCCCGACTGAAAGCTCCAGATGGTCCAGCAACATTGCAGCTCCTTTGGCCACTCTATCTCAGATTGCTGCCTACTGTGCACAAGTAATCAAACACTTATCCATTCATCTGACAATGCAACATACTGCAGTATCAAAGCACCTCACTCTACCACCCCATTAAAAGGTTCAATTTCACACTTTGAACATTTGAAAAATGTTGGCATAGCACGTCCATAGCAACAAAACACACATTTATGTAGTGCTTTTAAATATAGCACATATCCCAAGCTGTTTCATAGTGTCATAATTTGACAAAAATTAACACGAAGCATTAGAAGAAATCAGTCGTACAGCTGATCAAAAGTCATAATCAGAAAGACAAGTCTTAAGTGCCTTCAGGAGGCCGAGACAGATTTGGGAAAGAACTCATAAGTTCAAGGCTTCAGCTCAATTCTATATATCAAAAAATTACTGATGATTCCATTTCATGAGAGAATACAAATTTACCACCTGCAATTTCCAGCAAATTAGGTGCATCATTAGACTTCAAAATATACATCCTACACAAATAGGAAGCCCTTACAAAACAGGATTTGCTTTTAAAAACATGACAAAGAAATGAATCAATTCAGATATTTACCTTCCAACTCCCTCTTTCATTGAGCCTTAATGCTCCTTTCGTATTGTAAAACAGTTTCAAAAAGATCAGTGCCACACAGCACTAAGATCCTTACCCTCCACAGATTTCACAATGACAAGCTATGCTGCAGTGGAAACCACCAAGTTTGCAGTCACCGAATAGAGAGGGAAGACTGGTAATATCAACACAAGTTTTGACTAATAACTACTGCCTATTTCAGGGTAGTACAAAAAAAAGTAACTCATCACCCATTTATCCCTTGTGTTACAGGACTGCGCAGCTAGAGAAGAAAAACAGAAATGTAATGTCAAACAGCAACACAAAAAATGACAAGAATTTGTCAGCTGAGATATTTTTCAAAGCAAAACTACAATCTTTTTCCAAACTCTTGCAAATCCTAATACACGTAATGTGTCATGCATGCACTAGCTATGATTATATGGAACTTTGGATGTTCTAAACCAAAGCTGGCCAAATCCTAAGAGCAAATACTCACATTTGCTCGATTCAAATCAAATTTCCTTCCCCTTTCAATGGCCTCAAACTTGCTAGCACAATCTGCAGATAATTTATCCCATTTGTAGTACTTGCATTACCTTAGCCTACACAAACCCAGACATAACATAGAACTAAACTTTCTTCAGCAAAGTGTAGAAACAGGCCAGCGTCTGCAGCTGTCTCACCAACATAACTTGCAATGTTAAAGATTGTTAAAGCAGCCTGCCACAGTACAATGCACACATAACTGATGTACCCTCAAGATATGACCTGAATATTCTCAGACCAGACTTTACAATTCATAACAGGTTTGCAACTTGTTAAAATAGAGGATCCTTCGGTAAGATACTTGACTAGTAATAATTTGCAGTTCTATAAAAACTAACAGGAAGTAGCTTTGGAGGGTTGAGGGGTTTTCCCACATAACATCCAGTTTATAGATTAAAAGGACTTGAGGCATCAGAATCATTCCTCACTTTTTATTTACAGTAATGTTCCACCACGCAAGGGTCATACATTCCTGGAAAACATTGTAAAGTTGTGGATTTCAGAAACAGTGAATATGATGGGTGGCACATCCATTCAGGAGATAAACGCATGGTACCCTTTCCACTCCAGGAATTAAAGATTCTTTGAAGTTTTTATCTTTAAAACCACTGATAAACAAAGATTAGACTTTCAGTCCGTGAAAAAGTATACACTAGACTTTGCACAGCTTAGTGTATTCGTGCAGGGCTGACACATGAATGAAACACTGTACTCAGTGAATTGCCCAGTAAAATTACAATGACTAAACGGCAAGTGCTGTGTAAGAGCAATGTTTTTTTCCACAGGTTCTACATTGCATTTTTTCGACCTAAGCTATAAATAAGCAACAAATCAGGTAAAGTATAACATTTATAACAAAAGGACAACAGAACCCTGAAATGAATTTAATTCTGCCTCAACCTTGCTAAAGCAATGGATGACAAATGAATGTGGTAAACAAACAGAGCCTGCTTGTGACAGCTGCACAGCTAATTTGGTGATTAGTTATAATCAGTTACCTGGTCAGGAGGGAATGACCCAGTTTTTTGAATTTTTCAGTACGTAAGGACGGAAGGTTTTTGTTCATGCAGAGTCCAGCTCAATAGAGTACCAATGTAACAGAGTTCTTGTTCAGACAAGGAATTTAACAGTAGGGCAAAGAGACGTTGCCTGGTCTTCGAGTGTTTTGAGAGGGGACTTGAAACACAAAAACCTGAGTTGAAATCTAGAGGCATAAAGTAAGCAGGTAAGTTATTTGTTGGTGTGTTGCAAGGGATTTTCTCTCTAAATAACAGCAGTCTTAAAATATGATACAAAATGTACAGTTTAATTAGTTAAACAACTTGCTAGAGTTACAAATAATTCTTGAATAAAGTCTTAACTAAACTTTCTTAATTTAATTAATTGAAGATACAACACAGAAGGCTGTCTCTCCACAGCAAAATGCAAGTGCTTGTAGACAATTGGACCACCCTGAATGAACATGCATATAGGAGATATCTCCATCTCAGGTCTCTTCTGCTCAAAGTTCTTGAGCTCTAGCGCAAGTTGGAAAGGCTTTTACACGTAGGAATTGGGTGGTGGGAGTCGGGGGGGGGGGGGGTGCGAATTCTTTTTGGACAGTGTCATCCAGAGGAGAGCCATACCTGGAAGGAACTGGCAGAAGCTGCCAGGTTCAAGAAGTGACAGGAACCTGGGCAGCTGAGATACAGGAAAACATGAAAAGGTAGTCATGACCAAAAGGTATGATGCACTCACTGTCCAAGAGGCCAAGAAGAAAGGCAGCATGGCAGATAGCCCAAATGCAGATGATGGTAATATGGCTCTGAAGACTGGAGTGCTGAGGGAACTGGCTGGAGTAGAAATAGCAATACAGTAGTTATTAGGGACCCTATAATTATGTAAAAAGATGGTATTCTCTGCAGCCACATTAACAATACCAAAAGGTGCCAGGACAAGGATTATCTCATGAGGTCCAGCAAGGAACTTTGAATGGGAGGTCATATTTCTAATTGTCATGATCCACATTCAAACAAACATGATTATTGAGAAAGGAAAAAGTATTGTGCAAGGCGCGTTAGGAGTACGGCACTAAATTATTTGCTTTGATTTGATTTATTGTCATGTGTATCTATGTACGGTGAAAAGCTTCGTCTGTGAGCAGTACAGACAAATCACATAAGCAAGGACTCACAGATCATAGGATGGAAAAAAACTTGGACAGAGTGAGGCTTACAGGTTAAACCACACAGGACGTGTGGAAAGCAAGATCAACATTAACAAGGTCAATATTATTTGAAGTTAGTGAGCACGTTCATCAGCCTAATAACAGCAGGGAAGAAGCTGTTCTAGAACATGTTGGAGCATGTGTTCAAGCTTCTTTATCGCGTGCCTGATGGAACAGGTTGTAGGAGGTCACCACTGGAGCGCGATGGGTCTTTGATGATGTTGGCAGCCTTTCTGCAGCAACAGGCTGTGTAAATGGAGTCCATGGATGGAAGGTTGGCTTTCGTGATGGTCTGGGCAGGGAACACAACCTTCTGTAGTTTCTTACCGTCCTGGGCAGAGCAGTTGCCATACAAGGCCATTATGCAACCGGAGAGTATGCTGTCTATGGTGCATCTGTAAAAGCTGGTGAAGATCCTTGTGGACTTGCTGAATTTCATAAGCCACCTGAGGGAGAAGAGGAGTTGTTGTGCCTTCCTGACTGTTGCATCTACGTGGGAAGTCCAGGAGAGCTTGTTGGTTATCGTCACTCCTAGAAGCTTGATGCTGTCAACTCTCTCAACCTCCGCTCTGTTGATGCTGATGGGGGAGTGTTCTCCTCCTTTCTTCTGAAGTCAATGATTAGTTCTTTAGTTTTGTCGACATTGAGAGAGAGAGGTTGTTATCACAGCATGACGTCACCATGCCCTCTGTCTCCTTTCTGTATCTGACTTACCACAGTGGTGTCATCAGCTAACTTGGTGGCATTCATTCGTAATTTGGCAACGCAGTCACGCTTGTACAAGCAGTATGGTAGGGGGCTGAGAATGCATCCTTGGGGTCTTCAGTGTTGAGTGTTATTGTGAAGGAGGTGCCGTTGTCTATCTTCACTGACTGCAGTCTATGGCCAGGAAGCTGAGGATCCGGTTACAGAGGGCAGAGCCAAGTCTGAGGTCTCAGGGTTTTGAGATCAGTGTGGAGGGGATAATGGTGTTGAAGGCGGAGCCGTAGTGGATAAACAGGAGTCGGATGTAGGTGTCCTTGTTGTCCAAATGTTCCAGGGATGAGTGCAGGGCTAGGGAAATAGCAGCCGACTAGAGCTGTTGCATAGGTAGGCAAATTGCAGGGGATCAAGCAGGCTGGCAGACCAGAGTTGATGTGGGCCATGACCAGCCTCTCGAAGCACTTAACAAATATGGAGGTGAAAGCCACTGGGCGGTAATCATTAGAAAGCAGAACCTCAAATAACATCTTGATTACCATGCAAGCTACTCGCAGATTGGCTCCAAAACAGACAATCCCAAGAATTAATACATAGCTAAATGGCAAGTATGGGAAAGAGAGATACCTTTCTATTGGAAACTGATACCAGTCTGGGACAGGAAGAAGCTGTACCAAAGGTATGGTGTCCATCTGAACAAAGGATAGGTTCTGAGATTGTACAGGGAGGGTTAAAAGAGAAGTGGCACAAGATTTACAGGAGTGAGGTTGTGTTGAGAGATTGAGGTTGTGAAGAGATGTAGAAGAAACACAAGTAACATAAACTAAAAAACACATAATACAGAAGAGAAAAAGGAAGGTACTAAGAATGAAACATTAACTCTTTCTTTATTCCCTGTGTTCAAAAGAACAGAAGTCTAACAAGAAGGCTTAACAAAGTGAAAGAAAATATGATTTGCGATTTTAAATAATTTCAAACCACATTTCCTACGTATAGCAATGCAAGGAAGCTGGCATGAAACATATTTCGGGAGGAACTAAACACGATGGGGATAATGAGATACGACAACAAAAAAATTAGGACAGGGAATTAAATATTTCAGGATATATTTAGAAAGGACAGAGAAGGGAAAAAATTTGGAGTGACTATTTATTAGAGATAAGAGAATGCCCACAAAGAAAGGGTCACTGCTATCAGCAAGACAAAAATGGAATATTTACCAACAGAGAGACACAAAATAAAAATCGAGTGAATGTAGTCAATAGGCTCCCAAACAGTGGAAGGGAATTGAAAAAGACAATACAGACAAATTGGGTAATATAGTTTAAAAGAAATACAAGGTTAAAAATGAAATTTCCTGTGATTTAAGTGTTTGGAAGAGGTAGGTAAATCGAGTAAGTGAAGTGTTCCAATAACAGGCACATGATTATTTTTTAAACCCAATAATTGAGGAATGAAACTAACAGAGAAGATTTGCTATTGAATCTAGACATGGTGGTGAGGTGGGGAAGAGAGAGAGAAAGCGAGTGCGAGAAAAGGAAAAACAGAAAAGAAAGGAGGGGGGCGCGAGAGAGAGCGGGGAGGGAGAGAGGGGTGGGGCGAGCGAGAGCGAGAGGGAGAGGGAGAGAGGAAGAGAGAGAGGGAGAGAGGAAGAGAAAAGGGGGAGAAGAGGGAGCGAGACAGAAGCCAGAGCAGAGCACAGAAGTAGTAAACACAGAGGAATAAGAACAGAGGATGCTGAAAATACTCAGCAGGTCGGGTAGCATGGCAGCAACAGAATTAACTGGTTAAGTCAACGATGACCCTTCCAAATTCTGATTAAAGAGCAAGACCTGAAGCTTGAACAGTTTTTCTCCCCGGATACTTGCTGGCCTCCTCAGCATTCCCAGCTTAATTTTGGATTTCCAACATCTGTAGTATTTTGCTTTTATGTTAAGTTACAGTCACAAATGCCTATATGTACTCCTACATAATAAACTTTAGGATGGTAGATAAGAAAATAAGAACGACAAAAAGTGGTTACTAGATTGGGAGTAAGAAATACAGAATTTACAATAGAGCATACGACCAGAAGAACAGATTTCCTCTTCTGAGAAACAACATAACTACAGATCATCAAATTCACCGTCACCAAAATAAAATCCAATCGGGAATTTGAAAGAAACTTCTTCACCCAAAATGTAGCAAGAATATGAAACTTAACAATAGGAAGTAATTGAAGCAAATAGCACTAATAGAAGTCAGACAAGCATGTAGGAGAAGGGAAAAAGGGTTACAAAATAGATGCAGAAAAATAAGAACAGTGGAAGGTAAACACTCGCCAAATGGCTCTGCTCTGTCATGTATCCTACAAAAGAAAAATAAAAAAATCTTCAGAATAAAAATGTAGCTAAAGAGAAAATGCAACATTTTGCTTCAATTCAACAATTTTATTCAATGCTTCGCAGCTGCTGTTCCATCTGCAGAAATCTTTAATCAATCCAAAAAAACATTAAAAAGGAGCAAAAGCACAATTTTCATTCAGAAATTTTCTGACAGACAACACCACCATCCATCAAAACAAAAATTGAAAACAGAAAGTTCATTCATGACAGTAGTGAGTTATTCAGCCCCTCAGCAAAATCAAGGCTTATCCTCAACTTCATTCTATCTACTTCCCTAGGTTGTGTACAACATAACTTCATATTTCTCAGTTTTGAAATTTTCAATTGACCTAGTCTCATCAACGTTTGAAATTGGCGGGAAGCAGGAGGAACTTGAAATTTCAATGCATTTGGTCAAGAGTCACCTTAAGTCACTGCATATATTACACCTGCATTTTTCTAGCCCTTAAAGTCATATTTTTGCATATACTCAGCATACAAGGCTACACTCCATTTTCAGCCACAACTTGATATACTCACATTAATAATTAATTTTTCATCCCACAACTGTTTGTTTTATTTACTGACACGATATAACTAGGTGGAGTGGGTCAAGCAGCTGATTCAGTCTATGTGCAAAGGTGCACATGAATGAGACATATACATTCTAGCCAGAAGCTTAAGATGTCTGGGAAACATGGGCTGTGGTGAAACGTGTGACAGAATCTGATATGTCTGGCGTGACCCATCTCGACATTAGGAACCCCATTTCTCGCAACGCAACAGCTAGTTGTCAAGTTAAGGGCGCACAACTGCTGTTGATAGCACAACTCGCCTCACGTACCATCAACTTTCTATCTTACCAAAATCAAGGAAACTCAAAATGGAAGTCAAAACAGCGAGTTCAGCTTGCTGCTTCCTCCATGTTAGACACCAGGCACCAACATCTCAGGCTACATTCCATGGGTACCAGCCATGCACCCCATATCCACGGACACTGGCATCCAGTATGTCCCAGCCTGTAAGAACCCTCATGGGTCATCTCATATCAACTTACAGAACGCATTGACACTTTAATGTCAAACCAGCAACTATCACTAAATGATGTAGCAAGGACACAAAGCTCAGGGACATACACCCAACTCCGGCCTGGGCCAGGCGACATCTCCGTGCTCTTTGCTCACCATTATTGCACTCACTCACTTGGGCCTGACCTGGATACACTCAGCATCTCTGCCTTGCATTGGTTTTTGTGTTTTGCCCCCTCAGCCATAGAGGGGCCATGCTCTCAGTACTTCATATTGCTCTGCCAGTTTGAACACACAGACAAGCATGTCGTGGTTACCAGCAGGCCTCCGCCAAGTAAAAGAGGATAGCCTTGAAGTTCTTGCAAACAATTTCATCTGAAGGTACTACTAGATAGACAATGCCAAGAGGACACAGTATGCCCAAGACACAGGCCACACTACTCAATACCAAGAACACATCAGAACGGACAACAAGACTCCTACGACCACTAGGAATCATGGTAGCACACAAACCACAGCCACACGACAACAAACACTCACAAGGACCGAAGACCCCACACCCCATGACATGCAGGACCAATGTAGTTTACAAAATACCTTGCAATGACTGCAAACATTACATTGGCCAGACCAGAAGGAAACTGGCCAACAGGATACACGAACACCAGCTAGCAGCACAACAACACAACAAACTTACTGTCATCTCAGTGCACTTGGACAATGAAAGCTGTCAATTTAACCCGGATAACGTGGCCATCCTAGCTCAAGCCAACCACAGACTTGCATGGGAATTCCGAGAGGCCTGTATTTCAACCCGTATTGCAAACAAACATGTGAAATTAGTCCCATTATACAAACTCACGCAAAAAAAGAACCAGAAATGACACAACCCAACTTAATAGACCAGATCATATAAATTCCAGGTGGAGCAGAACAACATCGCTTCATCAGAGGCTGCGCCGATGTTACCTAGCATGTAGAA
This sequence comes from Ginglymostoma cirratum, assembly GCA_024137785.1. Classification (NCBI taxonomy): domain Eukaryota; kingdom Metazoa; phylum Chordata; class Chondrichthyes; order Orectolobiformes; family Ginglymostomatidae; genus Ginglymostoma; species Ginglymostoma cirratum. The sequence goes on from JAHRHZ010000064.1 coordinate 28,238,854, forward strand.
ACGTCTGTACAATAACCACGATGAGGAGGAATTCCTCCTCAGGTAGTTGAGTGTCTTTGGAACTCCTTGTCACAGAAAGCTGTCGGGACAGAGTCCTTGTGTATATTTAAGATAAAGAGATTCTCATTCAGTAGGGAAGTCAAGAGTTACAAGGAAAATGAACACAAAGAATGTCAGATCAGCCATTATCCTATTGAATAGCAGAGCAGGCTCGAGGGGCTGAGCTACCCACATCTGTTCCTATTTCTTACAGTCTTATGATCTAATTTGACTTTGGCAAAGACACAAAATATTTTTAAAGAATGGACTAATGTGGTGAAATTAGAAAAACAGGATATTTTTGTTAAAATGAATATTTTAGATTGTTTTATTCAGAAAGTTGGTGACGGTCTCAGAATTTTGGAGATTGTTTTAATTGCCATGCTGAAATTTGAGTTTTTGGAGCAGGTTGTTGAACGTGAATTGGCCCAGCCAGGGTTTGGTGGGGTATCAGGGGAGAGAGAGATTTCACTCCCAACTCCACTCTCAGCCCCTGTATTTTCAGCATTGATAAGAACAGAAGGCAAAGTTGAACACTGGATACAAAGTTCTAGGTATGTCAAAGTTTTTCTTGAACCATAAGTTTTGTCAATAAAACATATAGTTCATATAGACATGAATGATTTATGCAGGGTTACATGTGGTGTCTCCTGAATAAACTCATTTTCAGCTAGCAATCTGTAACATTACTGTACTTGATCGGTCCCTGAAGGGTATTAAATAAAACATGGCAAAAGGGAAATACAGAAAAGGGTCATTTAAAGTTTAGGCAGTTTGTGTCATTACTCCCTGAAGCCATTGTGAAACGATAATATTTTAATAACTGCTGCAGTGTTTGTGTGTGCGTGTGTATATAAAGGATTTAGACATTTGGTAGTATTCATTTTTTTTCCACTTTTGCCCAGGAATATTTCCATAAAATCCACACCTCATTGTCTTGGCTATGGAGTTTTTCCCATTGTGCATCACAGTCCTCGGGTTCTGCACATCTTGGGCGGAAGGACTAACTTTTCACCCTTCTACACCGTAACATTTACAAACTGGCAAGATTCACATAAATCTCTGTAACGGAAGGCATTTTGATTTTGACAGTGAGACGGATCTTAAACACAACAGCAATGTCAAGGTTTACAATAGATTTTCACATGCCCACCTTATCAAGGCCTCTCAGAATCTTGCAGTCATCACTTACTCCAGCAGATACAAGCCTAACCCGTCCAATCTTTCCTCATAACAGGACCCATTCCACGTGAACATTCTCCAAATTACCTCCAACACAATTCCATCCTTTACATTCTTGTATGCTTACATTGTTTAATACTTACCGCATCAGTACTACTAACTTGCATTGTTGCTACGTGAACTGTACATTTTGATATTGAAAACAGTGGTCCAACAAGTTAATCTATCGTTCTGATTGGTCACTTCACCAGGCTGACTATATCTTCTTTAAGGTAATCCTTCTTATTTCTGCTACATATTCAAATTTGTATGCCATCTGTAAACTTTGAATGAAACTCAACAGGTCATGCAGCATCTGTAGAGACAGCGTGCACAAGACAGCATGTGCTCCAAGAGAAACTGAGTTAACATTTCAAGTCCAGTCAAAACAGCTCTGTCACAGGGTCACTGGACTTAGAACATCAACACTTTCTCTCTCTGCAAATGCTGCCAGAGCTGTCAAGTTTCTCCAGCATTTTGTGTTCGTTTCAAATTCCAGCATCTGCAGTATTTTGCCATTACTAGAGTTCTCTGAGACTACTGCTATCTACATGAAAGAGATGTTGATTGTGGCCAAAGCTTCTTTACCCCCCTCTTCCTTCATTCAGCAAAGTGGGATGCATCCTATGATGATACTTACTCAATTCGGTTAGCTTCAACTACCTTTCCCTCATCAATACTTATCTTACCAAATTTCTCCAAACCTTATAAAGAATTTTGATAATGAAATGCAAAGTTTTTAAATTTTCTGGCAACATTGAACTAAATGGCACAGTAACTGCAAAATAATTAATTAATTAAGTGGACAAAACTGGCACATAAAATTCAGTATCAAGTGTAAGACAGCTACTTTGGGCCTAAGAGAGTTAAATTAAGATTTTTCTCTAAATGACAAGAAACAATGAACTGTGAATGGACAGTGTGATTTTGGATTTATGTAGGCTACATGGGGCAGGGGCTCATTGGAGGAGAGAGAAGGAAGCTGCAAAAGGACAGGGAGAAAAGAGAGAGTGAGGTATCAAATTTTTGGGGGGACACGGGGCAGGTGACGGGGGAGTTAAAAGAGAGGAGGAAGCTACAAAGAAGGAACTGTTTCAAACTGGTCAACAAAGAAACACTCAACTAACTAGGTGCTAGGAAATCACAATAATCACTGAGGCACTGAGCTACTTGCTAAAGATAGTGGAACCTCTAGTTTAATTTGCTTGTGTTCAGAAGCTACTACATAAAGAAAATGCAATTAGAATGGAATAATAAGTCATTTGTTAAATTTAAATCCAAGATTACAATGCAGTAACCTAGGGCACTAACTGCTTGGTTAAAAATTTTATAGCTTTGTGAAGGTATGATAGAAATGCACTCACCAATCTATAAAGTTGTGTTTTTTGCATGCAGAAGTATGAGCGAGTTATTTTCAGAAGACCTGTTGTCGTTAACTTATGCCACTGTTTTGGGCCTATATAAATACAGTGGTTGCTAGGAAGCTAATGCTTTCACTGGCTGTTGTGGCTTTAGATTTAATGGAGAGCTCATAATTGCTGAAATATTCAATGAATTCTTCTACTTGTGCTTCGTTGCCCCATTTGTCAACACAAATACAAGTAGTAACGTTACTACGTGAATGCATCACTGAAGGAGTTATCAAGAATGAGAAAGTAGTCCTGAAAACCAAATGAAACTCCCTAAAAATCAAAAAGTAGCAAATAACTTTTGCGCCCCGAATCTTACATCTACTGAAAGCAATTATATCAGTGTCACCATTCATGCTTTCTAAGGCCTGTACCAAATGCATTAAACCATTGTTTGATGCATAACATCTACCTTAGCGATATAATTCACCCTTTGTCATTAAATAATTTTGTCTAGTAGTCTTAATCAGCACACAATTGCAGTGGATACAACCTTCCAACATTTAAACAGAGTCTATCAGAACAAGTGATTGAATACTCAAGCTAAATTCTCAGTCAACATGATATTTTAGTCAGACATTTCTTAATACTTTTGCTGAATCAATGATATTTAGCTGATGTTTCTACAGTATCAAAGGCAAATAACATGTACAAGCTTATGAATTAAGAGCAGGAACAGGTCAGCCTGCTCCATCATGGTTGGTCTAAACGTTCAATACTCCCATCTATCCAGGTTAGCCTTTAACCCAGTCTTAAAAAGCATCTACTTACTTCTGCCTTTAAAAAAAATTCAAATTCTGCCTTTCAGTAGAGGATTCCAAAGACATTCGGCCTTACATGAGGAAATAAAAATACTCAACTGTCTTAAACAGTTTTTTAAAAAATGACTCTCAGCTCTTGACTCATCCACAAAAGGAAGCATCCATCTGTTAAAACCCCTCAGGATCCTCTGTTTCAAACAGGTAGGCTCTTGCTTTTCTAAACTCCAGTAGATGCATGCTTATATTGTCCATCTTTGCCGAACAACACAAACATAACCCCCATTCCTGGTATTAGTCCAATCACCTATGAATTGTTTCCAATACATTTACACATCTCCTTAAAAAAGGCCAATACAGTATACAGTTCAACAGGTTTTTTTTAATTCATTAATTGAACGTGGACTAGCTAAGTCTGTGTTTACCACCACCCCAATTGCTCAGAGTCTAACCGTGGGTCTACAGTCACGCATTAGCTAGACCAGGTAAGGATGGCAGAGTTCCTTCTCTAAAAGGACCTGATGGGTTTTCATAGCAAATTGAGGGTGGTCATTTAGCCTAGTTTATTCAACATTAGCTGTACTGAATCAAAATTTCACCACTTACCACAATGAGATTCAAACCCAAACACCAAAACACTAACTTGGTTATTACCACTACCACTGCTGATATTACCTTCCCCTAATGGTCTCGATAATGCCCTATATAATTGAAGCATGTACTCCCTACCTTTGTATTTAACTCAACTTGCAATAAACACTAACATTCTACTACCTTTGATAATTAGGTACTTCACATGTATATTAACATTTTACAATTACTACACTAGGACATCCAGATCCTGCAGCATTTCAGAATTCCGGAAATGCTTACCATTTTAAAATATGCCTTTCTTTTTATCCTTCCTGCTAAAATGGGGAATTTCATATCCTTAATTAAAACATTAATTATGCCTGAATCTGTTATTTTTGGCTCTTCCATTTTTAAAATTATTTCCGACTATAAAGGAAAATCTTGATTTGTATTGACAAAGCACTCAAGATAGATAAGTATTATTAGCATTTGCGACCACATAGGCATATTTCACATGATCGAATCTTCAGCAGCACAACAAAGCAGAGCTGATAAACGTAATCCAGACTGGAAACGAAAATCAATGCTCAAAATTCCCCAGCATCAAATAGAAGAGTTTGGAGCATGCCTAAACTTGGAGAGCAACAGAAAAGTATACCTGGATTTTAGAATAGATGGACACAACAAAATGGAAGAGCAAGTCACAGAGTGCCAGGGTACTATAGAAAGTGCTCTTATCAAGAAGGGCCTGGTTAGTAAGAAGGGGGACCGAGGAGCTGGACAAGTCAGGGAGTGACTACTCTCCCAGAGAAGACTGACAGGACAGCACCCAACGTACAGAATAGTTCAACAATGGCTTTTAATCAGCGAACTATGAAAGGGCCGATTGTGAAATATGACCACAAAAAAGCAGTAATGGATAAATAAGTACCTGACAGAGGCATGATGCAGTGAATCAGCAAAGATAAGTCTTAAAATGAATTCAAGCTATGACTGTTGTTTTTAAATACAGCAGATACTTCGCAATGGTAGTCCTTGTGTAAAAGCCAATCCTGACTTTTCACCAAATAAAAAATCCAGTCTCTATAATAAAATCCGAAAGAACTGCGGATGCTATAAATCAGGAACAAAATGCATAAGTTGCTGGAAAAGCTCAGCAGGTGCGGCAGCATCTGTGAAGAAGAAAATCAGTGTTAACTCTACAAAAGGGAGATAATGGGAGAGGGTGGCTTTCAATGCCTTCAAAATATTGCATGTGTAAAAAATTGACCTACCTTTTTAGATAAAAATTTGGTTCTTATTTTCAGCATTAATATTTTGAAGTGAAACAGATTGTGGCAGTTACAGCTTCGTTTGAACACTTGGGACTTTGTTAAAAAAAAAAATTTAGATGACAATTCTAGCACTGATTATTTAATTCACTCAAAGTTCAGCTGACTCCGATATAGATTACATAGCGCTCCACAGCATTACGAAATTACAACTGGGTCTCATCACAGAAAGGTCAAACAATTTACTTTAAATGTAACAAATGTCCTATACAAATATAAAGTTGAAGTGTATTAATTATACAGTCTTCCTCAGTGCAGCACCGAATTATTCATTTTTGAATGAGATGAATTCCAAACAAGTCAATTTTCAAAATAATCACTTTAGCAAAGTAAAAGGTTTTGTAAATGCAATTTCTTTGGCTTCACTCAAAGTTTTAAAAAAAAGTTCCTCTGACACGTTATTGAAACAATATTTTGAATTTTGCAGATAAACAGGGGATGCATTAATGAGTCAAAGAAATAAGTATTGTGGGAAAGAAACTGAAATATTTCCTCAAATTCTGAAGGCACTCCTTAATAAAATTAAGCAAAATATACTTTTTGTGCAACATAATGAGAAGTAGCAATTCGTAAAGATGTTATAAAGTTTGTGTCGTTGTTTACAAATGTTTTTGAAGACTTCCTACCCAAACAAGAGAAAATAGTCGATTAAGAGATTGACCATAAAGAGCTGACAGAATTAAAAAAATGTGCTAACAACAAAGCATGCCCACACCATGAACATATTACAAAATAGTAAAAGATAGTGGCAATAAAGTTGCTAATATTTTAAGAGACTAGAGAAACAACGGAGGTGTCAATTTACAAAATGAGGTGGGACGATAATCCTAGGATCATGTGCTAAGTTAAATATAGGTAATGGATCAACCAACAGAAAGCAATCTGAAACAAAGAAAGCGAGGTATCAAATAAAATGAAAATGTCCAAGTAGTCTACTTGGCTTTAAAGATACTAGATCCTACTTGACAAATGTAGTAGAGTTTGAGAATACAATGACATCAGCTGAGACACGAGGAGCTCAGTAGACTTAATATTCAGAAATGATAGCAAAATGTTTTACACTTTACCACACACAAATCTTTCACATTATAGTAAAAGGCATGAAATAGGAGCAAAGTTTTATTTATAACGTGAGTACTTAGCTGTTGAATCTCAGGAGGTGCAAAAGGTCACTGTAAACAGAGCTGCATCAGCTAGGAAGGATCAGTAGGGTAATGCAGGAAGCAGTTTACTTTCCTTCTTGATGATGTGGAAGGAAAGACAGAAAGAAAGTTTTCAAGTTTGCCAATAGATAGTTTGGAAAATTAATCCAAAAAAGTGAGTTATCTTTAAACGTACATAAAAGTAATGATACTGAGGAAAGGTTACAAACAGCGGAAAGATAAATTAAATCAGGTCAGTTAAGGAAAGTGATACGGAAGATTTAAACTCTCAGGCACATAGTGAACACACCACCTGTAAAGGCCAATTGAGCAAAATGTCTGTTTCAGTATTTTAGATGCTATCAAAAAAACTGCAAAGACGAGAAGATATGGCACCACTGAGACACAATCTGGACTTGCAGAAAGTAGAAAAGGATAACAACCACCTTTACAAATGAGAATGAGCACTGAAAGTCAGAGAATGATGCAATAAAAAAAGGTCAGTCAGGAGGATTTTCTCATCTGTATGAAAGCCATCTAGACCATTTATGCAAGATAACAAGCGTGGGGCTGGATGAACACAGGTCAAGCTGCATCATAGGAGCAGGAACTTGACGTTTCGGGCCTAGACCCTTCATCAGAAATGGGGGAGGGGAAGAGGGTTCTGAAATAAATAGGGAGAGAGGGGGAGGCGGATAGAGGATGGATAGAGGAGAGGATAGGTGGAGAGGAGGCAGACAAGTCGAAGAGGCGGGGATGGAGCCAGTAAAGGTGAGTGTAGGTAGGGGGGTAGGGAGGAGATAGGTCAGTCCAGGGAGGACGGCCAGGTCAAGGGGGCGGGATGATGTTAGTAGATAGGAGATCATTTATGCAGCCCATTTCTTTCAGCATTTTTAAACTGAGACCCTTTAAAGTGTGTTGTAAACCACTGTTGCACACACTATACATAGCAGTCTTTGCTAACATAACAGTACCTTTAATTGTGTGAATACCTTTAACATGTGTCACCTCAGTGTAACTGACCAGTGGAAAAATTGCTAATTACTTTACCGTAACCCTTTTGGAGTTCACCCTAACTACTCCAACTTTCTCACTATGATTGTTTTTAAACCCTAGGGTTATGAGGAAATGTTATGGGGGCTATGACAATTACACTCATGGGGATGGGATGCTAACATCTTTAAAAAAATAATTTGAAGATGCTCAATATTGCTCAGTGCTGTCTTGCATCTGTTTATGCCTGTACCACCAAAATAAGAGGCCAAGTCACACCCCTTGAATAGTTAAAATTCCTTGAGCCACTGATCACAGATTATCAAGCCTGTCTACTTTTATATCACATTTTTAAAAAGTTGAATGAGGGTAAAGTGCTGTTATCACATTCAAAATGTCAACGATAAGGAACTCTTCCATTCTAATACCATGCAAGACCAGAAGGGCATAAATGGGTTTTTTGTCAAGTTGGGCATTGTCTGACATCTTCCCTGAACTGAGCCTACGTCTAGATGTTCTGCTCCTGCTGTAGATTGGCAAGGGGTACTTCATTGCCAGAAGTGTCAAGAGAGTTCAACTCTTCAGAGTTGTAATTTAGCAGTACTATTCGTGGGCGTTTGCCCAAACAGCAAGTATCTTTTCCAAAGGATACTTCGACCACATTGACATCCAGACCCATTCTTCTTCTACTAACACCAAACACTATGGATGTTAGAAATGGAAATAAAGGAGACAGAAAATGCTGGAAATATTCAGTTCTGGCTGAGAGAAAGAGTTAACATTTCAGGCTGATGAAATATCATTGACCTGAAGCATTAACTTTGTTTTTGCTTCGAAAGATGCAACCAGATCTAAATACTTCCACCTTTTTGTGTTTCAATTCCCATCAAATTTGCATTGGGCATAATACCACGAATTTCAAATTTTACTCTTTGCTGCCAAGTTCAGCTAAATTCTACCCTGATATTAAAAAAAGGCCAGCTACTCTCAAGTCTCCTTTTGTATCCAATTCATCATGATAAGAGAAGCAATCAGAATCAAAACACACAAAGGTAAGGAAACAAAGAAGCAGATTTTCTTAAAATCCAATTCAACATAACTAATGATGAATTGCAAAAGCATAAAATCAAAGTGCAACACTTGAAAAGCTGTCAACACTTTATTTAACTGTGCAGGCAAAGGAATTCTGCAGTTTGAAATCCATGAGCCATCTATTTAAATATGTACAAAGTGCCATCTAGTGTCTTTCTGCAAACTGGTAAAAATCAGTTCGCTTTGTACAAAATTGCATGTGAACTTTAAGTGCAACTGCCACAATTTAAATGAACATGAATAGCCTCAGCATAATTTATTTTCTCTACTGACAAAGCAACTTGAAAGAAACATGATGCACCTGTTCAGATAAGATACCAGGGCAATAAACAAACTCTCTTCATAGGATGAAGGCCAAGACAGGAGGAGACAACTTATTGATAATAACTAGTCCCAGATGCATGGAGAAATACAAGTTCAGCTATCACAATGCAAATTGATGCATTGCTCAGTTTCAGTAAAACACGGCAGCTAAAAGCAAAACAATTGAAACAGACCCAAGAGTCTCATTTAAGAGAACTATTTTATATAGTAGAAACATAGGCCAAAACGTATTGCAATAGACATCTTAGATGTCAACACATCTGCTCTGTTGTGACAGGTTCTCTCAAACAATCATCCAATCTTCAGCTCACTACAAAAAAATGAGAGTTCTACGGCAACACAAACAAATCACAAGGAAATGGCAGCTGTATATTCTCTTCCCAACTATCACTTTCTGGGTTGAAAGATTTAGCGGCATTATTTGATGGCCACTTTGGTGTCTCTCCTTTCACTGCAAGCCAGGAGCTCCAGAAAAGAGAATGGCAAACATTTCCACCATCCCAAAGAGATGGCTACTAAGTGCCACTTCATGCTCAGAGATAGTTCACTCAGTACTCTGCTATAGGCTACCTGGGGCAGAAAGGAGATCTGTGTCTCCTATGATCAATAGAAGAAGCCCTCTCATCAGGCTATTGGTGGCTTGGACCCAGGTTGCACAAGAGGTCAGCACCTCTAACCAGCACAAACATAGTGGGATCCAATGCAGGAAATGAATGAATGATCGATCTCCTGTGCTCTACAAATCTAAAGGCCATTAGTTACTCTCACCTCATTCTAATTGGACAGCCATGTCACATAAGCATGCCAGCATATCTCAGGGACAATGGACATCCACGTTAGGCTGATAATCTTCAAACTCTTTCCAGACACTGATTCCTACTCACTTCATGGGGTGCGCTCATCACTTGGCAGGATTATGCGTGCTCATACACATGCTGTGATCACACTGTACCCTTCTCTTTCTATCACTGCAGGACAAACTAGTGCACAACAGTGAGGAAAAGGGCCCAGACTAGCACATTGCTTCCCAAGCTCTGCATCCTCATGGCCTTTGAAGATCATGTGGTCCAGTAGCCCTCAGAGAACAAGTGACACCTGGAGTGAGGTTCTTGCCTTGACATAGATATGGGGCAAGTCTGCACTGACTTTCCAAAAGAACATCCCATCCAAATCCCACCTTCCATCCCCGTAGCTCACTTAGCCTGTATATCTTTGACACTATGGGGTAATGTTTAGCAACGCCAATCCACCTGACTTTCACATCTTTGGACCATGGGAGGAAACTGATGCACCCAGCGGAAACCCACCAGGCTAGCATCGAATCCAGGTCCCTGGTTCTGAGGCAGCAGTGCTAACCACTGAGCCGCCCTATCACTGCTGTGATATTAAGAAGGTCAGCTCCATATGAGCAATGTGACATTCACATGCTAATTGTGTCAGAGATAATAGGAACTGCAGATGCTGGAGAATCCGAGATAACAAAGTGTAGAGCTGGATGAACTCAGCAGGCCAAGCAGCATCATAGGAGCAGGAAATCTTAACGTTTCGGGCCTAGACCCTTCATCAGAAATGGGGGAGGGGAAGAGGGTTCTGAAATAAATAGGGAGAGAGGGGGAGGCGGATAGAAGATGGATAGAGGAGAAGATAGGTGGAGGGGAGACAGACAGGTCAAAGAGGCGGGGATGGAGCCAGTAAAGGTGAGAGTAGGTGGGGAGGTAGGGAGGAGATAGGTCAGTCCAGGGAGGATGGACAGGTCAAGGGGGTGGGATGAGGTTAGTAGGTAGGAGATGGGGGGGGTGCGGCTTGAGGTGGGAGGAGGGGATAGGTGAGAGGAAGAACAGGTTAGGAAGGCAGGGACGAGCTGGGCTGGTTTTGGGATGCGCTTGGGGGAGGGGAGATTTTGAAGCTTGTGAAATCCACACTGATACCATTGGACTGCAGAGTTCCCAAGCTGAATATGAGTTGCTGTTCCTGCAGCCTTCAGGTGGCATCGTTGTGGCACTGCAGGAGGCCCAGGATGGACGTGTCGTCTGAGGAATGGGAGGGGGAGTTGAAATGGTTCGCAACTGGGAGGTGCAGTTGTTTATTGCGAACCGAGCGCAGGTGTTCTGCAAAGCGGTCCCCAAGCCTCCGCCTGGTTTCCCCGATGTAGAGGAAGCCACAACAGGTACAGTGGATGTAGTATACCACATTAGCAGATGTGCAGGTGAACATCTGCTTGATGTGGAAAGTCTTCTTGAGGTCTGGGATGGGGTGAGGGAGGAGGTGTGGAGGCAGATGTAGCACTTTCTGCGGTTGCAGGGAAAAGTGCCGAGCGTGGTGGAGCTGAAGAGGAGTGTGGAGGGGACAAGGGAGTCACGGAGAGAGTGGTCCCTCCGGAAAGCAGACAAGGTTGGGGAGGGAAAGATGTCTTTGGTGGTGGGGTCGGATTGCAGATGGCAGAAGTGTCGGAGGATGATGCGTTGGATCCGGAGAGAAAATCACAAGCTTCAAAATCTCCCCTTCCCCCAACCGCATCCCAAAACCAGCCCAGCTGCTCCCTGCCTCCCCAACCTGTTCTTCCACTCACCTACCCCCTCCTCCCACCTCAAGCCGCACCCCCCCCCATCTCCTACCTACTAACCTCATCCCGCCCCCTTGACCTGTCCGTCCTCCCTGGACTGACCTATCTCCTCCCTACCTCCCCACCTACACTCACCTTTACTGGCTCCAACCCCGACTTTGACTTGTCTGTCTCCTCTCCACCTATCTTCTCCTCTGTCCATCTTCTATCCGCCTCCCACTCTCTCCCTCTTTATTTCAGAGCCCTCTTCCTCTCCCCCATTTCTGAAGAAGGGTCTAGGCCCAAAACGTCAAGCTTTCCTGCTCCTATGATGCTGCTCGGCCTGCTGTGTTCATCCAGCTCTACACCTTGTTATTTCGCATGCTAATTGTACTGAAAGCAAACCAGTACCCCTTTCCATACACAAGTCAACTTGCTGTTAGGGAGGTTAAAGCAGAACCTTGGCATAGATGTGCCCTACCCCTTCTGTGGCAGTTGCTTCCCACCAGGATGCAGAACATACAGTGCTTGCACTGTATTAACTTCCCTTGCTGCATATTCAAGGGATCACGAGGTGTCAATCAGACTAAAATATACTCTGGATCTATAGTTTCAAAAGATCTCACTGAAATGTGATCACAAGTACTATCATCCTGATTGTTATAGGGCCACTTCAAGTTGTCCAAAGCATGCAACTGCAATTCACCCCTCTCTCAAATAAAACCTCCCATTATGGTTGCAGCCACTTCTACTGCAATAGAGTTGCACCTTCACCATGGTGAGATTCAGCTTGCTTGTTGGGACATTTGAGTACCAATAACCACAACACACCACAAGTCCCAGGACCAAGTCCCCATTGCCTCAGACTCTTCATCCCCCTTCCACCCCACCTCTCACAATCTTGTTCCGTCCTCATGAGTTTGTGATCTTTATTGCCCCGTAACCCTCCCTACCCCTGCCTCTGTACTGCACTGGCAATCACTGTCAGCATTATGGTCCACTAGGGATGGTGAGAACTGCCGATGCTGGAGTCTGAGATAACAAGGTGTGGAGCTGGAGGAACACCGCAGACCAGGCAGCAGAGGAGCAGGAAAGCTGATGTTTCGGGTCGGGACCCTTCTTCAGAATAAAGGGTTTTCTGAAGAAGGGTCTCGACCCGAAACGTCAGCTTTCCTGCTCCTCTGATGTTGCCTGGCTTGCTGTGTTCCTCCAGTTCCACACCTTGTTATCTTATTATGGTCCACTATCTTCCCCAAATGTTCCTCAATAGAGATCTTCCAGACCCTGCTAAGCTTTACACCCAAACCAACTGAATTTACCTGCAGATTGGCCTTCCTTGACTGTCTTCTCCCTCCCCCAATGAAATTGTACGCTCCCAGCCTGATCTAGCAAATCCCCACAATAAATCTAACCATTCCCATGATCAGTCCTTTCACTTCAGCAAACCACCCCCCCACCCTCACCTTAGCACCAGTAGGCCATATGCAGGAGGCTCTGAACAGACATTTCACCCTGGAGTGACTACACGACCACAACCACCCCAGGCTAAGTGGAACCTCTCACTTGTAACAAAACTGATTGGATCACAGCACATACCACCACAATCACAGCTACCCCACTTATCCAACCATCCTTCCTTTCACTACTTTTCCATGTTGCTCAGGCAATACCAATTCTGTTTTTGAAGCTCCACGTGACTCAGCTACAAGCACCCTTCTGCGGTGTGTGCTAATTCTTGCCATTCAGCCATGTTAGCTGTATGCCAATTGAGATTGGAGATGACCAAAGAAAATGTGCTGTATTAGCCCACTTAGACATGTTCACTGACTTCAAGAAGTGACAGTAGGTATGATTTATCACCGAAGCACGATAAAAAGACAGAGCAACAAGTACATAACACATCTCTGGGCAAAACGTGTATCTGAACAGACACATGCCTGGTTTTGGCTGATATGTTTGAAACACAGTTTCTAGATAGGAGTGCAAAAGTTTATTTCTGAGAGTTGTGTATTCATGAGATGCAAATTCATGTAGAAAGGCTTCTCACCACCTGCTAGCAACATATTCAACCTGCCACCTGAAGGGTGAGAGCTTATCAAAATTTATATTAATGCTGAGCATCTGATGATTGGCTTTGACCCAGCATTTTTCTCACCAGGGCAGGAGCTGGAAACTCCTGTCCACCATGCCTGCGAATCAGTGAAAAAGAGCATGCAAACTTCATATTCCTTTGGATATATATTCAACCGTCATCTTTCAGTAAAGTGTTAAAATGAACTGTTTGGTTTAATTTTCATTTTCCACACAGTGCCTCACCCTGTACAATGAGTTGCATGTGGCAGGATTGGCAAAGAGTTCTTTTTTCCCCTCAGTTAGCCTTGTTAAAGCAAGTTTTTCCCCCTTAGCAAACTCCAACTCTTTATTCAGAAGAAAACTAAATGGTGATATCAGTCTGGATGGTAGAAATCATCTAGGAGAGCAATTAGAACAAACGGCAGCAGCTGCTATGTAGAAATAGCTGCATATTAATCTTTGTTCATGAAATATTATTTCAACCTCTCCCCATTTTCACATGCAAAAACAAATGATTTTTATTCATAACATGCAATATTTGAGGTACTTAGAACCAGAGGAGGTGAATTAGAAATTCGAATTTGGAAAGACTTAGCGAATGGAAAAAGAACACGGCAGATGTAATACAATGTGGAAAAATGTGAGGTTATCCACTACAGTAGGAGAAACAGATGTGCCAAGCATTTCTTAAATGGTTGGAGATTGTACATCAACTCTTTACAAAGAAATTTGTATGTCCTGTTAAGTTGTCCCAGGTTCAATTCCACCCTCAGGCACTGTCTGTATGGAGTTTGCACGTTCTCCCCATGTCTGCGTGGGTTTTCTCCTGGTGCTCTGGTTTCCTCCCACAGTCCAAAAATGTGCAGTGTAGGTGGATTGGCCATGCCAAATTGTCCATAGTGTTCAGGGATGTTCTATGTTCTAAGTCAAGGAGGCTAATAGGCAGCTGCAGCAATATAGAAGAAAGGTTAATGCAACGTCAGCCTTTATTGCAGAAGGGTTTGAATAAGGAAGTACAGAAGTCTTGCTTCAATTGTATAAAGCTTGACTCAACCATACTTGGAATACCGTGTGTCATTTTAGGGTCTTTAGCTCAGTAAATATATTAATGCCACAGAGAGAGAACAACAGAGGCTCACCAGACTTGTTTCCAGGAATGGTGGAACAATCCTACATAGAGGAATTGAGCAAACTGGGCCTGTGTTCTCTAGAGTTTAAAACAGTGAGACGTGATCACATTAAAACCTGCAAAATACCTTAAGGATAGACATGGTAGATGCAGACAAGATACTTCGCCTAGCTGGAGAGTCTAGAACTTGGGGCATATTTCAACACAATGACGATGCCACTTAAGACCAAGATAAGGAGATAGAGTTCCCAGCACCTTGAGTAAAACCATATCAGAGGGCTGAGGGTGCCCAGTCTTTGGCTATGCTTAAAGGAGAGATTGACAAATTTCTGATAAACAGTGGCAAACCACAGTTATGGGGATGGGCTGAAGAAAAAATATTGAAGTGTTCGATCAGCCATGTTTGTACTGAATGGCACGGCACGCAGATGGGCTGAATGGCCTAATCCTGTCCCTATGTTCCTAACACAGGGCTTCAACCAATGCTGCTTAACGTCCTTACAATACTCCCAGAGAACTTCAGTTGTGCAATCCAAATGTATAAACCTCAAAATAATTCCCCCTTTGTCCCAAATGTATTGTATTTCAAGTTCTACTAAAACTTCCTGTTCTTAGATCTTTCAATCACTGAAAACGATAGCCCAGGTATTCCGCTGATTTACCATGTTGTTGCTGGGAATGAAGGGTTTGAGTTATATGGAGAGGCTGGGACATTTTTCACCAGAAGGGTACGGATAAGGTGAATAGCAGGTGTCTGTTCCCTAGGGTGGGGGATTACAAGGCTATGGGGCATAATTTTTAAGGCGAGAGCAGAAAGATTTTAAAAAAAGACGAGGGACGAGGGACAATATTTTCTTTCCAAAAAAAAAAAACAAAGAGAGTGATTCATGTGTGGAATGAACTTCTAGAGGAAATAGTGGATATGGGTACAGTTACAACGTTTAAAAGACATTTGGATAAGTACATGAATAAGAATTGTTTGGAGGGATAGGAGCCAAGTGCAGGCAGGTGGGACTAGTGTAGTTTGGGATTATGGTCAGCGTGGACCCGTTGGACTGAAGGGTTTGTTTCCATGTTCTATGATTCTATGACTCTGGCCAGACAGTTAGATGAGCATAAATCAGAGTTGCACACGGGGACCCTGCAAAATTCCCACTATAGCACACTGAAGGAAATACCAGGAAATTGCATTTTCTGCTGGGCAACTGGTCAATGCCTGGAACCCTCTAAAAAGTCCCCATTTCCAGTCAGAGACCTCAGATGGTTCTGATGAAATTAAGTAAAATAGTTACTCAGGAAAAGTTCAACTGTTAAACACAGTCTAATTCCTGAGTAACTGTCCAACTGTCTCCTTACTTATTTCAAGCCACCCAGCTCCTGACCAACACACATCTCCTGGAAATTGTCTGGTGAACCTGCACTCAAATAACAAGTATAGTCTCCAGAGGTAAGGAAAGCAAAACTGATCACAATACTCCAGGTGTAGATTCACCATGAGAGAACTCAAGCAAACCATTTTTACTTTTCTCATACTCAAATCCTCTCGCACTGAAAACCAATACTTACATTTGCCTTTGGAACTGCTTGCCATCCTTGCACTTAGCAATTTATGGACAAGGCAGCCCAGGTCCTTTCAGACATCAACACTTCCCAGTCTCTCATCATTTGAGGTAATCCACACCTCTTGCCTTCCGTCCAAGCGGATAACCTCACATGTTCCACATTCTATTTTATCTGCCATGCCCTTGTCCACTCTGCCTTTTCAAACCTTCTTGATGCTACATTGTACCGTTTGCACCTCATACCAAGTTACAGGTCATGCATAAAATTGGAAATGTTATTTTTCGTTGCTACATCCAGAACATTGATACAGATTATGATCAACTGGGGTCCAAGCACTGAGCTTTGTGGTACCACACCAGTCACATACTGCGAATGATTCCAACTGTTTCTTTTCCATTAAGGAATCTTTGATCCATGCAAATATACTACTTCCTTACCCATATGCTTTAATTTTCTTTTAATTAACTCTTACGTGGGACTTATCAGAAGTCTTATGGAAATCCACAGGCACCATATCCAGTGGCTTCCCTTTATCATTCTACTGGTGACTACTCAAAAAAAAACTCCAATAAGTTTGTGAAACGTAGCTGCCCACCAATCAGACCACTGTTTTCCCAAATGTGAAGCTACCCAATCCCGCAACACATGAGTATTTGCCTTCTGTTAGCCTAACATCCATAAGGTCTATAGCCCCCTCCCATTTTTCCTCTCTGTCCCCTCAGAAATAAGAAGGTTACGTTCATAATCTTCCAATTTGCAGAACCATTCCAGAACCTATGGAATCTTGAATGATGATCCAATGCTTCCACGATCTCTTCCAACACTCTGGAACATAAATCATCAGTTTCTGGGATTTGTCAACTTTACAACTGACAGTATTTTACTTGTTTTTGTTTTTCCTCATACTAGGCATTACACTAAATAATGTGTAGTGTCTTCGCCCATCACTCTACCTGCAAAGTTCAGAACTGTACCAAAGGTAAACTAAAACAAAGAGCTACAGATGCTGGAAATCCAAAGCAAAAGCAGAAATTGCCAGGGAGAAACTCAGCAGGTCTGGTAGCATCTGTGGAGTGAAATCAGTTAATGTTTTGGGTCCAGTGACTATTTCAGAATGGACCCAAAATTTTAACTCTGCTTTCTTTTTACAGATACTACCAGACCTGCTGCGTTTCTTCAGCAATTTATGTTACATACAAAAGGTACCCAAACTGTGGTCTCCCTAATTGGTAGATGGATTCGCTATTGCATTTCAATTTTTTTTATTCTGTAGAATTTATCACATGACCCAGTTACTATCGTTCTGGTGTAATCTAAGAGAGGGGATGTTTTTGATGCCATCTCAAATCAAAGCCAAAGCCAATTAAGAATTAAATCAATAATATGTCTTAATTTTCACAATTTCTGACCGATTTCACATCTCTAATAATAGGAGATAATTAGAGGGGCTTTCTACTTAAGATAATCATTTCTTTCCCCTAGTTCTATGGATAATCATACACAATTATGCTTACGGTCCTTGATCTTATCAGCATCAGATTTCCAGTGGGTGGTAACAAGCAAGCTTTGTGGAGGATGTGGTAGACTGGTTTTCCTTGAAAAAAAAACTGCAAGCTATCAGAGGAGAAACCAAATTGCCACAGGACAACTAGATCAATACCTGAGAAAGGCTCGGGGGAATTATGGTTTCGTTGTACTGTTAGTTGCAAAAGGCAAAGCGATGGCAACCTGTATTTGGAAAGAATTAGAGGTGCTTGTACGCTCTAACTTTTACAGTCACTAAGACATTGGTGACTTAAGGCAAATCATGTTTATGCAATACTTTAACAAATGCTTCGCTGCCTCCTCCCAAGGCCTCTAGCATCACAGATGCCAATCCACAGCCACTCTGAATCACTCCACATGATATCAGGAAATGGCTGAGCACAACAAACACAGAAACAGAAACAGAAACAGTCTGACAGCATTCCGGCTGTGGCGCTGAATACTTGTCCTCCAGAGATAATTCCCCCCCGAGCGAAGCCCTTCAAGTACAGTTACAACACCAGCATCTCCTGACAGGATGGTAAATTGCCCAATCATGGCTTGTCCATAAAAAGCAAAACACATCCAATTTGGCCATCATCTCAACACCAGGATATTAGTGCAGGAGTTCCTTGGCTTCATATCCTACACCCAGCCATCTTCGACTGCTTCATTAATGCTCATTTCTGACCATTATGATGGAGGAAAAAGATGATCACTTGTGTTTAGCACCATACGCAGCTTCTCAGATGCTGAAACTGCCTATTGTCTGTAGCACGAGCTGCACAATATCCAGGCTTGTACTGCTAAGAAGCAAGTAACATTCCTGTCACAGAAATCCCAAGCAATGACCACCAAGAAATAATCTAACCATTGCCTTTTAAATGTCCAATGGCATTATCATCGCTGTCCTCTAACAATACCACTGACCAGAAACTGAACTGGGCTGGACTAGCTATATAAATATGGTGGCCTCAGGAGCAGTTCCATGAGGCACAAGTGTGATTGAGTACTGATTGCTGGATGGGTGCAGCTCCAACAATACAAGCTTGATATCATCCAGGATAAAACACCCCACTTGATTAGTGTGCCATCTATCACCTTCAACATTTAAACCCTTCACTTTGACAGCAGTGTATACCATCTACAATTGGCACTGCAGCTTGGTCACAAAGGTTCAATTGACAGCACATGCCAAATCTATGGTCCCTAATAACCTACAAGGACATGGGCAGCAGACACAGCAAGATTGCCAGCTGCAAGTTCTCCTCTAAGCCACTCACAATCCAAACTGGAAATATATCACTGTTACTTCACTGTCACTGGGTGACAATCCTGGAATTGCCTCCTTAACACCACTGTCAATGCAGTCACACACCAAAAAGGACTGCAATAGTTCAAGATAGCTTCTTTCCACCACCTCCTCGAAGGCAATTTCACATGGGCAATAAATGTTGGCTGAGTCAGTAATGCCCACATTCTCTTCAATTAATTAAAAATTATTTCCAGAGCTTTAAGTGTGAACTGGGTTGTGTATCTCCATTCCTTCTCTATGTCCTATAAATACTCATTCTTTGCATGCAAAAAAACCTTGACACAAATAGCAAAAATTACTGCACTTCAACAATGGTTTCGCAAGTGGAACTGTACAAGATTTGTTTACTGCCCAACCAATTAGCCTTGACTTTTCAACTATAACTATATAAGCATGCATCAATACCACCACCTGGTTTAAAGCTTGACCATTCATCAGTAGGTCTGGGCCAACGAATCAGTCATCAAATGTAATTGAAAAATTAAGGCTGTGGCAGTCCAAATTCACATCACAATTTTTCAACAAAATGCACCGGCGATCAAGTATATAGGATTACAACAAATGTGACATCCATTTGGAAGGCTTACAAACTTTCATAACAGAGGCTGAAGGAAATATATGCTCTGCCAGACTACAATTGGCAGAAACACAGGAAAAGAGCATATGTCAAAGAATACATGCCCGAAAATAATTCCCTTTATTACAGTTTTCAGTTGTATTCAAAAACAAAAAGAAACTCAAGGGCATACCAACTCTAAATAAGTGCGCCATCTATTTTGGCAAATCAAAATTATGGCTTACAACATAATCCATGCACTATAACTTGCTTTCAGATAGCACTTACAGAAAATAAACAATCATAATTTAGATCAGATTTATGTATCACTTTGCTAAATGATCCATAGTTTTGAGTTGGTAAAGAAATCTTTACCAACTCAATGAGAAACATTGAGCAAGTACTATTTAAGTCATTAAGAGTGTTAAAAAGATTTTACTTAAACCCAAATTGCAAAGTTGATGATTTCCAAAGTATTCTGAAACGATGGATTTCATTTTCCTCTCTCTCACACAGTGGGACTGGCCAGGGCAAACCATGTTTAATTATACATCCCAATCTCAAATATTGCATGCCATTTGAAGTTACATTCCAAGTCTAGTCCAGGGGAGAATTTCATTTTCCTTGAATGGCTTGGCCCCACCCCAAATTATTTTCAACTTTATTTTCGTAAATAGATGGAAGAAATATTTTGCAGGGAACAGCAGATTAAGGAAGAAACCTGCATATATTGCAGAAATGATGATTAGTTGCAGGGTATGGAAAGCAAACAGAGACTGGAATGTGAAAGCAATGGAAGCAGATTGTTAAAAGTTTCCGATCTTCCCTAAACATTATAGGAGTCGTTGCTGACACTGAGGTAAACACACTGTCTCTAATGCCTTGCCTTAAATAAAAAAAAGTGTTTACAAAACAAACTATGAAATGATTGTGCAATAGTGCAGCACTTTTTACACCTTTTTCTGCTGTGGTCCATTTGAACAATTCACACTGTGCAATAGCAGAGTGAAAGCAGGGGCAGGGGGTTGGTGGTAATAGAGACAGGCAGAGACACAGACAGAGACAATGAGTGATAGTTCTTCAATGGGGTGGAGTTCCACACAGCAGAGACAACAAAACAACTAAAGATACTTAGCCCCTTTTTCAGGTTCTTCTGATGTCAGAAAATCAGGCCAACAAGCAAAACAAAAAGTCCTATGCATTTCAAGGGACCTTTCGGCCTCTACCACGGACATAAATTTCTGATTTCCACTCCACAGTGGCCATTGTTACCTCAGAGCTTGCATCCACAATTGCTCAAGCCATAACATCTCTAAAGGTTGTGACTTACAATTTGGAAACTCCTGCCATAATGTAACCATACAGATAAAAATATTGTCTCTGAGATCCATCATATTTTTCATGCACTTCCCCCATCCTTCAGGATTTTTAATGAAATTATTTCAGCGAGACTTGATCAGATGTTTTGTCTGATCATACTCTCGATTTCCACCCTCCTCTACAAACTTAACACTTGCGCAGCATTTGACTTCGCCATACCATTTGCTTTTACATTAACTACCCAAAAAAAGTTTACTGAAAATACACGAACAGTTATTACAAAAAGTTATTTGAGGAAAGTGCAAACATACGACTCTCAAATTAACTTTTGTCTCCTTTTTGGGCAATTAGTGCCAGGGAATTGAATTCTTCCTATTTCAGCCATGGTGTCAACGTCTAGAATTGCCTAATCACATTTGGCACAACCAGAAGTAGTGAATTTTTCAAAACGGCCACCCTGTGACCTCTCTAAGTAAGCATGGCAGTCATTGTTCACTTAAGGACAATATTTGTATACCTTTATTTCAATCAGGAATAGGAAAGAGTGCCCAAATTATTTCCACGTCACAAGCAAACCTCTGTCCCAGGTTTCAGGTAAAAAAAATCTGTTTCAATCCCAGGGCAGTAACCAGTTCCCAGAACATTTCTAATTTTACAAGCCTTGCCAAATAAAATCAAAATATTACAAAAGTTATTTTAGTTTGTCACAAAAATATCTGACTTCAGTACATGGCTTCAAAGTTATTCTGACTTGGATTCAACCATAGGGTCAGAGTCATGTAGCACAGAAACAAACCTTTGAGTCCAACGCGTCCATGCTGACTAGGTTTCCCCAAACTAAATTAGCCCCATTTGCCAGTGTTTGGCTAATATCCCTCTAAATCTTTCCTATTCATGTACCTGTCCAAATTTTTTTTAAATGTTTAACTGTACCTGCATCTACCACTTTCTCTAGCAGTTCATTTCACATATGCACCACCCTCTGTGTGAGGGGGCTGCCCCTCAAGTCCCTTTTCCATCTTTCCCTTTTCCAATTAAACCCATGCCCTCTAATTTTGAGCTTGTCTACCCTAGGGGAAAGGCCTTTGCAAATCACCTTATCTATGCGCTTCATGATTTTATAAATCTCCACGAGGCACCCCTCAACCTCCTACACTCCAGGGAAACAAATCCCAGCTGATCAAGTCTCTCCTTATAACTCAAGCCCTCCAGTCCCAGTCTCTGCAAATCTTTTCTGCATCCTTTCCCATTTAATAATATCCTTCCTGTGGAAGGATGACCAGAAGAGATGGATTTACCGAATGAAAACGAAACAGAAAGGCTTCAAATGAAACATGTTTGGTGAAACACAATAGTATTTAAAAAAAAAAGCCTACCTCTTTAAGATGATTGTTTTCTTTCTCTTTCTGATCCAGTAGGACTTCCAGATGATTAACTTGAGATTCTGCTTCAGATATTCTCCGACTTCTTTCATGTTCCTCTTCCATAGATTTGGATGGCAATCCTTTACTCTGCAACATTTCTAAAAGCTTCTTAATTGATTCATCCCTTGCATTCAAGGTTTGTTTCTGTGTTTCAATCCTTAGTTCCATTTCTTCTAAAGTCTTCCTCAAAAGAAAAAGCTCTTTCGCTTGTCGCTCATGTTCTGCCTGCAACCTACGAAAATTCTCCTCAGTGAGCTCAATGGTATAATGCTCAGCACCTCGGTTAACATTTTCCTGCTGAAGAAGATGATTAAGATCACGTTGGGTTCGAAGTTCATCTTGCAATGCTTGGATGGTCAACTGTAGGTGCTGCAGAAGTAATGAAAAGAGGTTGCTCAAAACTTATGCAAATAAATCATTCAAAAACACACTGAATGGATTGAAATACAAAACGAAATTTAATACCATCAATTTTGATCTATTTCAAGGCTATTTGCATTTCTACAACAAAATCACTAACAGCAATTTGTACCACAACAGGATTCCAAAGGTCTTGTAAGCTTGAATAATTCTTACTAGTCAGAGTGGAAATTATACATCACCTCCAAACTCTTTACTCTACAACCTTAACATAAAAAGGCAATTTGTTTGGAGAATAGACAAATGCTTGAACAATACATCCGGAGGGGTACACTCTACATCAATTAACTTTTAAGTATCTAAACATCCAAATCTGGATTCATATCAGCATTCCCTATGTTATCCAAGCTTTACGGTTAAGAATGATTCAGTTTTAACATGACATGCATTAAATGGCAAGTTTCACACCTTAACTATCACAAATAAATGTTTCTTATTGTAAATGACAAGGGTAGTTCTGATTCCTATACTCAGGACTTAATTTTGTTCGAAATGCAAATTTATCTTCTTTGAAAGCCACATACTATCAAAATCCTCTGGCCCAACTGGCAAAAAGCAAGTGTTTTCTCTATTAAAGTTAATTATTCTCCCTAATTATCAGCATGACTACTTAATCCATCCAAAAAAGCTATAATTTGCATGGGGCTAATGGAGTGAAGTCAATTCTCTTCTTCAACAGAAACTGATCAACCCCATTTTGTGTCATCAAGTTCATATTTTTCTAAAAAAAATACTCAGAGCTCTTGAGGCAAGGAAAGCAAAAGGACAGCTACAGATTTGCAAACTTTTGTTAGGAACACAACCATTGAAATTATCATGCTAGCAAAATCCTAATTTTACATAAATCAAAATGATTTCCAACTCTGACAACAAATAGAATCTAAACCATCAAACAAAAGCATAGTACTGCATGTGCTGGAGACCTGAAATAAAAATAAAAATGCTAAAGAAACTCCACCATCTGACACCACCTATGAAAAGATAAACAGAGCCATTGCTGAGTCTAATGTGATTCTTCAGTTCTGAAAAGTCATCTTGGGCTTGAAATATTAACTCTTTCTCTCCTATAGATGATGCCAGACCTGCTGAGTTTCTCCATACTCTGCCCTTGTTTCAAAGCCTAAATCAGATGCTTTATATAATGCATTGCCACCAGGTGGCTTATCATAAACTACAAAATTGTTCAAAGATTGTTACAATTATTTGCTACAAGATCAAATGTGAATGTGTTAATTATTCTTGTTAAGATCGTTTTTACCCGATTTTCCAAAGAAAACTAGAAAATCCAGCACACTTCTTGCAGATTTAATTCAATATTTAAGTCATTTCGTTCTAAGACCAAATACGTACACTTAAAATCAAACAAAGATTTCTCACAGCTGAATTGGAATATTGCAATCCCTTGTACCGTATTTGACAGCAAATAAAAATTTCTCAAATGCAGAATATAGGCTTTGTTTAAGACTGCAAATTTAGCAACATTTTCAGTAAGAGTTTCCAAATTAAAACAATTTTTCTGATGTATCAGGCATACAGCTTTAATAAAGAATGCAGAAGTCCATTGCTTATCAAATCTGGTATCTTCTTGGGACACAGAAAAGGGTGCAATGTTAGATTACACCTAAAATTTCAAACTTTGAATTCTGAATTTAATGAACAGGGGACCCATCAGCACATTCATTCCTCTGACCCAAATTTTACGTTAAACAAATTTCTCAATTAGATGTTAAATAAATTTCTTGCACTGTTTTACAAGTGAAAAATCTGTTTTAGTGTGGGCAGTTACCGAAAGGCGTAATCCAATAATCTCACCAATAAAACTTCAACATTTAATATTGTATAAAATAAAATACACAATCACAAAAGCTCCACAGATCACCAGAACAAGAAAAAAAATCTGCATTATTTTATGTTGTGCAAACTAAGCTGTTGCAAACATAACACAAACCTTTGATCTCCTTGCATCCAAAGGCTGAACAGCATGGCAAATAAAAAAGAATGTAGCAAAATCAACAAATGAATACAGAGAATGCAAGCCGGAATACTGCACGCCAACAGCATGAAGGCTAAAACAGCTCAGCAAAAGATCTTCAGCAAACAATTATAAGCAGAATTCAAAGTTAAGCTTTGCTAATACATCAATCATAAAACAACTGCCCCTCAGGCTCAGTAATTTTAGGCTTGTGTGTGTTAGATCATTAAAATGATGAAATTCTACATCTAAGTCTGTTCTTTCAAGGGCTATTTGAATGATTAATTGAGATTTTGAAGAAAAATAAACATACAATTTAGAATCAAAATTTTTGAAGAAAAAAAGTGGAGAACATAATTTTCTCACAAACACTAACCAGCAAATTGTAAACTGCAAAGTTAGTGGGTAATACAGTATTGCAGTGCATATTTTGATCTGGACTCTCCATTAAACAAGTTTCAATCCTAATTATTCTTTTATTCTCCCCTTTGGAAAACCAGAGACTAAATACTTCAAGTCACACTTATGCAATATTTAACAAAACATGGCTACAGGCAGTGTGAAAGAATTTAGATTGACCAACAACACTTTAAAGCAGAACGTAATAGCAATTAAATTAAGCAGCAAAAAAATAGTAGTTAAGAATTAGCATGATTTTTGAAACATCTGCTGCATATTCTGAGAGAAGCAAAGTATCCAATAAAATGAAAATTCAACCATCAGTTTATATTCATCTAGTTGGTCAAAACACTCACTTCAAAAGAAAAAAGTTATTTCACAACAGGGTCATAAAATATCCACTGAAAACAAAGAATTTGGGAGACATACATGTTAATAAACATTAATTTGACGGATCAGAGCAAATAAAAGGTGCACCCCAATAATAGAGCACATTAACCATTAGGATTCAATCAAAGGAAAGATTAAAACAATGGAAGCATGGTATAGAGAAATAGTATTCCTTCAAGATTACATAGACACAACCATCTGATATTTGCAGGTGTTCTGCAACAGCACACAAACAAAATTTTTGGTTTTGTCATCTTGCACCTAATAAAGCCAAAACAAAGACATGAATACAGAGAAGCAAAAGGCAATACACGTTAAGATACTAACAAAATAACAAGGAGGAGGAAATAACTTTTACACTGTTACTAGATGTGTCTCCACACGGAGATAGGTGTCGAGAACATTTTATTTATATTTTGCAGAAGATACTAAGCTAGACAGAATGGTGAATGATGCTAAGCAACTTCAGAGGGACATTGAGAAGCCGGCCGAATAGGCACACATCTAGCAGATGAATTTCAATGCAGAGAAGTGTGAAGCAAATGTGAGCAGAAGGAGAAGGACATCAAGGTTCATGTGCATGATTCACTGAAGGTGCCCAGAAAAAGTTGAAACAGTTGTTAAGGAGGCTTATGGGATCCTTTGGTTTATAAACAGATGCAGGGAGTACAAAAGCAAGAGAGTGATGCTACACCTTTAGAAATCATTGGTCAGACCATATTTGGGGTCTTGCGTTCAATTGTGAGTACGTCATTTAAAGGAAAAGATGTTAAAAGCCCTGGAGACAGTTCAAAAGGAGATTCACTAGAATGATACCAAAAAATAAGGGATTTTACGTACAAGGAAAGAGGAGAGATATTGGGCTTATTCCCCACAGAGCAGAGGAGATTAGGAGGTGACATTGCTAAGGTTTTCAAAATTATGAACAATTCTCACAGAATTGTTTCCACTAGACTGTCAGCAAGAGATCTAGGAGTGAGATGGAGAACTTCTTTACTCATTTGTTAGGATTTGGAATGTGCTGCCAGGGAGGGTGGCGGAGGCAGATTCCACACGAGGTTTCAAAACAGAGATAGACATATATTTGAAAGCGATGAATTTGTGTGTCATCAAATGGCCTTGTTTTATATTCTAAAGACTATGATCAATGTTTTTGTTTCTTTGTGGTCTTTCTAGGCTTGGTCAATTTGAAAGGATATTTCCACGATCTCACACACATATTCTATGAATGAGCAATCTCACAAAATGACACTTACAGTGTGGCTCAAAATTTCCATGCTATGAAAAAGTTGAAATTTATATTTCAGTGACTTACACTCTATGCAAGACCAAACGTTCACAAGGTAAAAGCTCTATAAAATATATAGTGATGGAACAGGTGAAAGTTAAGATACGTCACCTCACAAAATTGGAAAGAAGTATAACATTTATCAAGCTGCGGCCACTTCGAGTTGTGCAATGTATTTATTGGACAGTCAGCAAGATTTCTATCCAACAATACAAATATGCTGAATAAAAATCCACTAGTTAGAATAGATTTCATAGCCAGTCTGAGGTAAGAATACCAGAAACACATCCCTACTTATAAAATAAGCAGCTTACGCAGGCATCACTACATGATTGAATATTGTATATATGCTCCAGTCATGAAAGAGCGGAAAAATTCCAGTGATTAAAATTCCAACTGGAAATATGCTGCAAACTAAATTAATAAAAACGCACAAATTTGTTCAACAGCAAAGACATGTAACTTGTGCAGTTGTCAATTTTCTTAATCCGTAATAATTTAATTGGCATTACTGGACCATTTGAGATTGCTGGATGAAAGTTTCCCATAAGCTGATGTGTTATTTCAATAAACCAAATTACAGTGTGAAGTTTTTGGAATAAATTGTGTCTATTCTGTCATCTGCATTTCCACCTTAACTCATACACATCTCCACTTTTGTTCCTCCAGTTTGCCCCATTTATAAAACAGTTTTTGCCTAAGGGAAATAAAGAGTAGAAAAATTGAACTGACTTCCAAACACAAGCCCTGCCTATCAGGGTATACAGGGCTGTTCTTGGGAGGAGCTGACCCAGAGTTAGAGTCCACTACTCGTCTATGTACCAGTTGAATGCACCTAATACTATGCAGAGTGCAAAAAAGCCTCACTATTTAATCACAGTCTTACCTGCGCTGAAGGCAATGGGTGGATATCCTTCTCCATAAGCTTAACACTTAACAATAACAAAGACTGGTGGCAACAAATCTATCCAAGATATCACAGATGGCTCGGCACATAGCAAAATTTACAAAATATGGATTTTCTTTAAATTCCTGTGCAGTGCTTACAGCAGAGAAAGAAGCCTTTCAGGCTGTTGTGCCTCTCCTAGCGCCTAGAAGAACATTTTGAATTAGTCCTGTTCTTCAATATAACCCTACATGTTGTCTTGATATATCTGGCAAAGTAAAATGCCTACAACAATTCTTGATGACTTTCTTCCAGTTGTTCTGATGCACTAACAACTCTAAAATTTTAAATGACAAAACTTTTAGAACAATGCTGAGTTGTCCCCCTGGGTATACTGTACAGAGAACTATAGAATAGCAGATGATAATCTGACAAAACAGTGTGGAGCTGGAGGAACACAGCAGGCCAGGCAGCAGAGGAGCAGGAAAATTGACGTTTTAGGTCGGGACCCTTCTTCAGAAACAGCACCTGCAGTTCTTGCGATCTCTGATAATTTGACATTTGCCTTTTACACTGAAAGCTCTTCCTAGAGACTTGTTTTTCATGCAGGAGTTGGTGAATCTTCCAGCCTCATTTCAAACGTTCACAGAATTATTCTTGTCAAATCACCAGCTTTCACCACATTTGAGGGGAAGAAGTCTTTCAGCTTCTGGCTGCTCTCTCACTTCCCAATCTTAACAGATTGTCTGTGCCAGGGTATTTCAAGGTTCGTTTTGGAATCCTTACCCTCTCAAAGCCAAACTCCATTGCAAGTGAATCACACGGGCCTCAGATCAAGGTAGGTTAGCTGTAGTCTGGGCCTCCTTTCTATTCTATCTTGGAATTAAATAGACAGTTTAACCATTTACAAACTAACATGCTGTACACATTCCTGGGACTTTGCAGACTAACACAGTCTTACCACTAAACACAGATGCTGTTGTTACTGCCATTGTTTCCAAGTGTGAACAAATATCACCCTATTCCTAGCAAAACAACCTGTTGGATATTTAATAGTCTCATTATCCAGATCTGTAGTCAGACAGATTTCAGATCGGACAGAGGCAGAGCCCCAACTTTCTTTAACTGCCTCATCAATAACCTTCCCTTCATTAAGGTCAGGCACAGGAATGTTCATTGATGACTGTACCATGCTCAGCACCTCAAATACTGAAGTAATCCATTACCCGACGATATGTACAATATTAAAGACTGGATGCATAATTGGCAAGTAACATCTCCTGCCATAGGTGGCAAAAATGACCATGTCAAAACAAAAAGAAAAATTAGTAACCGCTCCTTGACACTGAGTGGCATAACCATTGCCAAACCCCCCACATCATTGTGTGGATCAGCAATGACCAGAAATCAAACTGGAACAGTGATACAAATACCTGGGGAGAGGAATGAGGAATTTAGCTTCCAAACGCCATTCTACAAGGCATGTCAAGAATGTAATGAATTACTCCCTGCTTGCCTAATTGAGTGAAGACCCAAAACCACACAAACAGTTGGGTACAACTCAGATCAAAGTAGCCCACTCAATCGTCACCATATCCACAACCTTCAATAAACTCTCCCTCCATCGCTACCATACAGTGACAACAATCTGCACAACATACAAGATGCATTGCAACAACTCAACAGTTTTCTCAGACAGCACCTTCCAAACACGTGATCTCTACCATCTAGAAGGACATGGTCAGCAAATGCAAGGAAGCACCACCGCCTGCAAATTCCCCCCCAGATCTCACACCATCTTGACTTAGAAATACATTTTCATTCCTTCGCTGGTGCTGGGGCAAAATTCTGGAACTCTCTCTGCAACAGTACTTTAAGAGTCCCTACACCACATGATCTGCAGCACTTCAACATGGCAGCTTACGCCACCTCAACCATTACAGATGGACATTACATAAAAGGACACTCTTCACTTTATTGCAAAGTAGAAGCACAGCCGCAAAACAGTCTTAATATCCTCATTACTATAACTTTGTGCAAAAAGGAGCTACAAAATATATGGCCGTGTGCATGTGCAAAACGCACAAAGAACCAATTCAGTAGGGTCAGCAGATATAACCAAGAGGAGCTCGGAGTTCATATTTACTGCTTTTCCAAAATTATTTCAATATATGGGAGGCTTTTAAAGAGAGGTTGATTAGAGTGCAGGACAGACATGTCCCTGTGAAAATGAGGGATAGAAAGGGCAAGATTAGGGAACCATGGATGACAGGTGAAATTGTGAGACTAGCAAAGAGGAAAAAGGAAGCATACATAAGATCTAGGTGACTGAAAACAAACAAAGCTTTGGAAGAATATCGGGAAAGTAGGCCCAATCTGAAACGAGGAATTAAGAGGGCTAAAAGGGGTCATGAAATATCTTTAGCAAACAGGGTTACAGAAAATCCCAAAGCCTTTTATTCATACATAAGGGGCAAGAGGGTAACGAAAGAAAGGGTTGGCCCACTCAAGGACAAAGGAGGGAAGTTATGCGAGGAGTCAGAGAAAACGAGTGAGATTCTTAATGAGTACTTTGCATCGGTATTCACCGAGGAGAGGGACATGACGGATGTTGAGGTTAGGGATAGACATTTGATTACTGCAGGTCATGTCGGCAGAAGGAGGGAAGTGTTAGGTATTCTAAAAAGCATTAGGGTGGACAAGTTCCCCGGTCTGGATGGAATCTATCGGAGGTTACTGAGGCAAGCGAGAGAGGAAATAGCTGGGGTCTTAATAGATATCTTTGCAGCATCCTTGAGCACTGGTGAGGTCTTGGAGGACTGGAGAATTGCTAATGCTTTCCCCTTGTTTAAGAAGGGTAGCAAGGATAATCCTGGTAATTACAAACCAGTGAGCCTGACGTCAGTGGTGGGGAAGCTGCTGGAGATGATACTGAGGGATAGGATCTATTTCCATTTGGAAGAAAGTGCGCTTATTAGTGATAGGCAGCATAGTTTTGTGCAGGGAAGGTCATGTCTTACCAACTTGATGGAATTCTTTGAGGAAGTGAAAGTTGTTAGATGAGGGGAAGGGCTGTAGATGTCATATACATGGACTTCAGTAAGGCATTTGATAAGGTTCCCCATGATAGGCTGATGGAGAAAGTGAAGTCGCATGTGGTCCAGGGTGTACTAGCTAGGTGGATAGAGAACTGCTGGGCAACAGGAGACAGAGAGTTGTAGTGGAAGGGAGTTTCTCAAAAATGGAGAACTGTGACAGGTGGTGTTCCACAGGGATCCACGTTGGGACCACTGTTGTTTGCGATATACATAAATGATCTGGGAGGAAGGTATAGATGGTCTGATTAGCAAGTTTGCAGATGACACTAAGATTAGTGGAGTAGGAGATAGTGAAAGGGACTGTCGGAGAATGCAGCAGAATATAGATAGATTGGAGAGTTGGGCGGAGAAATGGCAGATGAAGTTCAATCCAGGCAAATGCGAGGTGATGCATTTTGGAAGATCCAATTCAAGAGCGAACTATGCGGTAAATGGAAAAGCCCTGGGCAAAATTGTTGCACAGGGAGATCTGGGTGTTCAGATCCATTGTACCCGGAAGGTGGCAACGCAGGTCAATAGAGTGGTCAAGGCGGCATTTAGCACGCTTTCATTCATCGGACGGGGTATTGAGTACAAGAGTTGGCAGGTCATGTTGCAGTTGTATAGGACTTTGGTTCAACCACATTTGGAATACTACGTACAGTTCTGGTCTCCATATCACCAAAAGGATGTGGATGCTTTGGAGGGGGTGCGGAGGAGGTTCACCAGGATGTTGCCTGGTATGGAGGGTGCTAGCTATGAAGAGAGGTTGAGTAGATTAGGATTACTTACTTTAGAAAGACGGAGGTCGAGGGGGGCCCTGATTGAGGTCTACAAAATCATGAGAGGTATAGACAGGGTGGATAGCAAGAAGGGGGACTCAATTACTAGGGGTCACGATTTCAAGGTGAGAGGGGAAAAGTTTAAGGGAGATATGCGTGGAAAGTTCTTTATGCAGAGGGTGGTGGGTGCCTGGAACACGTTGCCAGCGGAGGTGGTAGAGGCGGGCACGATAGCATCATTTAAGATGCATCTAGACAGATACATGAATGGGCAGGGAGCAGAGGGATACAGATCCTCGGAAAATAGGCGACAGGTTTAGATATAGAGGATCTGGATCGGCACAGGCTTGGAGGGCCGAAGGGCCTGTTCCTGTGCTGTAATTTTCTTTGCTCTTTGTTCTTTATATCAGAATGTACAATAGTCAAGTTAACTTGAAAGTCAATGTAACTGTATAACAGGGCTTGCCAAATATTGGAAATTTGGCTATGTAGTATTAATCACAAGGGGCACCAACAATGGAAAGTCACAAAGCTGCTACTTTCTGATACATATTGCAAAGTTCCACAATGTAGCATTTTCTGGAACAGATAACTTTTAAAAATAAATTTTTTAGTCCCTCCATCGCTCAATACTAATTCATACATTACCAGCACTCAGCTATGGGGAATGCATACTTTTTTTCTTTCTAAAACGTGATTTGACACAAATATTTCTGAATAAGCTTCCAGTTTCTTGTCATATTAATCAAACTTAGAACAATACTTCACAGAATATTCACCATCTGGCATTTAACCTTCCTTTTCTCATTAGCCAAATAATCAATTATTCATATTTTGAAATGAGATCAGCAGTAACAAGACATGACTAAATTTAGCGGTTATGAAAGCAAACAATTAAAATCTGCTAGCAATTATCATAATAATGCTTCCTCTCAATATTATAAAGAGCTTAACACCCACATTGTAAGTTACCACACCATGGCGCAAGGAACTCTTTCAGTCAAAAGAAATGCACTTAATGTCGTAAGAGAACCACATATTTTTCCTTTTGGATGGCAAAATGTACTAGTTTTTTTTGCAACTTGGCAATTAATTGGAATTGTGAGGTGTACACTGCAGCTACACAAAGACTATTTTACCTTTTGGATCGGTGAGGTAGATATTTATAGGAGAAACAGCAACATTGGGAATCTTTTCAGTCAAGGAAAAACTGCTTAATGACAGTCTTCAGTTTGGTCCAGCAGTATTTTATTACTTACCCGAGTGTATCAAGAAGCCTGCAATCAAGAAGCAGTTCTCAATCTCAGAGTGAAAAAGACAAGAGAAACTACAGACTTGAACAAAGTAATTTTAATACAAGACCTACTAGATCCACTAAATCAGCTATTGAATCAAAGATCAACCATTGCTCTGTGGGCAACATTAAGTCATCACTACTAAAACTAAAAAATAAAATTACTCTCCAACCTGTGATCTGGCATTTGGAGTCTGACAGCATAGGATCAATTTGAATTCAAATGCAACTCAGGATCTATCCCAAAGAAACACAGATTATTTTTAGTATTATAGAACTCTAAAACCAAGTATATATAATTATATATATAATTATTCATTTTATTTCATTTCACCAAGTCTCAATGCCAGTGCACTGAAGTCTGAGCTTTACTTTGAAATTGTTGGTCTACCAAATTAGGTATATGAGAGAGGGGTCCAATGTTTGGACCTGATTTTCTTCATTTTGGGCAAGCTATCTCAGAGGTATGTAGAGCCAAAGTAAGTTTTCACTTTAAAGCTGCAAGTTAGTTAATAAAAGTGGGTACATTTCTCCATTTACAAGTCACCAACAATGACTGACCTTTGATCTGACTTCAACTCAAAATCGTACTGCATTCTAATTATCTCCACATAAATTCCATCGAGCTTTCTATAAACCAATTAACAAACCATACTAGCATAGATCCCCCCCCAATTCCACATGTTCTAATTTTGTTTTTAAAACTTACCTCCTGCATATGACAGGAGTACAAGGGATGCAGGGGTATGCGAGGAGGAACTTCTTTCAAACTACAGCAAGTGACAATAACGCGGAACTTACCATATACTAGGGTACTGGAACAGGTACTGAATGATGTGAAGAGGAAAATCAGATATAAACTTACAGAACTACAGGGATTAAGCAGGTGAATGGGACTGATGGATTGTTCTGCGGAGAGCCATCATGGATTTGATGGACTGAATAGTCCACTTCTGTGCCATGACTATGGCTTTTACTGCAACATGATTAGAATACAAAAGAAAAAGAAAGTTTTGGTAGAACAGTACAGGGCCTTGGCAGATACTAAAGTGTGTTTCTCCATTTAGTTTTGATCACTATATTTAAGGATATATCTCCTGTAGATGTGATAATGCATAGTTTTACCACATTGGCTCCTGGGTGAGAGAGGGCTATGTTATGAAAATGAGAAAATTGGAACTAAACTATCTGGTTTACAAGAATGAGGGGTGATCTCACTGATCAAAGATTTTGAAGGTGCTTCATAGGCTAAACAAGAAAAGGTAATTGCCCTTAGCAGTGGAATCTAAAACACCAGGGCTGAGTTTCAAGGCAAGGGATTGGTCATTTAGGGTTGAGATGAGGAGAAACATCTTCACTCACAAGCTCAATCTTTGGAACTCTCTATCCCAAAGGTTGTGCCAAGGTACTTCAACAAGGGATCTATAAATGGTAGATATCAGCAACTTAATGCACAATGTAAGGTAAGCTAAGTTAAACCCGAAATAAAACCTAACTGTAATACTTTTTAAAGGACAAGAAACAAGAGCTACAATCATGTTCTTCTCTACCTCAAAATTATAAAATATTCAAAGTCAAATTCTGCAATCAAGCTGAAGCTAACTGATCTAAATGCAAGTCAGTCACACCAAACCAAAAACCAGCAGTATGGTACACGACTAGCTAAAAAAAAGAGATAACAAGGTATAGAGCTGGATAAACACAGCAGGCCAAGCAGCATCAGAGGAGCAGGAAAGCTGACGTTTCAGGTCTAGATCCTTCTTCAGAAAGGGTCAAAATCATTTCTGAAGAAGGGTCTAGACCCAAAACGTCAGCTTTCCTGCTCCTCTGATGCTGCTGGGCTGCTGCGCTCATCCAGCTCTACATCTCGTTATCTCAGATTCTCCAGCATCAGCAGTTCCTACTATCTCTAGCTAAAAAAACAAGCTGTTTCAATACAACACAAGGTGCCAAGTCTAAAAATGTCCATTCAAAACAATTTTGTCACCAATAACATATTGCAGACACTTGGAGGCACAAGGCCCTTCTCATCACCTATATGTGGAAACAGTCAAATTGGGCAAGTGAATTTCTTTAGGGTATCCAAGGAGTAGTCATTCTCTGTAGATTAAGATTCTCTCTCAAATGTTAGGTGGATTAATCATTCTGCCACGCAAGAGAGATAAGGTGAGACTAGCAGCCTCTTGATAATCTATTGAGTAATATGCTCTTGGCACTTGGCTGCAGCAAAAAAAATACTTCAAATGGTTGGATTAGTTTGTCTATATTCATATCTTTATTTGCTTGGAATATTAAAGTGTAGTCAAACAAGTTTGACCTGAAGAGTTTCTGATGAAAACTAACAACAGCTGTCCGATTCCTCATAAAACTACCTGCTAATCATTAATGACTATCTGAAATTACTACTTGCATTTATACAAGAAACCATTCCAAGGTTCCTCACCCAGCAGAATCTAATAAACAAAATGAACTGTTGTTCAATTTCAGCCTTCGTTTTAGATTTTTTTAAAAACAAAGCGAGAATCATTTATGATCAGAAGAAAAAAAAAGTCAATTACGTGTCCGTATAACTGCTTCTACTCAAAAAAAAATGGCACAAATAGCATTACTTAACAGCTTTACGGGCATAGTTTATAGAAGGTTCCCTGAATAAGGCATTGCGCAGAAGGCATCACCTCTCCAGTAGATGGCAGCAAAGAACTCCACAGTTACATAAGAATGCCAAAAAGGGAAAACAAATATCTAGGATTAACAGAATGAGAGAGATTCAATGTACAGATTTAATGCAATTTCAGATGTTGCAAAATGCATTAGAAGTTGTTTCTTTTTCTACCTAAAAGCCCATGATTTAAAAAAAAAACATATGTGCCATTCAACCTGATTCAACCAGTAGTTCTCTTCACCGTACTCCTAATTTCCCAACACAGCTTATCCATCGCTCCCGAATTAATTACAATTTAGTGACAGTTTGCATTTTAGGCTTACGCTCACAAGGAACCGCAATACGACTACTCAAACTCATTTCATGTCAGACCGACACTTCTTCATTCTGGCTGGGATCTGAATCAAAAGGTTTGAGAACAAGAAGTCCAAGTCCATCCGAGGACAAAATCCAGCTCCTATACTGTTGTGTTCTGCATGGTCTCAAGTATGTACTTCTATATTCTCTGAAAACTTAATACAACACATATTCCTCATTTACGTTTCATTTCTTGCCTGGTCAAAGTACTACGTAGCAGTTGAGAAAGCTGAAGAAATCCCCAGGTAGAACACAAACCTTGGAGAGGATTCTGTTTGAAGAATGCATGTATACTTTTTTAGTAAGCCTCTTTCCACCACCACTGTTCTTGTCAAATAAGTGGGCCAACTTGCACATTGGTCTGCTCAGCTGCTACATGGTAGGCAACCAAGATGCACAAAGACCAAGCGGAGGCTTGGGGAGTGCCTTGCAGAACACCTGCGCTCAGTTCGCAACAAACAACTGCACCTCCCAGTCGCGAACCATTTCAACTCCCCCTCCCATTCCTCAGATGACATGTCCATCCTTGGCCTCCTGCAATCCCACAGTGATGCCACCCGAAGGCTGCAGGAACAGCAAATCATATTCAGCCTGGGAACCCTGCAGCCCAATGGCATCAATGTGGATTTCACAAGCTTCAAAATCTCCCCTCCCACAACCGCATCCCAAAACCAGCCCAGCTCATCTCCACCTCCCTAACCTGTTTTTCCTCTCACCCCAAGCCACACCCCCATCTCCTATCTACTAACATCATCCCGCCCCCTTGACCTGTCCGTCCTCTCTGGACTGACCTATCTCCTCCCTACCCCCCTACCTACACTCACCTTTACTGGCTCCATCCCCGCCTCTTCGACTTGTCTGCCTCCTCTCCACCTATCCTCTCCTCTATCCATCCTCTATCCGCCTCCCCCTCTCTCCCTATTTATTTCAGAACCCTCTTCCCCTCCCCCATTTCTGATGAAGGGTTTAGGCCCGAAACGTCAAGTTTTCCTGCTCCTATGATGCTGCTTGACCTGCTGTGCTCATCCAGCCCCATGCTTGCACAAAGACAAGATAGGTTTTACTTTTCCATTTCTCACTCACAGGAGAATGTAATTGGCATCTGCTTGTGCCAACACAAAATGGAAATTAGGATCAAAGGAATCATACAGTATAGAGGCAACCAATTAATCCACCAGGCCTATGGCTGCTCTTTCAAAGTGCAATCCAACTGATTTTCTACCCAGGCCCATGAAAGGATGCTGGTACTGTAAATACTAACTTGCAGGCGTCAAGTCATTCCCTTTGTTGAACTTGCTTTCTTATTCAAATTATTTTAGCATTTTGACTAAGTAACTGGTATTTTCTAGTAATGTGTTGAATCTGATTCTAAAGCTTGAGTTATTTAAAAGAACAATGAATATGAGACATTCTTAAGCACAGTCATATTGGATTCCAAATGTCAACTCTTTCTCTTCCGACAGCTACGGCTAGATCTGCAGAGTTTCTCCAGCACTTTACTTTTATTGTGGAATATCAAAATCACAAACCTTGCAAATGCTCTTCTCCCCCTACCCCGCAAAAAACACAAAATTCACACAACAATGTTACATATTACAGCATGGTTTTTCAGACAGTGCATGTTTAGTAAAACCCCTTAAGTTCTCAGGTTTTCACACAGTAGCAGGTTTTCCAACGCATCAGTTATGGCACTGTTGCCAGGTAGATGTTCAAAACTACGAAAAGAGGAACCATGAGTAGAAAAATCAGTATCCTCAGTGAGTGACATATCTATTAGTAATTACCACTTCCTCAGCATTCAATACAATTTGTGGTTACCTCATTTACAAATTATGCCCTGTCCCCATCATCCAACACAACAACATACATCCAAAAAGTCTACTTCTTCCAGAATGAAAAACAACCATTTGCAACTGTCATTTTTTTGAAATCCCTTTGACAATTTAGCATCCATGCAGCTACATGTTGATATTCTGAATTTCGCACTTGACAGCAAATCTACATGGTACTTTACCAAATGTATTTTTAAAATCAACAGCAGCACCCCTATCTAATCTTTATTACCTTAGCAGAAAGCTCAACCAAGTTAGTCAAACACAAGTTATCCTCAAAGCTTTGTCACCTTTATTAATACATGCTTGCTCAAGCAGCTAACTTTCTTCTGGATTATTGTTTCTGAAGTCTTGCTGCAGGCATTTGATACAAAACCAAAATTTTGTAAGTATGCCATGTTTTGGGACTCAAATTTAGGGCAAGATGGAGAAACAAAGGGGATTACCAGCTCTGCATTCTGCCCAAATCAGGCTTGCTTGGGAGAGGGGGCAGCAGGTTATATTATTGGGAAGAACTCACAAAACGTTCATACCCACAGAAAATAGCAAGAACATTTATGATAGTTGTTTGTTTCCAAGTCTCCCAGGAAGTGTTAGGAATATCATTCTTCTCAAGAAAAATGTTATACTGTCAACTTGATTCAATTCCAAAATAGAACGGAGTTGGAGTATCTGAAGGGTGGCTGATTAAACAAATCTACCTAAAAAAGGTCCATATCATTCACAGTGCAATGAACATGGGCTTCAAGACCATAAAGTATGACAGCACGCCACTGTGGTATCAACTTACACCAAGTTTTCGAAGATATCACTAAATGTTCTAAACAAGATCAGACTGCATGAATGAGTGTATAAAGGACCAACAGACAGAGGCCAAGCGTAACAAGGAAAAGGTAGCTAGTATATTGTTCAACATTCACGAACAAAAACAAAGTTGCTGGAAAAGCTCAGCAGGTCTGGCAGCATCTGTGAAGGAGAAAACAGAGTTAACGTTTCGGGTCCAGTGGCCCTTCCTCAGAACTGATGGTGGCTGGGAAAACGTCAGTTTATATGCAGAAAATAGGGCTGTTCAACAGTGAATACTGTTCAACATTCACAGAGTTGGGGCACACACTCAGCTAAAACAGCACAGCCACGAGGATGGAAACAAGCCTAAAAATTCTCCTCACGTTGACTAGACAGAAGAATCTCCAAAGTAATCTCACTACAAAAGTCTATTCAGGATTAGCAATTATCGCGCTGGTAAAAGGGAAAAAAGGAAACAGCCATTGGAAATGAAGAATAGCTTTGGACTGGTCCCTACAGAAGTGTTTACATAAAGGACCATGTATAACCAGGAAATGGATATTAAACCATTTTAAAAGTTAAATGGGGCATTTTTCTGAATTTAGAGATTCAATTGCCTACTTTTTCTGATTCATTTGTGTAATGTGGGTTAGGTCACTATCTATTACCATCTCCAATTACCATTGAAGAGGGGGTACTAGGCTGCCATCTTGAATTGCTGCAATCATTGAAATGTAGGGATACCTATACAGTGCTATTAGGGAGGACCATAATTTTGACCTAGTTACAGTTAAGATATAGTCATATACTTCCAAGTCAAGATGGTGTGCGGTTTGGAGGGAACTTGAAAGTGGTGGCATTCCCATGCACTTGCAGCCCTTGTTCTTCTAGATGGTACAAGTTTGGAAGGTGCTTTCGGAGCAGCCACGGGAAGTCATTGCAGCAGATTTTGTAGATGGCATGCATTGTAGTCATGATTTGTTGATGGTGAAGGGAATGTAAGTGTGGAGCCAGTGTTACTTGCCACATGTTAGGCCTAAATCTGGGCAACGTCCAGGTCCTGCTGCATTTGGGCATGGACTGTTTCAGTATCTGAGAATTCACGAACAGCGCTGAACACGGCTCTCGATTATGCAAACACTCCCCATTTCTGACCTTACCATTAAGGGAGGATCAATGACAAAGCAGAAAAGATTGTTGGGCCTAGGACACTACCCTGAGGAAAGGGGATTTTGTGGAATAGTGATAGTGCCCATACCGCTGGGCTGTAAAGGCCCAGATTCAAGTACCGGCTGCTCCTGAGGTGTGTTACAACATCTCTCAATGAGTTGGTTACAAAATTATCAAAACTGAGGGACTTCTGCAGGAATAACTAACCTTCAACAACCACAACCATCTTCCTTTCTGCTAAGTATCACTCCAACCATGACAGTTCGCCCAGTTCTTGGTTCCCACTGACTTCAGGTTTTGCTAGGACTCCTTGGTGCCATACATGGTCAAATGCTGTTTTGATGTCAAGGACAGACACTCTCGCCTTATCTCCATGCAGACATGTGCCATCTACAAAATTCACTGCAATAACTTCCAATGGCTCCCTATTATTTTGTCCATGGCTGGACAGAGGCTGTAATAAGGTTAGCAGCCAGATGGCCCTGACAGCTCGAGAGAACAGAGAATAGGTTATTCCTTTTAAGTGTTTAATTGCCCTCCAACATTCACAACCGGATGTGGCCAGACCACAAATCTTAGATCTGAACCACTAGTTGTGAAATCACCTAGCTCTATCATTTGCTGCTTACATTGCTTGTCATGCATGTAGTCTTGTGTTGCAAATTCAAAGGTTTTAGGGAGGTTTCATTTTTAGCGATATCAGGTGCTGCTCCTGGCATGCTCTCCTGAATTCTCCATTGGACCAGTTGATCTCCTCGCTCACCACAAGGTTACAGATTTCAGCTGAATACTGTTAAGTTATTGATGGCCTATTGCACCTCATGGATACTTGATTTGGAGTTGATAGAGGTGTTTGAAATCTATTCTATTTGTTCCAGTGGTAGTGCCTCACAACAGAATGGAGAGTAATCTCAACGTGAAGATGGGACTTTGTCTGAATAACTGCGTATTTGCCACTGCCACCTGTACCATCACAAACAGACACATCTGCAACAGTAGACTGGTAAAGACAAGATCAAGTAGATTTTACCCTACTTGCTATTCACTTCACTTGCCACAGACTCAGTCTAGCTGCTGTGTCTTTTAAGATTTCCAAGAGCTCAGTTATGGTGCCACTGAGCCATTCTTTGTAATGGATATTGAAGTTTCCCCACCCAGAGTATGTTTCATGCCCTTTCCATTACATCCAAAGTGGAGGAGAAAGTCTTTAATCAATGACACTTTTAAATTGTTGCAGTCAACTCAAAACTTGAAACCATGTCAGGTGATTCTTCCAGTCAGTCAAACAACATTCACATATTTGTAATAGGAACCAACACAGTCACACATCAAAAATTCACTGGCTGACAACCAGTGTCTGCCTTCCTAGTAGTTCCCCTTTATTTAATCTCATATTCCAGCAACCTCCTCATTTAGCAAAGCTTTGAGGAAGTCATCTTCCTTGGAAAACATTGATGCAAGGTGCTCAAATTGTACCTCAGCCTTGTGATCAATTTCCACCAATTCATATCCATATTTAAGGTTTTGGAGTAGATCTGTAGCTCGGGTTGTGGGTGATGAGGTTGGTTGGCTCGCCGAGCTGGTTGTTTGTTTTGCAAAACAACAAACCAGCTCAGCGAGCCAACCAACCTCATCATATCCACATTGGCCATTAATCAACTTCACAGTTTCATTCATAACTAAT
Organism: Ginglymostoma cirratum; assembly: GCA_024137785.1. Taxonomy (NCBI): domain Eukaryota; kingdom Metazoa; phylum Chordata; class Chondrichthyes; order Orectolobiformes; family Ginglymostomatidae; genus Ginglymostoma; species Ginglymostoma cirratum. The sequence continues at coordinate 28,280,181 of JAHRHZ010000064.1, forward strand.
TTGCTGCTTTTAGAAGCCATTCATTTTCCTTTACAATTGGTTTCCACGGAGTCCCATTGTCCTTTACATTTTTTTTTTAAAAATTCATTCATGGGATGTGGGCATCGCTGGCTAGGCCAGCATTTCTTGCCCATACCAATAGCCCAGAGGCAGTTAAGAGTCAACCACATTGCTGACTCTGGAGTTATATCTAAGGCAGACCAGGTAAGGAGAGCAGTTTCCCTTCCCTAAAGGGCAATGAACCAGATGGTTTTCTCAGACAACTGATAATGGATACAGATCATCATTCAACTCTTATATCTAGATTTTGTTTTATTGAATTCAAATTCCACCATCTGCCATGGTGGGATCTGAACCTGGAACTTTCAGGGTTTTTGGATTACATATGTTGAGTCTGCCTCTCCTTTGTAATATTAATCTTACATTTTTCATCTGCCTCCTTTGTCTGCTTCATCGTATACTCTAATGCCATCGTCCAGAATTCTGGCTTTGGTCAATCTCTGTCACCTTTTGTAGGGATGTCTAAGATTGTACCCAAATCACATCTTCATGAAAGGCCACTAAATTACAGTTCAAAGTAGCTTGAACACATATCCAGGGGAAAAAAAAAAGTCCACCGTGAAAGCATACAATTTAAACAAAACCTTAATCCAACAATGGATGCTTGAAATGAATTGCCTGGGTAGCAGGAGGCCCCATGAATTGGCAAGGGAAAGGGTTGGGCACTGCCCATTGTTTTCATGCCATCATGTCATTTTACCAGAGACAAGTAGGCTCCTCGCCATTTAAGACTACCTGGCCAACACTGTCTCCCTGCAGTTTTAGAAAACAAAAAAAAAAACTTTCTGGGTACTCCATAACCAACAGAAGACCTCCTGGAAATAATGACTACTCATGGCTACACCCTAACCCAAATATCCTGAAACAAGACACAAACTAGGGCCTGCCAAACAGTTCCCAGTATCTCCAGACCGCATTCAGGTGGTAAGAGGCTGGTGCACTTTCCAAGATATCCTGTTCTTCCAGGCACAGTGACAGTAGTGGCTACGCTGCTCAAGTCTTCTTCTAAACAGGCAACAGCCCCAATGACAACAAAACAAAACCAGTCGTCAAGGCTTCAGCAAATCACTAAGACAAAAAGTCATAATCCGTTTTCTTGCCTATCATTAGGATCATGGTCATGTCAACAAACTTCAGATCAAAAATCTGGTTCTACAGCAATGACATCCCTAAACTTGCTAGAACAGAAAACAATGTTTTGAAATTAAAATTTTCCATGTTGGCACTACAACTTTAAAATTACAGTACATGCAAATCTTTAGACATTTTTACTCCAGATCTCATCTCCCGCATCGAGCAAATACTACCATTTTGCTTTGTATGGCAACTTTACTTATGGCCCATCATTATAATTTTGCTTACCATGACTGAGTGGGGAAATACTTTTACATGTTACAACATAAACATTCAAACCACAGTTGCAAAGAACCAAATGCTCAAATCCAACAAGAGTGAATATTTTTATTCTAGTCACTCATTCTGAATGAGTGAAACCAAAAGCAGATTCAGAATAGGTTAAACATCTAGTTTTAATCTAAAGTAATTTGTTCTCAAAATGAATACTTCTAACTACAAAAATCCAGCAACAACTTTAATTCCATGATCCACAGTTACAGTTTAGGTTGTCACTTTTTCCATATTCAAATAGTTAGTAATTTTGGAAATTGCAGATTATAAAGAGAGTGGTTAACCAACTAAAACTACAACCTTCCGAATTCAATGACCGTAAACGATTTAAATACACTTGAATCAGTCTGAACAATTGGTCAGTATGAGAAATCACTGCTTTCTTAAATCATGCTGTTTTCACTTGCTGCAGCAAGTTTTACACCCCAATTAAATTACATAATCACATTAATTACTGACAACAACTCCATTACTAACCAATCCAAATTTCTGGCACAGAACACAACAATGTAGGTCATGATTAAAAACAGGAAGCTACTATTTATACATTCCAAATAAGAGTCTGTTCTTGACATTTAGAACAAACGGTAATCTTGACAGCCTGCTTACCAAATGTACAGGTCATCAGAGTTCATCACATTGACAGAACAAACTTGTATTTATATTGTTACCTCCTTGGTTGTGTAAGGCACTAAGTACTTTGCATCTGAAGTACTTACAAAATGCAGTTATTGATGCAATATTGGAAAACAGAGCAAATGTTTTGCACACAGCTATAATATACTGGTAATTACATGAAGACCCATTTTAGCGAAGTACATTGAGGTTTTAGATATTGACCAGGACAGAAGAATGGCCAATTTCTTCTTTAAATAGCATTGTGGGATTTATGTTACATTCTCCACAAACAGCAAATGGGACCTCAGTCCAACATCCCATCCAAATAACAGCACCACTAACAGTGCAGAAATTCCTCAGGACAACAGTTGTATGTGTTTTTTTTTTGAGTACTTGAAACCTTTAAATAAATCTCAAATGTTGCATTAAAGTTTCAATCTATATTGGTGTGCTCAAATCTCTGGACTAGGACTTAAACCAATAAACATCGGACTCAGAAAATGATAGTAATGGCATCTAGACAAGCTTGAAGTGATCTACCTCTTCTTCCTACCAAATGTGCATTCTCGCACATTTAATCAATGTTGAACTTAATTTGCCAGCTATTTTTCCATTCCACAAGCTCATTATGTCCACATATAAGTTGTTGTATGCATCCTCAATATTGTCCATTCACCACCGCTTTCCCCCAATTATTGATGGCAATTCCAAACTGAACCTTTTTCCACTCTGGATAACTGCCTTTTGCTAACTGGGAGTGTGTTGAAACAATCTATTGTGTCACTTACCTTTTCCAAGAGTTTATTATGTGGCATTTTATTGAAGGTCTTTTGAAAATCCAGTTAAATTACAATCACTGCTTACCATGGTCTCTTCTCTCAATTACCGCTGTAAAAGATTCTCAAGAATGGCTCCAGGGATGAGGAATTTCGGTTATATGGGCAGAATTAGAGAAGATGGGACCGTTTTCATTGGAGAAGTGAAAGGTTAAGAGATGATTGATAGCGGTATTCAAAATTGTGGAGAGGTCTAGACAGAATAGAAAGGGAGAAACTAAAGCTAAGTGACAGGAAGAATGGAGAACAAGAGGGCAGAGATTTAAAAGGAATTGGTAAAAATAAGTAAAGTAGGGATGGGAAGAAATTCTCATACTGATTGGTTAAGCTCTTGAATGCACCACCCGAGAGTTAGGTGGAAGAAGGATCAAGCAAGGTACTTGCAAAGAAATTTGATTATTATCTGAAATTACGTAATCTGCAGAGAAATGGGAGGACGGCAATTTACTTAGTAAATTGCTCCTTCAAATAATCACTGCAGACAATAGGTTGGATAGGGCATCCTATGCAATAACAATTCTGTGGTTCTGAAAGCAGAAACCCTTAGTCTTTCTCTCAAATTATTTGAACCAGCAACAAGATTACGTAAACAATTAATCCACACACTTTTAGAAATTGCAGCAGCTTTGCCATTTCTGCTGTCTTCAGGTTTTGGTGGATCTGACATTTATGAAAACCGAAAACCAAGGTAATGGAGGACAAAATAAAACCATATTTGCCCAGGTGGAAATGGATAAGATCTGGATATACATTTCCACTTCTGTCATTTTCTAATCATACTTATTTATTAATCTATCCAGAAATCACCATCTTTTCGACAATTCCAGAGAAACATTTTATTTTTCCGTTATGCTATCAATTTATACAAGCTTCAAGTTACTGCACAAATCTAATATGAAAATTTACAACTGATACGCAAATAATTAAACACGAATGGAAAACTTACTTCTTTCAGATGCCGACTTCCCCACTACTATACCATTTCAAAAATTACTGCCAGTCCATATTTCGTGCAAAACGCAAGATGTAACAATAGACAGATCTCAAACGTGATTGTCACACGAGGCAGATCAGTAAACTCAATTGAAACAGTCCTGAATAACAACGTGATGCAGCATAAAGCTGCTGTCTGAGTAGTTAATGCTGGTTTTTCAAAGCACAATACCATAGAAGAGCCAGCCAGAAAAGCCTACCCAACAAAATATTTAGGGCTATTAATTGCTAGACAGACTTAAAAAGTAATAGCAACATGTATACCAGGCTCTTAGGTTTGCATTAAATTGAGAATGTTACAACGTCATTTGTGGTGTAGATGTCTTGCTGAGCTACCATCTGGTTTTAACCAACTTGATATCCTCAAGAAAGATCATGATGCGTTCAGAACAAAAATGTAAGATTTGAATGTTAGGAAGGATGCATCAATTTTCTGCATTCTTTCATGCAATAAGAACTTAGTAAAGGGGTCGTCAACAGTGCTCGTGTGTAATTGTAAATATTATAAAATGTGATTAGACATTCATATCTGAATATTGCTAAGAAACAGGAACCTTTCATCTTGTAGATACCCAGAGAAATGCAAGAATGCCAAACTTCAATTAATCATTCACAGAACTTTAAACTACAAGACAAAAAGGGGGACTGATTCATTAGCATGTCACGACTAATTGCCCGAGGCATCGAGACAGAGGACGTAAGGAGAAATTTAAGGCTTCAATTCTTCAGAGTAATTCAAAAAAAGGCGTAAGACTTGAATCCGCTTCTCTTGTTTGCAAGGACCAAGTCTTTGCATGTGAATGCATGTCATTTCTAGCGAGTATGAGAGAGCTCAGCTGATCATCTTAAATTGCTTGTTAGTGTGGCTAATAGCACACTCCAGATTGTTTGGTGCTCCGAGCATGAAACACCTTCAAGAGTAGACCTTCTGCTTGGGAACTGCAAGCTCAAGTACTGTACCTTACATGGAATAAGCAGCCAGAGGAGCAAGCGGTTCGATTTGATCAGCCAGTCATTGCGCATACAGCCAAGTGCCTAGCATCACACCATCATCAAAATATATACATAACTTTGCTCATTTAAAGTGGTGGGCAGCACATCTTTTGGGACTGACAGCAGCAGCCTATTAGCAGAAAATGCCACTGGAATCACCACTGTATGGTAACAGAGTGAAACAGCTTTCTTAAACTGTTCTTCAAATTTGAGATACATTACCTTTCCAAGAGGTGGAAATTTGAGGTGAACTGGCACTTATGTTCAAAAGCAACTGTCTTTGGCTAATTTGACAGAGTTCACTCAACATTCAGCAACCAAGTAATCAGAACAGTCAAAGTCCCACAGGACAGCTGCGGTGCATTCCCATTTCTGCATCAAGCTTCCAAGGTGTGAAAAAAGGTACCAGCCCTATTTACAAGATTGCTGATAACTCCAATCTTATTTGCATAAGACTGTACCTCCACATGCTTGTACTGACCAGTGAAGGCAGGCTTGTGGTGGTGGGTAATAGAGAAGCCATTCGTGGATTTCTCAATGTGTACATCAAGGAAGGACAGGATGGAACGCATTAACTTTATTCACAAATGTAGTTTCTTTCAGCAGCATCGAAAATGCGTTTCAGCACTGTATCAGGTTAATCTAGATTCACTGCCACTTTCGAAATCTGCATTCACTGAACTTATAAGCTAGGCAACTCCAATCAATTGTGTTCCATTTGAACTGCCTACCTGTAAATAGGTGCTAAGTATATCTCAAAAAAAATTGAACAGGTCAAGGATGCCATATCACGCACCATGTATTTTCCATGAATAGGAAGCTATCAGTCCATAAAGACAGTCTGTCTATGACACAAATGAGGAACATCACACATGAAATCAGTGCCAGTACAACACCAAATATAAAGGCCATTCAGCCAATTGTTGAAATGTTTCAGTCAACCAACTTATTCCTCTGACTGTGTGTGCAGAGTACAGATGACACACAACAGATCCACATTTGCAAGACCCAACACAAAACATCTACTCTTAGATGCCATTCTGGAATTGAACATCGCTTGCTGAAAAATATGAACTATCAACACAACAACAGCTAACAAATCAATTGAAAATACTCAATCAAGTTCACAACATGGCTCACTTTTACTTGCTAGGAGCCAAATACATTCAAATGTAGGTACTCTCTCTCTCTTGAAAAAGGTAAATTTTCACACCTCGATGAATTTTTGTATTACCTGAACTATGGGAAGATTTTAGTTTCCTATCACTTTTCTCATGGCTATGTCTTAGTCAAAAAAATCAGCACCCATTTTTGCAGCATAAAAATTGTCATTGTTTGAAATTTTGCATTCTTGCATTCGTCCTTTGAGAACAAGACGAAAAGATTTGGCCACACGTTTCACTTTTCAGCAATGTTCAACTTCTGTACTACTGAGCATCAAGTTTACATTTGTACAGCTAATGAAAACTAAGTGGACCCTACTCACTTTTGCAATTATACAGTTTTCCCACTGCTATATAAATAAGAAAGTAACAACATTCTGCAAGCAAGCATTCAGTCTTGTTTTTCAGTGATTAATGGTGAATCATATTCACAAATCAACTGTCTTCACAGACTCACAAAGACATGCCTTCAATTGGAATTCTGCGCTGAGCGCTGAAATGTATCAGCTTCAGGTGGAGTCACACTGTAAACGGACAGCAGTAGAAAACACACTCAGAAAACAGCAGATTAATGTCACTTCAAATGTAATTCTAGGCCAAAGTTTGAATGCAGAGACAATTTTACTCCACAGTTAATTCAGGATGTATGTTTCTCCAAACAATATACCTTTTAACTCTAGATTGCAAGGGTACAATAAATTAAGTTTCGGTAGAAAAGTCTCCTTAAAGTTTGCAATACATATTCAGCCAATGTTACCATCAGTAACGTGATGCCTTCATTGTTTTATCCCAACAATGCAAACAACGAATGTGAATCTACCTTCCATAGTATTCCTGCAAATGTATTTTCCAGGTATTTACAAGGAGGTAGTTATCATAAAGACTTTTCCCCCTTATAGATTCTTCTTACAGTAGCACAGTCTACATTGTTCAGTCTTTCTACATTGTTCACAGCCAAACATAAATGCAAATGTTATTATACATTAAGGCAGAGTTAAGAAGATCAATCAAGGGTATACTAACAACATATTATTTTCATCTCCATGAAACCTGACTTTTGAATTAACTATCAATATGGCTTCTCTTTCAGCAAAATACTGTTTAGATTTGAAAAGCAACTTCCTGATTGCCATATTTAAAATGTGTCGATGTCAGAAGGTGCTGTCCAATGTACTTTATTAATAAACAGTAAGCACAATTAGCTTCACTATTTTCCTTGCTGCATGATCTGGATCAATGATGGATTGATGGATCAAGGTTTTCTAAAAGGAAATGACATCTGGGAACATAAGAGTGATTGCACAATAAATTAAGTGCACTCTCCATTCTGATCCCTCCTCACAAAGCACGAGGACAGCATTCAAATTTTCTAATGGGAGTCAAAGACAGAATGCCACAGGCAGACAGGGCAACTTACTTCACAAAGCACTGTTTGCAGAATACTTGACTACGGTCATTCATTTCTTGACCTGCAAAGTTTAGGTTATTTCTATCACAGCCCAAAATATTCAATGTCGGACACTGAGATGCAGGGGATCCAGTTCACCATATAGCATTTCAAGGAAAACAGGGACATTGTGTGTTCAGAAGTAGACATATCTTAGTACAGTTGTACAGCACATTTGAGGTTATAATCAGTTCTGATATAATGTGATAGTTCTGTTCTCATGTCAAGAAAATTGTACAATAGCCAGGCCATTTAAACTAACAGGGCCAGAATCGCGTGACAGCCGGTACAGGCAAGGAAAGTTCACGTTCTACACATAGCAGTCTAAATTCTTCAATTGCTTTAAAGCCAATTCGCGTTGAAGCATGCATTACAGCAGAACCGAATGTAGACCTGGAATATTGCATGAAGCTTTGGCTTCCCAACCTAAGAAAGAATCTATTTGCCATACAGTGTGCCCAATCGAGGATCATTAGGCTGATACTAGAGATAGCAAGACTGTTGAACAAGGAGGGATTGTTTTGACCAGGCCTGTAGTCACTAGAGTTTAGAAGGATGAGAGGAGATCTGATTGAAAGACATAATGCTCTAACAGGGCTCGACATACTACATTCAGGGAGGAAATTTCCCCTGGTTAGAACTAGGGACACAGTCTAAAAAGATACAGGGTAGACAATTTAGGACTAGGATGGGGAAAAATTTCCTGATTCAATAGGAAAGGGAATTTATGGAATTCCCTACCACAGAAGGCTGTGGAGGGCAAGACATTGAATATATTCAAAGAAAAGAGATACTTTTAAAATAAATTTTAAAAGTATGAAGAGGTAGGAGGAGAGAGCATGGATATGGTATTAAGATCGAGGATCATCCATGATCATACTGAATTGAAGAGCAGGTGTGAAGGGCTGAATGGCCTACTCCTCCTCCTTGTTACTACGTTACTACATTTCTATGAAACATCATATTCAAATGACAACTGTCATGGTCCCAGACCGGAGTTCTAAATTGATGATCTGATCGCTTGAGGGACCTGTGACCTTTATTTTTTAAATTGGGAATATGCAACTTCCAGGTACTTACTAGAAGAAAGGCACACATTTCCATGGTTTTAACAATCAAAACTTTACTTTATAGGGTTAGAACATAAACACAACCTACAATATTGCTCAGGTATGCCCTGTACACAAAAAGCAAGACAAATACAACCTAGCCAATGACCACACATCTGTCTATTCTCAATCATCAGTAAAATGATAGAAGGGGTCATGAACATTGTTATCAAACAGCACTTGCTTAGCAATAACCTGCCCACTAACACCCAGTTTGGGTTCTGCCAGGGCCACTGGGCTTCTGACTTCATTTCAGTCTTGGTGCAAACTACAGACAACAGAACATGGGTGTCCTGCCTCCGAGGCAGAGACATTACCCTTTACACCACAAAAGCCCTAGTTTGTCAGGTAGAATCCCAGGCTCAACTATTTTCAACTGTCTCAATGACCTGCCCCCGATCACGTCAGAAGTAGGGATATGCATTGTGCAATCAATCAACCAATCGCACCATTCGCCACACCTCAGATGCTGAAGCAGTCCATGTCAAAATGCACAAAAATCTGGACAATATCCAGGTTTGGGATGACAATGAAGAGAGATTGGATAGATTGAGACTATTTTCCTTGGAGCAAAAGAGACTGAGGGGAGACATAATTGAGATGTACAAGACTATCAGGGGCATAGACGGGTAGATGGGGGCAAAAAAACCTTTCCCTTTGGTTGAGGGATCTATGACTGGAGCATGGATTCAAAAGGTGAGAAACAGAAGGTTTAAGAGGGAGTGAGAAACTGGAACTTACTGCTTGTAAAGGATGGTAGAGACAAAAACCCTCATAACATTTTAGTAGCATTTAGATGTACATTTGAGATGCCAAGGCATACAAGACTATGGACCAAGTGCTGGAAAATGGGATTGAGAGAGTTAGGTACTTGATTATCCCTGGTACAGGTTCAACGGACTGAAAGGCCTTTTTCTGTGCTCGAGACCTCCATGAGTCAATGACAAATGGCACGCCATGCAAGCACCAGACAAATACCATCTCCAACAAACAGGGAAACTAAATCAATGCCCTTGGCATTCAATTGTGTTTGCATCACTGAATCTGCCACTATCAGCATCTGAGTCAATATAAATACAATGGCTACAAAAGCAGGTCAGAGACGATAAATCCTGCAGCGATTCACATATCTCCCAAATCTATAAGCTACAGGACAAAGGTTTGATAGAATACTGCCCACTTACCTGGATCATGCAGATCCAACAATGCTCAAGCAGCTGTGTACCATCCAGGACAAAGCAGCTGGCTTAATTGGCACTACATCCGTAATTATTCACTCCATCTACCACTGATGCACAGTAGTGGCAGTGCATACCACCTACAAAATGCATTGTGAGAATTCACCACGGCTTCTTAGACTGCACTGTCCAATTTCTCAAAATCACTACCATCTAGGAAGACAAGGACAGCAGAGAACTACGAACAGCACTACCTTCAACTCTGTCTCAAAGCCAACCACCTTCCACTCAGAATTATATCACTGTTCCTTCACAATCACTGTGTTATAATCCTGGAAATCTCTCCGTAGTAGCAATGTGGGCATCCCTACACCCCCAAGAACGTAAGAGCTCACCACCATCTTCTAATGGACAATTACTCATGGTCAAGCCAGTGATCCCCACAACCCCAGGAAATTTAACAAAAAGATTTTTATTCCAGGATCCAATTAGTACTAAAAGGTAAGTCAGACATTATGGTTGAATCCGCCAAACAGCACATCAAAGTAAAATATAGTCAAGACCAATACCACAGATTTCTCAACAATCTGACATTTGAGAGTGGATAACCACAATTTCTCCTCCCCCTCCAAAAACCATGCTTTGAAATTCCCTCAAAAAGCCACTCCATCACAAACTGCACAATAACTGCTCATTTTCAGGTACTTCACCCTCCTTTCCTAATGATTTCCATGAACTCTTGAAAACAACAACTCTCACTTTTGCACCAACATTGAGCTCCACCAAACTGCTATGGCTCCTGGGCTTCTCCAAGCTCTAACTTTTCAGCTACATAAAAGCAAAAACGACAGGGGGTGGGAGCAGAGGAGAGCTATCTTCATGATTGTTCTCAACTGCACAGACCTATTGTTATGGCAAACAGTTTCTTCAGAGTCCCCACATCTCCCATGGCTTTTCCCCAGCTCTAGCCCCAAAATTTAGCAACACTTCCTGGCTTCCTAGATTTCAGCCCCACTGTTTCAGAGCCTGTTGTAGCAGCACCTTTCTGGGGATGGAACCTCTTCCACCTGCTCCTAAATACCTAACTGACTTGGTATCAACTGACTGCCTCCTTCCAACCGTTTAAAGTTGGCTGTTCAGTAACGCTTGAAGTGTTCTGCATGATCTACTGAAAACCTTGCGACAGACCATATTTAGTGCTAGGAAGCACTTAAAGTAATTAATATTTTTGAGCAGTCAAACATAGCACTCCTTGGAACAGTCTGTTGCCTGAAATCTAACAATAATTAGACTGATGCATAGCACAAAAAATTGATACAAAATAAAATTTCAACACACATTTGACACCAACAACGCAGATTTAATTCCCATGCCAGCTGAGGTTTCCAGGAATCAAAATCCCTGCAGTATGGAAGCACATCAGTTGGCCCATCAAGTCCACACCGACCCTTTGAAGAACATCCTACCTAGACCCACCCCCTACCCTATCCTTGTAAACCCTGCATTTTGCATGGCTAATACACCTAATCCAGCACATCTCTGAATACTATGGGCAACTTAGCATGGCCAATCCACCTAACCTGCACATTTTTTGGACTAGGGGAGGAAACTGAAGCACCCAGAGGAAACCCACGCAGACATGGGGCCAATGTGCAAACTCCAGAGTCACCACAGGCTGGAATTGAACCCCGGTCCCTGGTGCTGCGAGGTAGCAGTGCAAACTACTAAGCCACCGTACTGCCTTGCTCCCACCTTCTCAACCTTGCCCTCACCCGAGGCATGGTGACCCTCTACTTGAGACACCGCCAAGCATCTCTCTCCAAATGAAAAAGCAGCCCTGTGCTCTAAGACTATGGTGACTTTACCTTTACGTAGTGTTTCAGGCCCTAGTAAATTCTAGAATTCCAAACCTTAGCCTTTTAGTACCTGGATCTTATACCTAGGTCACCCTATTGTGCTTGATTTAGGTGTAATGTCTGTTTACTGATATGACAAAGTACAATATTTACTCAAAAATAATTCTTGGTTGCTGTCTACTAACTCACAGGCCTAGAAAATGTTAAAACAGTACATAGAGAGAATATCTTATACATGTACAAATATGATGCAGGCTTTATTTCTATTTTGAGATCCCTGAATAACTACTAAGATAAACTGAAAGAAAATGGTTTTTATCCCCACTTACAATTTCCATGAGCGGTCATATTTGTTTGAGATATCTAACAATATTGTTTACAACATCTATTGTTTACACAGAAGCAAAATGAAACTTAAGTTGATGATTTACCCAATTAATATAGCAAAGTTGTGAACTCAGTCTGAACACCAAAAGAGCAGAACGACAATACAGGCAAAAACCAATCCAAGTGCTGCAATGGCCTCATGGAATTATCGCTGTACTGTTAATCCAGAGACCCACATAATGTCTGGGGACCTGGGTTCCAATCCTGCCACAGCAAATGGTGGAATTTGAATCCAATAAATATCTGGAATTAAGAATCTAATGGTGACCATGAATCCATTGCTGATTGTCAGAAAAACCCATCTGGTTCACTAGGGCCCTTTCAGGAAGGTAACTGCCATCCTTACCTAGTCTGGCCTCCATGTGACTCCAGACCCACAGCAATGTGGCTGATTCTTAACTGTCCTCTGGGCATTTAAGGATGGGCAATGAATGCTAGCCTAGCCAGTGACGCCCTCATCCCATGAATGAATAAGAAAAAAAAAAGACACGCACAAATTATATAAATGTGGCTGACACTTCAGTAAAAGACGGAATTCATGCTTAGATTAAGAAAATCTAAAAGGGATCTTTAATAAGGGGAAAATAATTCAACATTGTAGCATTCATCCAAGACTGTTTATCATATATCATCATAATGATTCACCAATAAACAATTTTGAATGTCAAAGAGTTTGAAGGCTGTTGCACAATCCGGAAAGTTCCATTGCATGGAAAATAAGACTGTTTCCTCAGAGCAAACTTCAGTGCAAGCAATTATCAATTACATGTTAAAATATCAAGCTTAACCCAAAATTACAAGTTGGCATACAGAATATTCAGAACTAATTAATAAGTAATTCTGCTTTTATCATTGCCAAGTTCTGAATTTACAGCAAACAATACAGCCTTCTGCTCTAGATATGCTGTGATTCGTACTGTTGGGGCTGCAAGTCTTCTTTCTTCCACCCACAAGCGTTAAATATCAAATAAGTTTGGGCAATGCAACCCACTCCCTATTGAGCATGGGACAAGAACATTAAGCTCATGGTTCAGCATTTAATCAGTGTCCACACACAAAAAGGTCACAAAATGGTTGCTAAGGGATGGGAAAATATCACGCTGGGACAGTAACAGCTAAAGAAAGTTATATTCTGCCTAAAACTGTGCAATATTTGATCAATGCTGGTTGTCAACAGTGGGTTTTCCACATAGGTGTTCCAATTCACCAATGCTAACATTTCTCATCTTGATGAGCAAACCAACAAGTGGTGTGAAGCATAAGTTTAGAAATAAATTTTAATGTCAGTGCACCAAATGGACTAAAATAAGCTGCACAACCAAATAAGTACAACTGATATACAAGTACACTGCAAGTACACTCAGAAAATCCAAATTATTTTCTTTCAGAATGAAATGTGCAATCTCCTCAATCTGATCAACTCACTGAGCATTGACAGATGCTGGTTTTTGGCAGTGTGGTTAGTATGCTGCATCAATGGTGGGGGCAAGAGGAAACAGGAGGAAGTGAAAAAAAAACTGGCAAGAAACAAAATTCACATATAATCCCAAGATGTTCATTCAAATTTTCAGTTGTTATTGTTTTAAAAGCATAAGCAAGATTATAACTAGTTTATGGGAATTCACCTCTGAATTCCCCATGCTTAAGTATTCATTTTTTTAGTACTTTAAAATGTGAGCTGTCATTGAGAGTAGTAGCTGCAAATTATAATACTGCATAATATCTACAAATGTAGATGAAAGCCATACAATTCCAAGTTTAATTGGCCATTCACTTCACATGGAATTTCATTAAAATACTGTTTAGTTTCAAATATTAGTGGATTTTTTTAATTTCCAAAAAGAGGAGTTATTTTTAAAAATTTACCGATATCATTCAACGAGGAACATCCAACGGATTATATCAGAGTACAATACTGGTAGAACTCCTTGCTACAACAGGAGGTAAGCTTTCTTTTGCTTTTTTTTTTAAAATTTGAAAAACATTTAAGGTTAGTTGCTTAGTAGGAGCCATCAATTACTATTTCAATTACTATACAAGAAACTCATGACAATGCAGAAGAAATTCAAATCAAATGCACTGCCTTCATACTCAAGTAATTGATATTTGTTTTCTTTGTTTATAAAAAAGGTACTTAATGAGTTCTGTCACAACAAAAAAGTGCTAAATTTTAGTAAAGAATTTAATTAAGACTGGACACACAAAAAAAAAGCTCATTCGTGTGTAATAGACCCCACCACCAAAGACATTTTTCCCTCCGCACCCTTATCTGCCTTCCGGAGGGACCACTCCCTCCGTGACTCCCTTGTCCGCTCCACACTCCCCTCCAGCCCCACCACACCCGGCACTTTTCCCTGCAACCGCAGGAAGTGCTACACCTGCCCCCACACCTCCTCCCTCACCCCAATCCCAGGCCCCAAGAAGACTTTCCACATCAGGCAGATGTTCACCTGCACATCTGCCAATGTGGTATACTGCATCCGCTGTACCCATTGTGGCTTCCTCTACATCAGGGAAACCAAGCGGAGGCTTGGGGACTGCTTTGCAGAACACCTGCGCTCGGTTCGCAACAAACAACTGCACCTCCCAGTCGCGAACCATTTCAACTCCCCCTCCCATTCCTCAGACGACATGTCCATCCTGGGCCTCCTGCAATCCCACAGTGATGCCACCCGAAGGCTGCAGGAACAGCAAATCATATTCAGCCTGGGAACCCTGCAGCCCAATGGTATCAATGTGGATTTCACAAGCTTCAAAATCTCCCCTCCCCCAACCGCATCCCAAAACCAGCCCAGCTCATCTCCACCTCCCTAACCTGTTTTTCCTCTCACCTATCCCCTCCTCCCACCTCGAGCCACACCCCCATCTCCTATCTACCAACATCATCCTGCCCCCTTGACCTGTCCATCCTCCCTGGACTGACCTGACCTATCTCCTCCCTACCCCTCTACCTACACTCACCTTTACTGGCTCCATCCCCGCCTCTTCGACTTGTCTGCCTCCTCTCCACCTATCCTCTCCTCTATCCATCCTCTATCCGCCTCCCCCTCTCTCCCTATTTATTTCAGAACCCTCTTCCCCTCCCCCACTTCTGATGAAGGGTCTAGGCCCGAAACGTCAAGTTTTCCTGCTCCTATGATGCTGCTTGACCTGCTGTGTTCATCCAGCCCCATGCTTGTTATCTCGGATTCTCCAGCATCTGCAGTACCTTTTATCTCTCATTCATGTGTAGCTACCTTACACACTACTGTTAATGCCTGCCATGGATAGACTATATGCACAACTTTTAAATATCATCACAACCCAAGATTAAAAGCTGTCAGGCATAACTTTGACTATGTTAGTGCAAAGGTTAGTATTAGGAAAATTAAGATTCAGTACAATGCCAATAATCAAATCAAAATTGGATACTGCAGACTTTCCATTGTCAGTACTTGATAGAAATTAGACAAATTTAATTTGCATTAAACTGCTATTGTGAATTAATTACAGCATTAAATATTCATTTAAATAAATCAACACAATAATGATGAAGAACAGAACAGACGATGACACTCCGTGAAGTCAAAACATTTGAAGGAACAAAACACAACTAAACCGCTTTCGATGAACGTTTCAACACCCTGTAAGTGCATAGTCAATATGAAACATTTTAACACACGAAATTAGAATTAAAATACAATTGGCTTTAAAATTAAAAAATAAAATCAGCTATAACTGGAGTACTTGTTAATTTCCCTTGGCACTACCTCTCCTTCAGAGAAGCTGGTCACTCACTTGTGCCTTTGCATTGTTTATCCCCATTTCCTCCTGAGTACTTTTTCTTGCTTTATCTTCCTCTCCCATTTTGCTCTGCCTCAGGAGCTTCTGCACTTCTCCCTTGGTATTTTCCTATCTCTCACTCGAACAGGGTGATATAGTACATTGTTAAGCATAGAGACACTCAAAAGATACTTTCACGGCGAGATCGCAAGAAAATTGTGACTTTCAAATCTCCATCCATCACCTCTGTCTCCTCTCCCTCTTCCCATCATCCAATCTATAAATTATACATAGAATTTCAGCATGTAGATTGAAGGGAAAGAGTTATCTTCTCCCCTTCTTCCACTAACACTTATCTTGCCTTCTATCCTCAACCTACACACTCTTCAATTTCCTCTTATTCTTTTCCCCCATTACCCTAAACTAGTTTTGCTGGCTTTTAAGTCCTATTTTAGTTTTATTTTTGAAAAGCAAAGTTCTCTCCTCCACTCCCTCCCAGTTTTGCCTGATCTCCTACATTTTGCAGTTGTGTCAAACTTAAAATCTCTATTCTCAACAGTCTTTCCAAGTACACCCAATATTCTCAGGAGGCTAAGTGATAAAAACAAAGTCCTAAAAGAAACTCAGCAGGTATAGCATCGTCTGTTCATTAAAGAAACAAAGCTAACATTGAGTCCAGCATGAACCATCGCGAAGATCAGTCATGTTTGACCGAAAGCATCAACTCTTGTTCTACCCCCAGGTGCTGCCAGATCCAAGAATTTCTACAGCACTGTTTTTATTTTTGGTTTACAGCAATAACAGTATTTTGCTTTTATTTCTCTCAGTTACACAGCCAGGCAGCCACTCAGAAGTCCCACACACAGCTGAATGTTTTCTGCTGTGTGACTTCCATTTGAACCCACCAGAGAGAAACTGGAGGGAGAAAATTAAAGGAGAACACTGTCCATCATGAGTCTATTCCACCTGAGCTACACTTACCCAGAGCCTTTTTCAGATTCTTTATTCTCAGTAACTTCAAAAACTCCATCTCTACTCATTTCATCGTTTTCAACAACAGAACATTTATTCTCCACATTCACAACTGCGAGAGACTTTCCCATCACATTTCACCACTCTACTCCAACTGCCTTCATAGAGAAGGCCAATGCCAAATACTTTTGTGAATCCCTCATTACTGAGATTCCCCTACCAACCCACTCCCTTTAATGCTTGCTTCTGTTAAAAAAAAAAACTTCCAACTGTAGTTTGAAGCTAACAACTTATCTTTTGGCTTTCCATTCACCACAAAACCTCAAATACCATGAATTCACACTCTACTTTGGGAACCTGAACATATAATCTCGGTTTATGATTTATCTTGGCACTGAGGAAACACCATTTTCCTATGAGACATTAAGCCAAGGCCCCATCTCAAGTAAGTGTAAACAACTGCACAGTGCATCACTATTTGAAGACTGAGGGCTCTCTCTGCCCTGGATGATACTTATCTCAGGCACGACTGCTGCTTGGTGGGATGTTGTTCCAGTCAATTCGGTTGCTACTTTTCAGGAGTAACTACACTTCATTTTCTGTATATCTCTATGGTCCTTTTGGAAGGTGCTGCACAAAATGCAAGTGTTTTCCATTTGAGAGTGCATTCTATCACAACATACACACATACATCTAGTCGTAGCAAAAGTATTAGTGTAACTTCCAAAAGTTGTTTTAACATTTGACATTAAAAAGCATTATGCAGAACAGCCTCTGCAGAATACATGAACAGCTCCACTGTACAATTAATTCAACATTGAGCTAACTAAACACACAATACAAGAAATGTAGTTATGTCAATTCAGAAGAGATTTAAAATTATTTCTGTCCTGAAACAGTCAGAAGAATTCTAACCAGGTTTATACTCAGTTTAAATGCTTGCTTTCATTCATTTCATTCCAAATGACCTTGCTGATATTCAACCATCCTGTTACATGATCTCTCTGCTAATAAAAACCACAGCTGCCTAATAATAAACCAATATTGATTTTGTGGGATGCGCCTATGACATTATCTTGACAGAAAATGTCACTTCCAAGAATTTAAAAAGCTGTAGGAAGTTGTAGAGGAACATATGAAACTGATATATCAAGAGGTAACTGAAGTCAAGAAATGACAGCACATACATGTAAAATATACATCATAATTTTCTGAAAGAAATGTACACCAACATAATACCTGAAAGTGTTGCCAAAGTGTACCCTTTTTAATCTGTTTCCTCTATTTACGTGCTTCCTCCATTTTATCAGCATCAGCTCACTGGAATAATAATTCCTTCAACCTGCCAAGTTCTGTCTCCCTTGAAGAGCTGTCTGAAATTTTTAACTAATAATGCTTTCAACACCTCCATTTAAGTTTCCCATTCCTTTAAATACAGCATCTATTTGTTATGTTTATCCTGTGCTCAGGTGGATTTCTTTCTAAAAAAAAGGCAGGAAGCAAAACTATTTTGTGTTATTATTTCAAGACTACACTTCTCCAAAAAAAAATTACTTAGCCTCCATAATGCTTCCACATTTCTCACAAAATGAATCAGACCAACTTTATAAATACAATGGCTACAAGAGCGAGTCAGAGACAGGGAGTTCTGCAGTGAGTTGCTTCCCCCTCAACTCCCCAAAGCTTATTCCACCAACAAGACCAAAGTCAAGAGTGAGACAGAATACTCACCTTACCTGGACGAGTCCAGCAATAATATTTAAAGAAAGTCAGTACTACACAAGACAAAGCAGTCGGTTTGACTGGAATTCTCTAAATCACTGGTGCACAATGGCAGTAGTGTGTACTAGACAGAATGTGCTGCAGCAACTCACCAACACCCCTTCAACAGCATCTTCCAAATCGGTGACTTGTACGTGTAGAAGGAGACAATGGGAGCACCATTCCCTGGAAGTTCTCAATCAAGACAGAGCATCCTACTTAGAAAAGTACCACTGTTCCTTCAGTATCACGGGATAAAAAGTCCTGGAACTCTTTTCCAGCAGGCAGTGTGTGCGTCTACCTACAATGCATGACTGCAGCACTTCCAAGGTGTTGTCTCACCACCGTAGTCCCAGGGCACCGGGGCATGAGCAACAAACATTGGACTCACCAGTGATGCTCACATCCCATGAAAGAAGTAATAATAGGAAAAGAATGATCAATGTAACACCTGGTTTCAGAACAAAAGGTAGAACAACACAGATAGCTGAAGTTCAATGGCAGGGAAAAGTTGGCATTTTAACTAAAAAGATGAAATTACCAAACAGCTCAATGGGACACATAATAAGCAGTACACACAGATTTTCACTTGACAATGCTCAAGAAAACTGCCTTGTCTGAAAATATGGCTCAAAGTGAATTGGACAGAGAAAAATCAACTCAAACTCTATGTTCCAATTCCTGCTCAGTGCACGAATACATGAAAAAGAGCTGCAGCATCCTACTCAAAACTTGCTGAGTCATTAAAACCGAATAACGACTATCTCAGCATGTTATCATTCAGGGTCATGTGCCTGATGAACATGTTTTCTCATTTTCCAGCCATAGCAATAATTAAGTATGAAAAGATCATGATTGTCATTAACAACAATAAGTAGTTCTAGGGGTAGATTTTCACGTTAAGAGGTCAGGATAATCCCATTGTTTTAAGCCTGAGCAACAGACCCCGCTTTGTGCTGATTTCAAAGCAGACACCACATGGAACAGCCTTATGAGCAGGCCCACTAAAAAGAGACCATTTTGTTTTTAAAGAAAAAAGTGAGTACCACCAATCCTTTATTAGAGGTAATTAGTGACAGTTGCCAGTTGTTTTATCTGCAGATGTGAGCCTCCTGGACACAAAGCACATCAAAAAAAAAAAAAAAAAAAAAAAAAAAAAAAAAAAAAACGCGTGCCCAAAATTTGATACTTCCATAAAGTCATCCCACTGCCTCAAGGAACTTCCTTACTGCCTTCCCTCAACATTAACTTCATACCAGCTGTAAGTCTCCAGAAAACTTTTAAGTACTTTGCAAGCAGCTTCCTGGCCATTCCCACCTTTTCCCAACTGGCGAGGTTACTCAAGGTTTCTGAAGCTCACCTAAACCAGTGAAAATCCTCCAATGTATAACCACAGAGCTTTTAGATAGGAGTGGACTGGCTTCTAGTCATGTATTTTTGATCCACACCCTTTTTTTTTTGCCATTCAGCCTCCATTATCTGAATTAAGGACCACAAAAATCTATTACCTAGTATTTGAAATATAGGTTTAAATAAAAGCAAAAACAAAAAACAAAAAAAAAAACTCTTCATAAAAGCAATTACATGTATCCAATGAATTGGGTTGTGTTTTTGTTATCTTAGTAGTTATTTCACTCAATATAAAAAATAAGAACAGGACTTAACTTCAAAACGGTAAACTGAATCATTACACATATGAGATAACAAGCATGGGGCTGGATGAACACAGCAGGTCAAGCAGCATCACAGGAGCAGGAAAACTTGACGTTTCGGGCCTAAACCCTTCATCAGAAGTGGGGGAGGGGAAGAGGGTTCTGAAATAAATAGGGAGAGAGGGGGAGGCGGATAGAGGATGGATAGAGGAGAGGATAGGTGGAGAGGAGGCAGACAAGTCGAAGAGGCGGGGATGGAGCCAGTAAAGGTGAGTGTAGGTAGGGGGGGTAGGGAGGAGATAGGTCAGTCCAGGGAGCGGCATGATGTTAGTAGATAGGAGATGGGGGTGTAGCTTGGGGTGAGAGGAAAAACAGGTTAGGGAGGTGGAGATGAGCTGGGCTGGTTTTGGGATGCGGTTGTGGGAGGGGAGATTTTGAAGCTTGTGAAATCCACATTGATGCCATTAGGCTGCAGGGTTCCCAGGCTGAATATGATTTGTTGTTCCTGCAGCCT
>JAHRHZ010000064.1:28301288-28394737 GCA_024137785.1 Ginglymostoma cirratum
CCCCCGCAGTCCTTGAAGAATGAGGACATCCCCGCCTCTTCGACTTGTCTGCCTCCTCTCCACCTATCCTCTCCTCTATCCATCCTCTATCCACCTCCCCCTCTCTCCCTATTTATTTCAGAACCCTCTTCCCCTCCCCCATTTCTGATGAAGGGTCTAGGCCCGAAACGTCAAGTTTTCCTGCTCCTGTGATGCTGCTTGACCTGCTGTGTTCATCCAGCCCCATGCTTGTTATCTCATTACACATATGATCCCAGTTATTCAGCTTCTGATGCCACTTGACATTTGGATTTGACACATCCTTTGCACCACTACACAAACCACCTAGCTACACAATATTTTGTAGCAAATTTCTCTCTTCTACTCCTCAATGTGATGCATTGTGTTAAAGTTTAAAAACTCTTGACAAAAATTAACTCAAATAAACATTTAACCTCTTCATTGAAGTGGTGAATTAAAAGCTGATTAATATAGTGTATAGTGATGGAGAAAGTAACAAAGTTAATTGACAGTTGAGTGTTTTAAAAAAAAAAACTACAGGAATTGCTCATTATGAACAGAGTGTCGAGAGGAGGAACACTGATATCAATTAACACATGCCATTCACTCAAACATCTGGCTCCCTACACCTGTCTTCCCCCAATAGGATGGCCACAGTCTTTCCATTTTTCCTTGAACAAACCCCAAATAGATCCCATCTACCATCACTCTCATCCTGCAACTTAACTTACTCACCCCACATAAAAATGTTGCTAAGAGTATCTAGCTATGTCTGATTGTGTGTTAAATATGACCTCTTCCAGTCCTTTTTGGACCTGCACTCTCACTGCCTCTTCAGGACAAGAACACAGTCATCAATTTACCAGAGAAAAAGGCGCAACTTTGCTCCCTATTTCGATCATTCTCTGACATTCACATGGCTGATCTCAGACTCTTTCCTTCCTCAACTCTCGTGTTGCAGGCAGACTCCTACAAGAAACATAGGAAAATGGGGATTCAGCCCATCAAGCCTACCCCACCATTCTAGATTAGTTGATCATCTCAAAGTCATTTTCCACCTCCAACAATGCCATTAGTCTCCAGCAAGCTGTTTTCCTTCTTGAATCTGCTTAAAATGATTGCGATTCCATAGCCAGCTGAGAGAAAACTCCAAAGATGACCCACATTCAGAGCAAACAAATTCTTCCTTGCTTCAGTTCCAAATGGCCTGATTCTTATTGTAAGATTATGTCCACTAGTTCAAACATCATCGACAGAGAAATATCCTATTTCCATCTATCACACCCTGTAACAAGTTTGTAAGTTTCAATGAGATTGCCTGTCATTTTCAAAACTTGAGAATACAACCTCAATTTCCACAATCTCGCCTCATAAAATAATCTTATGTTTCCAGGGATTAATCTGGTGAACCTCCTCTACACTCCTTTGATATGGAAGCCCAGACTATAGACAATATTCCAGGTGGGGTCTCACCAAGTTTTCAATTCAGCTGCAGCTAGATATCCTCACTCTGTACTCAAATTCTCTTGGAATGGATGCCAATATAGCCTCTGCTTTTCTAGTTGCCTGCTACACCTGCATGCTAATTTTTAGTGACTCAAAGACAAAGACATCCAGATTCTTTTAGGCACCCACATTTCACAAATTCTCACCATTTAAATAAATATTTTTTGTTTTTCCCTCATAAATGGATTATCTTCACACTTAATAACAACCACTTCACATTATAATCCATATGGCATGTTCTAGACTATTCACTTAGATTGTCTTAAGGTTTAAGGGGGCTTCAAAAGGACTTGGGCAGTCTGTTCGATTTAATTTATTATTGCCACATGCACCAAGATACAGTGAAAAGTATTCAACAAAAACAAAGTTGCTGGAAAAGCTCAGCAGGTCTGGCAGCATCTGTGAAGGAGAAAACAGAGTTAACGTTTCGGGTCCGGTGACCCTTCCTCAGAACTGATGGTGGCTGGGAAAACGTCAGTTTATATGCAGAAGGTAGGGAGGTGGGTGGGGTGAAAAGTATTGAGTGGGTGAGCGAAACGTACTGTTTTGCATGCTAATCAGAAATCATACCTTACATAACTACATCAGGTAATAGAACAGAATCTGTTTCAGCTACAGAGAAAGATCAACTTGAATGTACAAGGTCCGTTCAAAAGTCAGGTAACAGCTAGGAAGAAGCCGTTCTTGAACCTGTTGGAACATGTCTTCAAACATCTGTATCTTCTGCCTGACAGAAGAGGACAGAAGACAGTATAACGGGTTGGAGGGGTCTGTGATTACGTTGGCTGTTTTCCCAAGACAGCAGGAAGCATAGACTGAATCAATGGATGGAAGGCTGGTTCACATGATGGACATGATGTTTCCGCTCAAACATCAGGTCATCAGCAGGTTTGGAAATATTACAATTGGTCCCCATATCCAAATCATTTATATAAATGTGAACAACCACGGAGCTGGCACTGACCCCTGTGGTACCCCACTAACAATAGCATTCTATGCTGAGAACGATCTGTTTATTCCTAATCTTCGCCTTCTGTCTGATAACCAATCTTCAAATTATACTGGTATATGTTCCCCAACCCCACACACTTGAATTTTATATACTCTACGGTACTTTATCGAAAATCCACATCCACCGCATCCACTCATTACCTCTTGTCTATACTACAAGTAATATCCTCAAAAAACTTCAAGTTTGTTAAGCAGGATTCCCCTTTCCCAAGTCAAAGTTGACTGCTTAATTTTGCTATTTGTTTCTAAAGGTTCAGTTGTGACATCCTTGACAATAAACTCTTAACATTCTGCCAATTACTTATTGGAGCCTTCTTGTGGCACAGTGTTAGCGTCCCTACCCTGGGGCAGGAGGCTTGGGTTCAAATCCTGCCTGCTCCAGAGGTCTGAAATAATATCGTCAAACAGGTTGACTTGAAAGAATTAGGTACATGGGGCAGACAGGTCAGTAGTTCTCCAGCTGCCACCTTCCTCCTTTTTTTAAAAAATGGGGTTATGTTTGCAATCCTTCAATTGGCAGGAACTTTTCTAGAAAATACAGAACTACAAACATAACACAGCATGGAGCTGGAAGAACACAGCAGGCCAGGCAGTATCAGAGGAGCAGAAAAGTTGACACTTTGGGTCAGGGCCCTTCTTCAGAAATGGAGAGGGTGAAGGGAGCTCAGAAATAAATAGAGCAAGGAGAAGTGGGGCTAGGGAAGGTAGGCAGGATGGTGATAGGTGGGAGAGAAGATGGACAGATTGTGTCAAGTCAAGGAGGCAGGGATTAGAGGAGGGTTGGACATGGAATGAGGCTGGGGATGGGGAGATTTTAAAACTGGTGAATTCCATGTTTAGGCCGTTGGGCTGCAGGCTCCCAAGGCGGAATATGAGGTGTTGCTCCTCCAGTTTGCGGGTGGTGTCATTGCGACACTGGAGGCGGCCCAGGAATGACGTCACCCAGGGAGTGGGAGGGGGAGTTAAAATGGTTGGAAGGTGTTGTCGTTTGTCATGTACGGTTAAATGCAGATGCTCTACAAAACGTTCTCCGAGTCTATGCTTGGTCTCACCGATGTAGAGGTGGTCACATTGTGAGCAGCGGGTACAGTAGACCAAGTTGACGGATGTGCAAGTGAACCCCTGTCTGATGTGGAAGGTTTGTTTTGTGCCTTGGACTGAGGTGAGGGAGGTGGTGCAGGGGCAGGTGTAGCACTTCCTGCAGTTGTGGGGAAAGGTGCCTGGGCTGGTGGGGTTAGTCAGGAGTGTGGAGAGGATGAGGGAGTTGTGGAAAGAGTGGTGGAGAGAGTGGTCCCTACTAAAGGCAGATAGAGATATGTCCCTCCCCACCCCTGTTTGTGGGTTCAGATTGTAGGTGGCAGAAGTGGCAGCGAATGATACGTTGGATGCAGAGGTTGGTGGGGTGATATGTGAGGACAAGGGAAATTCTGCCTTTATTTTTGTTTCGGCGGGGGGGGGGGGGGGGGGGGCAGAGAAAAAAAAAAGGAGGGAATGTCAGGGCAGAAGTGTAGGAAATGCAAGAGTTGCAGTGGAGGGCATTTTTTCTCACCAGTTCAGGAACTCGCCACTTACATTCAGGACATGACCCATAGCCTCCACCTCCTCCAAAGACTTCTAACTCCCTGGCCCCCAACACCTCATCTTCACTATGGACATCCAATCCCTGTACACTTGTATCCCCCACACGGATGGCCTAAAAGCCCTCCACTTCTTCCTCTCCCGCAGGCCCAACCAGACCCCTCCACCGATAACCTCATCTGCTTAACCGAACTCATCCTTACCCATAAGAGCTTCCCCTTCAAGTCCTCCCACTTCCTATAGACCAAAGGGGTGGCCACGGGCACCCGCATGAATGTGAGCTATGCCTGCCTCTTCGTAGGGTACGTGGTACAGTCCCCATTCTGCTTTTACACTGGCACTATCCCCCACCACCTCCTCCTCTACAATCGATGCTGCCTCCTGCTCCCTCAAGGAGCTTGAACAGTTCATCAACTTTACTAACACCTTTCATCCCAACCTCAAATTCACCTGGACCATCTCAGATACTGGTCTCTTTCCTGGACCTTGCTGCATCCATCTCTGGTGACCGCCTCAAAACTGACATCTATTTCAAGCCCAACTCCCACAACTCTATTCCCTTTTTTGGCCCTCCCTTACAGGGTCCAAAATTCATCCTAATCTTCGCAGTTACCACTATTTCTGGCATTCTTACAAGCCACTTCTTCTGACCTGATGCAATCTTTAATTTCTTTCATTAAGAATGGTTGAGTCTCCTTTCTCTCTGCAAATTTGTGCCTTAGAGGAAGGTATTTCTGCAGTGGACTTGTATTTAAGTATTAAACAAAGCCTGACAACTGTTACATCTTTTAGTGGACTTTTCCAATCTACCTCATCCAACATGCTTCTCATGCCCCTAGTTCACTCTGTTCAGATTTAAGACCTTAGTTTTAGAATGAACTAGAATACATTTAAATACCATATAAATTCATACCGTATTATGGTCAATATTTCACAATGGCTCCTTTATTATTTAAACACCACTCCAAAAAGCCTGATCTTTAGTTGGATCCTCAACGTATTATTCCAGAAGCTCATCTCATACGTCCCCTAGGAAGTCATCTTCTACATCATTAGTGCTGCCTTGGTTAATTGTCTGTACACAAATTGAATTTGCCCATCATTACTATCTTACCTATATCACATGCATCTCTAACTTGCTGATTTATAGCACGCCCAAAGAACGAACTATAGTTTGGTTGTTCTACAAACAAATGTTTGCTTCCCTTTGCTGTCTCTTGGCTCCACCCAAAGCAATCTTACATCTTGAGTCTTTTGGCGATAGCCCTCTTTTACTAAGTTGCTGATGCATCCTTATTACGAGTGTTACCCCACATATCCCGGGCCTCCTAGTGTCGTAATGAAGTTCAACATAAGCTCGAGAACAGTACCTCAGCTTTCCACAATATACAGGAACAGAATTAGGCTGTTTGGCCCATCAAGTCTGCCCCACCACTCAATCACAGCTGATAAGTTTCTCAATCCTATTTTCCTCCCTTACTAATCAAATACCGATCTCTCTTAAATACACTCAATGGACTTGACCGCCACAACCATCATTCAATAAAACTGCTCTATTTTCTTCCAGGCTTGACATGGAGTTCAGCAATGTCGCATTTCAAACTTACACCATCGTGTTGTTTCTTTTTTCTGAGTGGGGGTGTGGTGGTATGATAGGAAATAATGGAGGTCCAAAGGCCAATCATCATTTTGCCAGGGAAAAGGAGCCAAAGTCAGAAGCAGACATTATGCCAATACCAGAAGGGGAAATACAGAAACTCCTTTTTGTCAAGGAAGCCATCTGCCCACCAAGGGACACACTGGGGAGGAGGAGGACAGGCTGCACATGGAAGGGAAGGAAGGGAGAGAGAGGCTGCCAAAACAAAAAAGTTTCAAACTGGTTAACTCAGGAACACTCTCAACGAGGAGTTAGGAAGATCTGAAATCACTGAGGTAATTAATTACTTACAAATAAATGTGGGTTCCCTAACTTAAAGATGACATGTTAATAGGAGATCGATGGGGAAAGGTCGCATTGAATGCTACAGTAATAAACACTACTAAATTTAAATATCAGAGATCCAAGATGCATTAAAGAGGGTACTAATGGCCTGGTTAAAATAATCCAGTCTTATATTCTATGAAAACACATTACCTGCAACTTCTCCCGTCCTTAAAAAGGTACACTAATGGTGATGGCTGCTTCTGTGGATATAAGCATCAACTACTTTGAAAAAAAAAAGTTCTGCTGCTAACTCATGCCTCTTTTCTTGTGCCAATTTAGATACCATGCTGTTAATGTTTTCCTTGTGTGTTGTAGTTGTACGGTGAATGAAGTTGATAATTCTAAAAGAAAATTACTTTCAGACTGCATTTACGAACACTGACACATGAGCACTGGGCACTGCTTTAAACCGCATTAACACAGGGTGGCAGAGGGGGGCATGGGGCAAGAGAAAAAGAAAAACAGATCAGTGTATGAGTGGGGTCAGTACTTATTGTCATCAAATCTTCCTAAATCTTGCCATGCTCATTTTCATCACAGGAACATGCTGGTCCCGAACTCTGGTCAAGTGGCCTTTAAAAGAGACTCCCACATGTCAGATGGGGATTTACCCTCAAACAGCTGTCCCCAATCCATTTCGCCCCTAGTTCCTGTTGTTAGCCTTCGCATAATTTAGCGCTTTCACCGGGGACCAGTCTTATCTTTATCCATTACTATCTTAAAATGTATGGAATTATGAACATTGTCCCTAAAATGCTCCCGCACGGAAACTTGGACCACTTGGGCACTCTCACCTTTCAATACAAGGTCGAGCACAGTCCCTTCTCTAGTTGGACTACTGACATTGTTTCAAGCAGCCCTCCTGGGTGCACCTAACAATTCTGTCCCATCTAAGTCCCTGGCACTAAGGGAGTACCAGCCAATATTGGGGAAGTTAAAATCACCCATGGTTTAAGACCATATTTAAGCCAACCAACAAACACCAAAACTACTTGCGTCCCAATTGCCCGCACTTGATCCATAGTCTACATGATCTATTCCTTCAATTCTTGCTGACTATTGGGAGGCCTATAGTATAACCCCAACATGGTGATTGCGGTTTTCTTTTTCCAAAGTTCAATCTATATGACTTTGCTAAAATAGTCATCCAAAATGTCTTCTCTTAAAAACAGCTGTGACATTCTCCTTAAATCAGTAAAGTAACAACCCCACCACTTTTACATCCCTCTCTCACACAGGAAACTTCTAAACTCTGAACGCTGAGCTGCCCGTCCTACCATAGTCACGTGGACTAATCTACTCTCTGAGCTCATCTGCCTTTAGACCTCTAGCCACACTGTGCTCACGAACTGGGCCTGCCTGTTCTTCCTACTAGACTTAGCACTTTTCCTTTTCAAACACTCCACACGCTGACCAACTGCTCCGGTCCACACCCTTTCAACTGGCACTAGCAAACCTCTCTGCCAGGATGTTGCTGCCCCTCCAGTTTAGGTGCAACTGTTCCTTCTTGCACAGGTCCCACATGCCCTGGAAAAGATCCCAATGATCCAAATATCTGAATTCCTCCCTCCTACACCAGCACTATAGCCATGCATTCAGTGGTGTTACCTTCCTATTTGTGGCCTCACTAGCACGTGGCGTGGAGAGTAATCCTGAGATCACAACCTTAGGAGGTCCTGCTTTTCAACTTCTAACCTAACTCTCCAAATTCCTTTTGCAGGACCTTATTCCTCTTTGTACCTTTGTAATTCATACCAATATGGACCACGATCTCCAGCTGCTCGTCCTCCCAGTTCAGACTATCCAGTGCATGCTCAGCGACGTCCTTGACCCTGACACCAGGGAGGCAACACACCATCCTGGAGTCTTGCTCACAGCTACAGAAAAGCCCATCTGCACCCCTGACAATGCAGTCGCCCGTCACCAGTCACCAGCACTCACCTACAGTTCAACCCTCCCTGCTGCACAACAGAACAAGTGATGGTGCCACTGACCTGGCTGCCGCAGGTGCTTTCTCCAGAGAGGCCATCCCCCACAATAGTATCCAAAAAGATACATCTATTTGAGACCAGAATGGCCTCAGGGGGCTCCTGCACTGCTTGCCCACAGTTACTAGTCTTCCTGGTGGTCATCCAACTCTTTTCTGTCTATGCAGCCCTTACTAGTGGTGTGACCAACTCGTTAAACATGCTGTCTGCGACATTCTCAGCCTCATGGATGCTTCGTAGTGAATCCATCCTCAGGTCCAGTCACTCCATGTGGCAAGTCAGGAGCTGCAGCTGAATACACTTCCCACATACGTAGGCACCACAGACACTGAAAATGTCCCCGACAGTCCACATATTACAGGAGGGGCTTTCCACAGAGCTGAGTTCTCCTGCCATTTTCAACCTTAAATCACAGACAATAATCTAGGAACCAATTACTCACCAAAATCAGATTTTGCTCTTTCACACTATTCCTAACCAACTACAACACCAAAAGTATATACAGAAAGTTTGTTCTAACTGTTACCAATAAGCCAAGCAACTTATACACCTCAAATACCGTGCAGTATTATTCTAATTATTATACTTATTAATTTACTTACCTTACTGAACAGCCACACAAAATACCAATAGTTGATTGATTTTTAAGTCAATTTCTCCTCAAATGCCGCAATCTACCAAGATGTCCAAGTAGTCAGTATAGGGGTCGAGTGAGAAGGCAAAGTTGCATTAGTATTTAAATGATTTATGCTGTAAATAACGTATAACAGTGATGTGTATACTCCCTGCATTATGTTTCTGTTACTCAGTGTCTTTTGACAATGATTACGTGGACCTCGCAATTATCTGGAATATTTGATCACCCGGCACACTCCAGGTCCCACAGGTGCCGGTTAAAAAAAAAAAAGACACTCTGTCTCATCCCTGACACTACACACTCAGTCTCTAAAGCCGGTTCCTGAGGAATGAAGCCTATGCTACCTTTTGAGCTGCGACATACCTTCTAGAGCTCTGCCTCTGGATTCAGCTCCACTCCCGGTGAGTCAGAGTGCCCCACTCACCAGGTATTTATCCAGCAGCTCCTGCCGCTGATCACACCATTCCCCCAAGCCTGGTCCGCTCTGCTGGGCTGTGCTGTCCTCCCACCGTTCCTGGAGCTTCTTGAATGTGGTTAGAGCTGCAACCATCCAAGAAAGTGGCGTGTATTCCATCACAATCCTGACCTGTGCCTTTCAGACGAAAGGCAGACACTGGAAAAACAGATAGCATGTTTCTCAGTGCAGGATTCCTAACCCCTGATCTCCTCTTACAGCCACATTATATAGTGACTGGTCAAATTCAGTTTCTGATTAATATCACCTGCCAAGATGTTGGCAGTGAGGGACTGAGCAATGCTAACACTATTGAATGTCAAAGGATGATGACTAGACTTTCCCCTGTTGGACTTGGTCATTGCCTGTCACTTATGTGGCACAGATGTTACTCGTCATTAGTCAGCCCAAGTCTGGATATTGCCCAGGTCTTACAAGATTTCAAATGACTACTTCAGTAACTAAGGAGTCACACGTGGTGTACATTGTATAATCATTGCTAAATATCTCTACTTATGATCTTATGAAGAGAAGATCATTGATGAAGCAGCTGAAGATGGTGGGACCTTGCATACGAATCAGAGGAACTCCAGCATAGACATACTTGAGCACAGCTGACTGAACTCCAACAACTACTACAACTTTGTGCGCTCATCATGACTCCAACCATTGGAGAGCTTTCCACAATCCGCACTGGCTCCAGTTTTGCCAGGGATTCTTGATTCCCCACTTAAACATCAACGGTAGCTATTCTCATTTCATCTCTGGAATTCAGTACCTTTGTCCACATACAGGCCAAGACTGTAATAAGCCAAGAGCTGAATAGTCTTGGCTGAACCCATATTACGCATCAATGAGTAGGTTGTTCTTTTACCAGTGCCATTTGAAATTTGCTGATGATTGAGAGTAGAATGATGCGGTAATATGGTTGCATTTGTCCTGTTTCCTCGCACACTAAGTTCCTGGGCAATTTTCCACATTTCCAGGTGGATGTCAGTGTTGTAGCTGTACTTGAAAAGCTTGATAAGGGGCTCAGCTGAGCTGGAGCATGTCAAAAGTTCTGTTTTTGGAATATTTTCAGGGCTAATAGCATCGGCAGTATGCAGTACCTTCAGTCATTTTGCGTTAATGCTGATCAAATTCAGATCATGTGCAAGTCCAAATACCATTGATGTAAACACAAATACAATATGTTACTACATTACTGCATCACCAAATAAAGTTAGAATGGAAAAAAAAACCCTGAAAAATCAAAAAGGAACCCTCAAGAGCCCTGCGAATGAAAAATGGACATGGGAGACCTGGAATGAAGCTGGTCGGGCTGACAGTTTGTCTTCCAAGATTAAATTTTTAAAAAGTGAAAATCCTAGATAAATTTCAGTGACTTAACTCAAAACAGATTCCAATGTTGAATATAAAGGTTATAGTCAGTTCAGAAAAGCAGAAACCAAAGATTGGGATTTGCGTTCATAAGGGATGCCATCCACTTACGAATTTGCTACTTGCCCATTTCAAACACAAAGTCAAAATAAGTAGGTGCAAGGATAAAGAATACATTGGAATCATTATTTAAGCAATTTTAATAACTGACAACTGACCACCACAGGATAATAGTAGCAAAAAAATGAAACATATCCCACAATTAGTCTCATTATTTATTTGTGGGATGTGGGCATCACTAGCTGGCCAGCATTTATTACCCATGCCTAGTTGCCATTGACAAGGTGGTAATGAGCGGCCTTCTTGAACCACTGCAGTCCACTTGCTGTGGGTTGACCCACAACGCCATTAGGGAGGGAATTCCAGGATCCTGACCCAGTTACACAGTGAACTAATGGGGATATATTTTGAAGTCAGGATGGTGAGTGGCTTGGAGGGGAACTTGAAGGTGATGCTCCCATGTATCTGCTGCCCTTGTCCTTCTAGATTGAAGTGATCATGGGTTTGGAAGGTGTTGTCTGAGGATCTTTGGTGAATTACTGTGTGCATCTTGTAGAAACTACATACTGAAGCGACTGAGCGTCAGTGGTGGAGGGAGTGGATGCTTGTGGACATAGTACCAATCAAGCAGGCTGCTCTGTCCTGAATGATGTTGAGCTTAGAGAGTGTTTTTGGGGCTGCACTCATCCAAGCAAGTGGGGAGTATTCCATCACACTCCTGACTTGTGTCTTTTAGGTGGTGGACAGGATTTTGGGAGTCAGGAGGCATGTTACTCTCTGCAGTATTCCTAGCCTCTGACCTGGCTCTGCAAGCCTCTGCATTTGTGAGGTGAGTTGAGTTGAGTTTCAAGTCAAATAATCCCCAGGATGTGGATAGTGGGGGAATTCAGTGATGGTAACATGACTGAATGCCAAGGGGTGTGGTAGGTTCTCTTATCAGTGATCGTCACAGCCTGGCATTTGTGTGGCATGAATGTTATTTGCTATGTGTCAGCCTAAGCCTGGTACTATTGCATTCTAGATCTTGCTGCATTTGAGTATGGACTGCTTCAGTTTCTGAGGAGTTGCGAACAGCGCTGAACATTGCGCAATATTCACAAACATCCCCACTTCTGACCTTGACATGGAGGGAAGATCATTGATGAAGCAACTGAAGTTGGTTGCACTTAGGACGCTACCCTGAGGAACTCCTGCAAAGACGAACTGGAGCCCAGATGACTGACCCTCAACAATCACACCAACTTCCAGCTAAGTCTCCAGCCCCTGGAGAATCTGCCCCCCGATACCCATTGATTTCAGTTTTGCTAGGACTCCTTGAGCAACCTGCTGTCAAGGGCTGTTAATCTGACCTCATCTTTGGAATTCAGCTCCTTTATGTTTGAACCATGACTGTAAATGAGGCCAGAAGCAGCATAGTCATGGCAAAACCCAAGCTGGGTGTCACTGAGCAGGTGCTGCTTGATAGCACTATTGATGACACCCTCCATCACTTTACTGATGGGGCAGTAATTGGCCAGGTTGGATTGGTCCTGCTTTTTATGTACAGGATGTACCTGGGCAATTTTCCACATTGTCAGGTTGATGCCAGTGTTGTACTAGAACAGCTTGACTACGGGAGCAGCAAGTTCTGGAGCACAAGTCTTCAGTGCTATTGCTGGAATGTTGTCAGGGCCAGAAGCCTTTGCTGTATCTAGTGTCTCCAAAAGTTTCTTGGTATCATGTGGATGAATCAAATTGGCTGAAGACTGGTATCTGTAATGCTGGGTACCACGAGGAGGCCGAGATGCATCATCCACTCCACTTCTGGCTGAAGATTGTTGCAAAAGCTTCAGCCTTATCTTTTGTACTGATTTACTGGGCACTTCTGTCATGGAGAATAGGACAGCCTCCTCCTCCACCGAGTTGTTTAACTGTCCGCCACCATTCAGGACTGGATGTGGCAGGACTGCAAAGCTTAGGTCTGTTCGGTTGGTTGTGGGATAGCTTAGCTCTGTCTATCACTTGCTGCTTTTGCCGTGTAGCGTTCAAGCAGCTTTGTCTGGTGGCTTCACTAGGTTGAGGATGTTGGGCTTGTACTCATTGCAATTTAGAAGACTATGAGGAGACCTTACTAAGAGGTTGCTTTGTGATATTATAAACTTCGGAACTTTAATAACCGTTCATGGATCGAATGAATCAAAAGATAAATTGCTACACATGGAAAGCAGCAGTAATAACTGTTCCTTACTAGCTTATTCCAGACAAAGACAAGCTGTTACATTGAGATTGAAAGCAATTAGCCATGTCATGGAAAGGAGGGCATCAAGATTACAAAAACAAAGCTGCTTTGACACCTGCTTTATAGGCTGGATACTTTATTGCCAAAGGTCAAGGATGGTCCTGCAGAAGAATGTAAAAAGAGTTAGTCACAGGAAAGCTGCATCTGTGTCTTCAAACAGACAATTAAGGCCAAATGTAACAAGGCACTGCAAAGCTACTTCTGATAAAAAGGCAAGCTGCAAGACTTACAGCAATTGGATGAATGGACTTTAAAAGAATCATCAATATATCACATCACAGATCTGAAGGAGAAAAATCTGTGATAAGTATCAAAACACCAGAAGTCTAGCTCTAGCAGAACAACACTGCATAAGGACTGGACCCTGGACACTTCCAGAGACAGGCACCATTGGTGAAATCAACCAAGTTCCACCATTAATCAGGTAATTGCCAGATTGGGTTGAGGGGCTTAACTTGCTTACTTGAGGAGTCTTATTTTGGTTGCTGCATGCAATAAAGTTTAAATTATTGTTTCAGCATTTGATTGCCTGTGAGATTTCTTAAGTAGCCCAATTAAAGGTGAGGTTACCAACAACAGTTTCTCCTTTTGGTAGGCAGCCATAGTGCACAAGGCTTCAAGCCAACTGCCCGTAAAAAAAAGTCTGTGATACCTGTGGAACTGAAGACGCAGCAGTTTTACATTCATGAGAATCTGGTAAAAGTCAAGGAAAACGTACGCAGCAATTCAGAACTGCACATGCAATTACTAAACGTACACTTACCCGGCCCAAACAACCATCTCCCCGCTTGTCAATTTATCTTTAGAATCAAAATTGGAGAAACAGAACAAGTTCATAGATGATATCCATTTACACAAACCTTCAGGTTCAATACGGTTATCTGGAGCAAACCAAGAGCAACACTGCAATAAAATTCAACTCTATCATCAAGCAGTACACTACCAAATGAACCTACCAATTGTAATCACGAAATCAGAATAAGTGATAACAAAATAAATATAATAAGCGTCAGCAGACTTGAAACGTTGACTCTGCTTTCTCTCTCTAGATTCTGCTAGACCTGCTGAGTTTCTCCAGCAATTTCTGTTTTTATGTGGAATATAATGATGATCGCTATATAGATCTTGAACTGCTAGCTCTGAATGTACTCCAAGTCTTGTACAACCAGCAATTTGAATCATAGAATCCTTACAGTGTGGAAGCAGACCATTCAGCCATCAAGTCTACACCGCCCTTCCAAACAGCATCTCACCCTGACCCATTCTGCCTATCCTATCCCTGTAATTCTGCATTTTCCATGCCTAATCCACCAACACTATGGGAAATTTAACATGGCCAGTCTACCTAATCTGCACATCTTTGGACTGTGGGAGGAAACCAGAGCACCTGGAGGAAGACCACGCAGACACAGGGATAATGTGCAAACTCCACACAGACAGCTACCCGAGGCCGGAATCAAGCCTGGCTCCCTGGCACTGTGAGGCAGCAGAGTTAATCACTGAGCCACCGAGCTAGCCCAATTTGAAAAAAAAAAAACACCAGATTTGTGTTACAACAACCTAGTTTTTAAATGGTTTCTCTGAACTCCATTAAACACTGTCCAAGCAGCAAAAGTATTCCAATGTGTAGCTGATACTTCATGCAGGTTTGGATAGTATTTTGTCAAATGCTGTCTGAAATCTGCATTACACAGAGATCAACTATCGTAGGATGCAATATTTAAATGTTAAATGAAGGGCAATAGTATACCCTGATCACTCTCCCAAAACTTCTCCCGTAATGCAAGAATATCATTTTCTATCGCTATATAGTCCCCAGATGGCAACTTGGAGTTCTTGCACAACTTATTGGATTAGTTACAGCAGATGGCAAGTGGAAGCCCCAAGTAGCCATTAATTGACCACTTAAGGGCCTTATTTGGTGTCCAAGGTAAGAAGGTCACCCACAGAAAATAAGCACTAGGTAAGAGGAGCAAAGTGGTTGGGGGACACATGTCTCTGGGAAGATCACACCCTTTGTTCAACAATTTTGTATTTCTGCACTGCAATTACCCACTCACAGCCAAGACAATGATTTGGTCAGCAAACAGCTGTTGAAACTAGGGATTTAGGAGAAGGTAGAAAGAAAAGGATTAGTTGAGCATAAAGAGGTGACTTTAAAGAGGTTTCTCAAAACTGAAAAGAAATCCCCATGGACAGGCAAAGTGACTGAATGCATTGTCACTGTTGATGGAGTAGAGACAGCAGGTAACAAAACAGAAGGTCAAAACTGGAGAACCAGAGACTGCATGAAGAAACAGAGGAAAGGATCTGAAGACAATGATGAACTCAATCTTGGATAACAACAGGTAGCTAGCAGAGTGTGACCTGTATGGAGATAATGGGAACAGAAGTACACAAATGTAAAAACACTCTGCACAGCAACATTCAAGTAATCAAAACATGGAAGTCAGCATTTCAAATTTTAGAAACTTCCTACTGCAAAATCATAATAGTGTGGATCATGATTTCATCAATGAACAGTTTAGAGAGAGAGAGAGAGAGAGAAGGTAGTAAATAAACAATAAGCCAGGCATGTTTCATACTTCTAGGGAAATTCTCAATTGACATGGCTTATCACAAAACTCACCCGCCATTCTTTTTTTTTTAACTGACATCACTGCTCCTTCACATCATATTCCCTGACCTTGTCAGGTTTATTTCCACAAATTAATTTCTCTCTCCAGTGTCACCTCCCATCTGCTCTTTCACTTGGCTTTTTTCTAATCCTTTCTCTCCTATTTATTCTCCAGTTGACACCACAAATGCAGATACCGAAAGACTGCAATGTAGGTTTAATATCGTGTGGCCAAATTAGAGGTGGCAGATTTAATGATGGAACTCAGTGGGTAGAGCACGCGGGTTAAAAGTTGACAGCATCTCCAGCCAGCTGTCCGAGCATGGTGAGGAAGATTAGCAGCGACCTAGCAGAAGATCCTGTAGTCTCTTGGCTGACCTCCATGTGAAGCTGTACTCCGAAGTGCTTGCTTTATATAAGAAAAACTTAAAACATTGGAACAAACCACAATTCACACATTTCAAAGCAAATATCTTAGGAAAACAAATCATAAGAAAAAGAAAGAAATATACCTGACTTTCCTCATGAGATACTCGCATCTGTTCTTTAAGCACCGACATCCTGGCCGCCTCCTCTTTCCTCAGCACTCTCTCTTTCTTCAGCTCGGGGCTCCAGAAAGTTTTAATGCTGTTCATGGACGATCCCAGCTTGGTATCTTTAACTTCCAGCTCCTTCCGGAGGATCTCGTTCTCTCGTTGCAGATCCTTGAGCTGCGCTTGCAGATCGACCACGGTGTTATCCCGGACCTGCCTCAGGGTAGAGGGCACTTGGTGGTGGTGGTGATGGTGTGAGGATGGGGTCACCATGCCGCTCTGCTGGTGGTGATCACTGAAAGACAGGGCATCTCCCCCGGGAGGGAGGCCAGCCGAGGCGATGTTGGGACTGCTGCCCATGGCCGTCACCCGCCCCCCATAGGTGGCTCTGTTAGTCGCCCTGCCCAGGGTCATGGTGCCTTTGGGAAAGCTGGTGGAGGCGACTCCCTCATGGTCACTCAGGTACATGGGTCCCGATGTAGCGTAGGCTGCATTCAGAGACTGGATGTTCTCCATGGACAAGGTCTTGCCGGCTCCGCCGGTCCCGCCGCTGCTTGTTCTGCGGTGTCCCAGGCGAGGTGAGCGGGGAAGCCGGGGAGACCGCGATGGGCTGCCTTCCACGTGGCCCACTGCCCTGGAACTTCCGTACATGGCTCTTGTCTGAATCAAAGACGGTGGCAATGATAGAGGAACTCGGCCGCCGTCAGTCAACGCCTTTCCCTGTGTTGCCTGCCCGAGCTTGTTACCGCATTTCCACTCTGATGGAGGAGAACGGCTTGCCTTCTCGTCAGATCTGGAAGATATATTAATAAAACAATGTACAGAATCATTCACATTTGTCATATTTAATGAAGCAGGTAAAAAAAGGGAATAAGTCCAAATCCAGATTTATAGGGAAACAAAAACCGATAAACCCCCTTCGAAAATATTCCTATAAATATAAATCGATAGGCACGGAGAAATGTAACATGTAAAACTAACATCTTCACAAGAAAGTGCGTGAACTGATAATGTACTTGTTAGAAACTAATCAGCTGAAGATATTTCTTCACAAAGGGCTGTTAATCATTTCCAATGTACCAAATTGTTCCTATCAACTATTGACACTTTTCTGTTAATTTGTATTTTTGCTTCACCTTCAGAACAATGGTTTGCAAGTATTTAGCATTCTAATGGTTAATATGAAGCGCCAGAAATATTGCTCAACACAAGTAATGACTAATGTGATTAAATAATTGGAGTTAGGCGAGTAAAGACGACCTCCAATTTCCAGTCCAATTTGCATTTCTTGCAATTCTGGGAGGAATGTATTTACATTGTCTCTCTCCTTTCACCCTCCGCCCCCGTCAATGTTTCTGACTCCTTAGGTTTCTCTTCGCTCTTGGGCTATCTTGTCTTTTGGTTCCACCCCTTTGGGCAAGTGAAGGCAGCAACACTTGCAACAACAACTTGTATTTCTATGGCACCTTGAAAGGTAATCAAATGTTCCAAAGCATTTCACAATACCACATAAAAAGTAACATTTGACATCATGCCACAAAAGAAAGAGTTCTTGGAGCAACAGCCAAAAGCCTAGTCAGACATCTGATGGAGGGACATAAAAATTAGGAGAGGGAGCTAGAGGAGTTTATGCTGCAATAGCATGTTTATCAGGAATATTGACTGTGGAGCTGGAAGAGGCTAGACTACTTAAAAACTTGACAAGAATTAAGACTTTACTGAAATGAGAGCCAATGTAGACTAGCAAGCTGAGAGGTGGCGGCTATGAAGGACCTGGTTCATGTTAGGACACAGGCAATAGACCAGCTAGATCAAGAGGTCTGAAACTTCCTCATTCAACAACCACTTTGGATACTGATGAAGGCGATGATTCAGAGGAACGTAGCAAGATCCAAGCCTGTGGCACCACAAATGTACATATGGGGTGAATGAAGAGTGGAAGGGCAACAGCGATAGATGAGACCTAATTAAGAGATAGATAGATGTTTCTGTGATAGTAGACATGAATTCAGGTTGCTATGTACCTTCCCAGTGCCAGTGTCAAGGATCTCAGAGTGGCTGCAGGACATTCTTTTGAGTGAAGCTGAAGAGTCAGAGGTAGTGGTTCACATTGACACCAATAACAGTTAGAAAGAAGGATGAGGTCCTGAAAGTACAATTTAGGAAGCTAGACATTCTGAAAGGCAGTATCTCCAAAGCTGTAATCACAGATGACTGCTAGGTAGCACGTGGTGCTCAGAAATCAGAAGCTTCAAAAAAAAAGACATACGGCTAAAAATTTGGTGGGGGAGTGAAGTCTTGAGATTTGAGGCTCTAGGACTGGTTCTGGGAAATAGGTTACACCTGAACAGGACCAGGACCAGCATCTTCAAGGAGAGATTTCCTAGTGCACTTGCTTGCCACAGGGACAGGAACAAGAGATAGAATTCAGATAGAATGAAAATAAAGCCAATTATGGAAAATAGAAAAGGTGGAAATGAAAACGGAAAGCAGAAGCAAAACAGAGAATCAACTATGGTTAAAAAAAGGCATAATGAAAAGCACAATCTGCATGCACACAGCATTTGCAACAAGATGGGTGAACTGATGGTGCTACAAGTAAAGAGTATGATTTAACTGGCATTACATAAACATGGCTACAGAGTGACCAAAACTGGGAACTGAATATTAAAGGGACATTCAACAAAGAAAAAAGAACGTGGGATTGTGATGATAACAAGGGACAGAATCAATATGTTAGAGACAGAGGGAATTTCCAATGTGAGAGTCTAATCATTGTCCTTGACATTCATTGATGTTACCATCATCGAATCCCTCACTAGTAACATCCAGGGATGACCATTTACCAGAAACTGGGCTCACCACAAACGCAGTGGCTACAAGACTAGGTCAGAGATTAGGAATCTGGCAGCAAGTAACTCATCTCCTGATTCCTTAAAGCCTGTCCACCATCTACAAGGCACAAATTCGGAGTGCGATGGAATATATCCCACTTCCCTGGATGAATGCGGCTTCCAACATCAAGAAGCTCCATACCATTTAAAACAAAAGTAGCTCGCTTGACTGGCATCATATTCACAAACATTCCCAACACTAAGCAGCAGTGTGTACCATCGCCAAGATGAACTGCAAAAATTCACCACGGTTCCTTAGACAGCACCTTCCAAACCCACAACCATTTCCATCTAGAAGGACAAGGGCAGACAATACATGGGAATACCATACCTGCAAGTTCCCCTCACGCCATCTTAACTTGGAAATATATCGCTGCTCCTGGGCTAAAATCCTCAAACTCCCTCCCTGACAGCCCATGGACTGTCGTGATGGTGAACTGCCTTCTTGAACCACCTTCTCAATGGCAATTAAGGATAAGCAAGAAATGCTGGCCTAGCCAGTGTCACACGCACCCCATTTTTTTCAGAAATGATTGGATAAAGCTAAGAAATATCAAAGGGTAGCAACGAGTGTTTTATAACAATTGTAATATTGTAGGGCAGAATTTAAAATCCAGAAGCTTAAGGTGCACATAACAAGGGCAATACAATAATCTGGATGACCTCAAACTACATTTTGAGCTGGGTAAATCTAATAAGTACCAATGCCATGGAGGAAGAATTTTTAAAATGTGTTTGAGGAGAATTTTAGATTTCAGGAAAGGAGGACCAAGAAATTAACAACGCAAAAGAATAAAGTATCAATTGCTGGTTCCTCAACAGATTGCTCAAGAAAACTAAGGCACGGGATATCTTGACCTGGTATAATGCAAATAAGAAAGAGCCAATTAACAATCTTGTTGCACAAGAACCTTGAGCGAATGGTGGGCATAATATGAAATTCTGTCTTTTAATCTGAAACTAAAGGTCTTAAATCTAAATAAGGGCAATTGTGAAGCGGAGGAGGAAGATAACTGTGGTAGATCAGAGAAAATAAATTAACATTTGACAGCAGATAGGCAATACTCGTGCTTACAGAATTCATGCTTGGTTTGAAAAAGCAATTCTTTCAAGGCAAAAATATCCAATAGAAAAAGCAAGTTCATCATGACTTATAGGGAAGTTAAAGTTAGTACTAGGCGAAAGAGAAGATTTATAACATTTTCAAATAAAAGTTGCAGACGTGAGGGGAATTTTAGATTTTAAGAAAGGAGGACCAAGAAATTAACAAAGAAAAATAATAGAGTATCAATATATATCGCAAAACCAAAAACATATTACAAAAGCTTCTATGGGTATGGATAACTGAAAATATTAGCAAACACAAGTCTGGGCCCATTGCAGGCAGAGGCTGGAGAATTTATAACAGGAAAGCGAAATGGCAGAGAAGCAAAATAATTACTGTGTGCCCGTCTTCAAAGAAAAACATAAGTAGTAGTCTGTCTGAAATACAAACGATCCAAGAGTCTGGTAAGAGTGTGGAATTGAAAGAAATTCTGGTTAGAGAAATTAACAAAGTTTACAAATCTCTGGGACCTGATCACCTTCACCTGCAAGTGTTGGAAGAAATAGCTAGAGTTAGTGAATCCATCTTCAAGATTCTGTTAATTCTATAACAGTGCCTGTAGACTGTAAAGTTTAAAATGGAGAAGGAAGAAAGGGAACTACTAACCTGTTAGCCTATGTCAGTAATAGGGAAAATGCTAGAATCCGTTATAAAACATGGGACTACTGAATATTTGAAAATAATTGACTAATTGGACAGACAACATGGATTTTTGAAAGGGAAAAGCGTTTTTCAAAAACCTGATCATTTTAAAGGATGTTACTAGCAAAATTAATAAAGGAAAAACTAGTGGAAGTGGTGTATTTGAATTTTCAGAAGGCTTTTAATAAAGTCCCACACAAGATACAAGTTACAAGTAAAAAAAGCTAAAGCGCATGAGATCAGGTAAAGTAGACTAGTGTGGATTGACAGATATTCCACTGTAATTATTGAACCCAGTTAAACAGGTGCAAACGGTATGAATAAAGTGGTTCATTTTCAGGAGGTTGGCAGGCAGTGACCAGTGCAGTACCATAAGGACACAGCTTGGGTCTCAGGTGTTCATAATCTAGATCAATGATTTAAATTTGGGACCAACTGTAACATTTCCAAATCTGCAGATGACAAAAACTCAGTGGGAATGCACGTCGAGGAGGAACCAAAGAGGTTTCACAGGGATTTATACAGACTGAGTGAGTGGGCAAAAGCATGGCAGATGGATTATAACGTGGATAAGTGCATGGTTATCCACTTAGGCAGGAGGAACAAAGATGCAGAATATTTCTTAAATGGTGAGAGATTAGAAATGTTTATGTTCCAAAGGACCTAGGTATCCTTGTTAAGTCATTGAAAGGTAGTACATATTGCAGGGAACAACACATTAGTCTTTACTATAAGAGGATTTGATTGCAGGAGGAAATAAATTTTGCTTCAATTGTACAGAACACTGGTAAGAGCACAGTATGGAGTACTGTGCTGTGACAATACTATGGCTTCGATAGGTGTATTTTGTCCTTTTTTTAAAATCAAGCAATATTTTAAAGGCAGAGGTGAAGAGCTGTCTATTGAAAACTCAAAGTGGACAATTTTTGAGGGCTTGGGTTTTTTTTTAAAAATGTTGGAACAACAGAAGCATCCTGAATGGGTGTGGTCAAGCTCTCAAAGAACCAGGATTTTGAGTTTTAGCTTTCAGCAGTTGTTGCTGGGCTCTTATCAGAGTATGGAAGCCACAGTACATCTTTTCCTACTACACTCAGTTTTCTCCCAGTGTTTTCCTGCTGCTAAAGTTGCACGTGAGACAATCGGTTTTCTGAATTTGCCTTTTGCCAAAGATGTGTTTATGGGATGTTACTATATTGGAGCAGTCAATTAGCAACATTTAATAATCTATTATTCTGTTAATTTTTCCAAGAGTTAAATTATTCCAATTTCTTCTTTCATTCATTGTATTTTAACAATCAAGGATGAATAAAATATGTTTTGCTTTAAATACTGTAATCTGACCAATCAAATTGCATCCAGAACAAAACACCAAAGACTTGCCTTTAAAATATGAAAGAGTTAGGGTCGAGGCTATCTTCATAAATTTTTTTTGAGGGCGTGTGGTCTGGTCCATAATAGTGCATAAAATGGGACCACTTGACCAAGGAGAAATATACTTGCCAGAGAGGGACTGCAGTGGAGGTTCACTCTACTGATCCTTGTGATGGTGGTATTGTCCTGTAGAAAGAAATTCAGGAGAGTGAGCCCGTGTTTTCTGAATTTAGAAGAAGAACAAAAAGAAAGAGAGAGCGAGCGAGAGAGCGAGGCAATCTCACAGAAACTTACAAAATTCTTTAAACAAAAAAGGGGCCAACAGGAAATGCAGAAAGCATATTTCCATTGGTTGTGGTGTCTGGAACCAGGGGATACAGTATCAGTATCATGAACAATCCATTTAGGATTGTGATTCACTCAGAGGTTGGTTAATTTTTGGAATTCACTAGCGTAAAGGGCTGTGAAAGATCAATCATTCACCACGTTCAGGACATTTTCTCATTCCAAATGATATCAAAGAGATATGGATAGTGCCAGAATACAGCATTGAGGTGGATGGTTAGCCATGATCTACTATGGCACAGCACACTCAATAGGCTGAATGGCTTACTCCTGCTTCTACGTGCCTATGTCATTGAGGAGCACCACAGAAATGAGAAATAGGAGGACAAGGACAGATCTTTGAAGGATATCAGATGTACTGGTCAGAGAACAGGAAGATAAGCCATTGCAAGCAATAATCAGACCATAATCAGGCAGAGGAATGGAACCAAATTAACACATTCCCACCGAGTGAGTGGAGGAGGAGTGTTGAACAGGATGACATTGTCAACCATGTCAGAAGTTGGCTGGCAGGCAGAGAAAACTTCAATGAGTGTTATTTGTCTTTGTCACATTCACAGAGAATGTCATTTGTGACTTTAGTGTTGACATTGTAACAGGGATAGAAACCTACAGCGTGCAAATAGGTGTGCCTAATCCTAACGCTGGAAGGTAAAATCCTACTTGCCTCCTAATGGTGTCTAAATCATACAATACTGCCTTTTGGAATCCTTTTGTAGTCACAAATGAGCAAGGCAAAGCAAGCATTATTAGTAAAAATGCTTATCAATGGGAAAAAATGCCCAGCAGGAAAGATCTGGTGTGGTTATAGGAACTGCAATTCCAAAAAAGGAAAATACATAGCACTATCTTGAACAGGATCGCAGCAACTTGAAATAATCAAATATTTTCAAAAGTGGTATGCCCTACCTCAGGTCAGGCTTGAAAAATACTGTTAACTGCCGGTTAGAATCTGCAGAGGTAGAGGAGCTGTTGGGACAGAAACGCACGTCAGCTTGATGTGCTCCTGGTCGGAAAACAGATAGCATCATTGATTTTTTTTTAAAAATTCTCACTACACCACTGAATTTTTAGTTGTGACATTTTTCAAGAGTGCTATTCATTAATCATGTTCACCTGCTTATCCGTGCGCAGTCCACAAGGGATTAATCACAGCAATCATGAAAATTGGGTCCCATTCAATTCACAAGTCACGCCAACCTATATGTCATTCTCTGAAAAAAAAAGAACATCCTTCTTCCTTCATCAATACCTCCAAGAGCAATTCACCTTTCAACACCTCTCTCCCGAGATCTGTCTAGCTTTTATTTGCTATTTTCCTCCCAACCATGAAGACAATGTATTATGTTGCTCCACAACCTACCAATAACCTAGTTTTGCACTTTTAAAAATAGTAAATGGCATGCATCTGAATCACAAACAGATTTATTAACACTCAAGTAGGTGTTGCATTCTCCCATGGTGCAGCATTTTCTTGCAGTAGC
This sequence comes from Ginglymostoma cirratum, assembly GCA_024137785.1. NCBI lineage: Eukaryota > Metazoa > Chordata > Chondrichthyes > Orectolobiformes > Ginglymostomatidae > Ginglymostoma > Ginglymostoma cirratum. The sequence goes on from JAHRHZ010000064.1 coordinate 28,325,156, forward strand.
AGTTGTCTAAGATATTTTATTAAACTGAGTTTTTGAATATACTTATTTCCCAGAACATAAATCATTCACTCTTCTGATCAATTTAACAGCTAAATAACGGAATTAAAATTTTTAATGACGTACTGAATACACAGTCATTGCATATTTCTTTTGCAAAAACAAAAATCTTGTGTGCTCTGTACAATGATAGCAACTGGGATAGCCATATTTTGCCCTTATCAATTATTTAGCATTCCAGTTTTTTTTTAAAACAGCATACCAACTGACTGCAAGAGAGGAAGTCAATTACCAAGACAGGCCCAAATTTTAGATTAATCATGTGGTTTGACATTGCTTTTACGTCTGGGCATATTGAAAAAGTTTGCTATGCATGAACTGATTACTACTTCAAAGTTATAGGCCATATCAGCATCCCACAGGCATTGTTACAGGATGGAGCAAGTCCAAGTTATTAGTCATTACTTCAGAATTTGCAGCAAACAAAATGTGCACTTCTGGGCTGGTTTATAATGTTAAAGCTGAGAATTCCTAATTGGAAAAAAAATGTAAAAAAGTGAAATAATACTTTCAACTACCTGTACAATAGGGAATTTACTTAGACATTTATGCTACAGGAAGAACCACCACTTGGTCTGTAATTCACTTGATGGAATAACAAATCTGTAAGAGGATGTAAGGATAATTTTCCTCAGAGTGTCTCGTGACACCAATGGCACCATACAAATGCAAGCTGTTGCCATTAGACAATTTTACTGCCCAAGAAGGATTATCATTACAAAGTTTATGCGTAAAGAACAATTTGGACCCACCAAGATTATTGTTTTGTCATTCCAACAGCCTGAAATACTCTAAAGCATTTAAGAAGAGTTAAGAAATGATAAATCATTGTCCTCAATGTTGAAATTGTAAGACAGACAGACAGACAGACAGACAGACAGACAGACAGACAATCTATACAAAAGCAAAATATAGATGCTGGAAATACAAAAAAAAGGGAAATGGTGAGGTCAGGTAGCATCTGTAAAGGGAAAATAATTAATATTTAATAAATTATTAATAACAGTGACTTTCCATCAGAACTAGTTTAAAAACTAAAAATACAATAAAAAGTTAAAACACATGAAAAGGTGGGATTTGGGAAAAAGAAAAGGGAGGGTGTGTGTTAAGGCTGAAGTCAGGAGAGAGTAAAATGACAAAAGAATTGGCGGTACAAAGCCAAAGAGAGTGGTAATGCAGAAAGGAAAGATACTAAAAAATGTAGGTAGACAAGATGTGAATAGTACAATAACTGAACAGTTGCCATTCAAAAGCAAAAGGAGAAGGAAAATAATAGACAAACTAGAATAAACACCAGCCAAGAAAATGGAGAGATATTCCACAGCAATTGCTGAACTCAGCTGAATTCAGAAAGCTACAAAGTGCCTAATCAAAAGAATTTGTGTGGAGTTTCAATGGAACAGAAGAGGAGGAAAGAGGTTAGCTCGGGAGTAAAAAGGTGGAGAATTCAAATGATAACAACCATTATCTCAGGATCATGCTCATGGACCCAATGGAGGTGCACCGCAAAGGGGTTACCCAATGCATATTTGCTTTTCCCAAAGTTGGGAAAATGGCATTGTCAGCATCAAATATAGGGTACTAAACTGAAAGAAGTGGAAACAAACCACTGATTCATTTGGGAATTGGATGGTGAGGAGAGAGGGGGTAAAAAAAAGAGCAAGTTTCTTTCTCTTACATGGAAAGGCACAGTGAATAAAGTTGTTGTTCAGGGAATGGGCCCTTTGGAAGGCTGGAAGGGGAGGGCAGGACACATCTAATGGAGTAGCCAATGTAATTACTAACCAATGTGTAGCAGTCCAAATGGGTTTAAACAGGTTAAATTAGGAGCAGAGAACGAGCTGACTGAATTCAATGTGCAAGTTTATCGAATCAGTTTTTCTTTCAAAAAAAGAGAGAGACAGGAACACATTCAAAATGGAAACACATCAGTGGTAACAATATTAAAAAAGGTAGTCAATGGGTGAAAGGTCAGTCATATAAAAGTGAATAAAATGTTGAGAAAAACAGCAAGAGCACAACTTACATATCCAACGACTTTATACTGAAGCTATATCTAGCCTCGAAGAAATCTGAATTGTGTTAAAAGTCAGGATATGAAGGAAAATGCTGAATTCTTAGAAGAATACCAGATCACTGCTGTGAAGACAATTCCTGAAACGAAGGGAGCAAAGTTGTCTATCTTCTTTGTTTATTCTCTAGAAAAATACGAAAAGGGGACTATGAGAAATATCTTAAATTTTCAGAACAATATTCTTTTCCACTCAACCCCCAAAAAAACATGGAACACAATAACATAACTACTAATAATCTGGCACAGAGGGATAGTGAAGATAATAAACAGAACTATATTTTGCTGATCTGCATCCAATTTATGCCAATGTCTTATTTAACTGTGGATAAGCCAGTGAAAGACATCAGAAAGCACCACAGAATTTACACAGTAACAAAATATAAAGATGGCTTCTTAATCCTTAGTAACTCTGTTGTAGAAAAAAGGAAAGTTGGATGTTAGTTAATTACCAGCTTTGAACCGAATAAAAATCACTGCCCAAGGCTGTGATCTCCCTTTTGATGCACTGTGCTATCAACTGACAAAAACATGTACAAAAGTTTCAGATGTTGATAAAATTGACTCAACAGTAAAAACAACATATTTCGAGCTAGAATTTTACAAACTACAGACAATCCTTTCCAAAACCAGTATCCATTGAAATTACTCCCAGCTTCCCAAAGTAGTCACCATAGTTTAAGTGAAATCGTGATGAGTCAAGCTCAGGCAACACAATTTGGTCTCAATGTTGTGTGCCATTCCTGCCAGCAAAATGACAAATTCAGTCAAATGCTGCTCATGACAAACCAAAGTTTCACACAGCTAACTCCAGATTAGCTAAACTTGTTTATACCTCTATCAAAACAGAGTTGGGCTAACAAGCATGGGGCTGGATGAACACAGCAGGCTGAGCAGGAAAACTTGACGTTTCGGGCCTAAACCCTTCATCAGAAATGGGGAAGGGGAAGAGGGTTCTGAAATAAATAGGGAGAGAGGGGGAGGCGGATAGAGGATGGATAGAGGAGAGGATAGGTGGAGAGGAGGCAGACAAGTCGAAGAGGCGGGGATGGAGTTGGGCTACATGTACATGGGAAAGTCATGGACTGCTGCACAAGCCATCATTTGACAGATCTCCCAGTGAAAGGTGGGTGTAAAGTATCATGCTCATCCAAAGACAGCTCCCGAAGCAAGAAAAGATCAGTTTTGTCCCCACCACCACCACCACGCCCCCCTCCCCCCAAAGCTAACTCCTGACATTTTTCAATGCTTTTAACAAGGTCTGACCGAACTAAATAGACCGTTTTTTTTTAGAAAACGTACATCGGCTTTAGTGTATGTTTTCATCTGCCTTTTTTTAAAAACATAGTACGTTTGTCAGCAAATCAAGTTACACAGTTGCGGTCAGACCTGCTGAGTTTCTAAAGCATTGTTTCTTTTTCGGGTCACAGTGGTCTATCAGGAAGCACCACTTTATATGATAAGTAGGGCAGATGCCCTGGGATTTGACTTACTGGGATTTTACTGTGACAGGAAGCACCATTAAAAAAAAAACTATAGGTATTATCCAACGTGGAGTTTAAAAACAAGGAGGAGAATTGAGAAACAAGCAACCTTCACCATGTTAAAGAAAAGGATGGAAAGTGGATAGAAGAATTTTGCATGCTTTGTGAAGTATCCTCCACCAGCCACCATGCAAAATCTTTTATATAATTCGCAGCTAAAATAAATTCTGATCTTAGGATCATGCCACTCAGTATTTTTAAATGGAGAAAATGTCAAGTAATCTGCAGTCACTTGACAGCAAGTCACTCTTTGACTGCTAAATAATTTCCTACAACTCCTACAGTGTCAAAAAGGAACCAGTAGAAAAAGTGTTCCAGAATAAAATGCATTAACTGAGGAGCATTTCCAATAACAATTAAAAATTCCAAAGCCTGTCCAAAATCCACAAGATATTCCCGCTACCCCCAACACCCCCGACCCTGACCCCCCACCCTGATAACAGATGGTCTACTGGATCCCTTCTGCCACTTGTTTTTTGTTCATTCACAGGATGCAAAAGTTGCTACTAAGACCATCACTTATAGGCCATGCTTAATTGCGCAAGCAGGCACAGGTGACTGTCTTGAACCACTATAGTTCAAGTAATGAAGTACTCCCAGAATGCTGCTAAACAAGGAATTCTATGATTTTGGCCCAAATGATGAGTGATTGGTTATACTTTTCCAAATTAGGATGGCGAGGCTTAGGGGAGAGCTACTGCAGTATATCTTGTGGGAATCAAAATTAAGCATCAGTTAACAAGGTAACTGGGAGATTACGTGTGACTAAAACAGCATGGGTAATGACACCTAAAATCATTGTTAAAAATTGACAGTGGAAGACTGATAAGCAATCAGCCTACATTTTATTCATCCTCCTTTTGGGAACAGGAGGAAGGGCATTTTTAAAAAATCTCTGTTAGGTAGCTACATTGGATTAACTTGACTGGAATCGTGGTTAGTTCTGAAATATAAGTATTTAGCACTACAATCAGGACCCATAATATTGTGTTGTTTTTGGTTACAGGTCAACAGGCCAGAAAATCAGTGGTGCAATTTGCTTTTCTGAATTTTGGATACAAGAGATTTCTCTATCACATCCACAGTAATGATCTAAACCTAAAAATACGATGGGGTCCAGGACCCATCCAGTGGAATGCACATTATCTGTGCCCTGCCAAGCTTGCATTAGGTTGAACAAGGAGAGAAAGGATGTAGTATGTGTGTCCTGCCTGAAGGGCAAGTTCTTGGCTCATTGTCCGATTCTTTGTCCCAAAACTCAGCAGTTTCTTCATTTTCATGGTTTGTTATTAACCTCCTTTCAAGGGAAGGCCAAGCATATAGATCCAGTACATAAGTTTCTGTCTCTTTTGTGCCAAATGAAGGGAAGAAAGTAGTTGAGAAAAAAAAAATCAGGCCCTTTAATTATCTGGAGATTGAAAACTTGCAAAGTGCTAAGAAGGTTACTATGAGGAATAAAAATCTTCTTTTCTTCCTTTGTTAGAGGGAAGGATTAACTTTTAATGTTCACCAGGAAGCTATATCTGACCTTAAAGTCCTTGGATGTCAATGTGTTTTAATTACAGTCTCAAATAGCCATTTGGTAACATAGAACTCGAGTATAGATGAAAAAACATTTTGAAGTTTTTGTCTTACGCTTATCAGAACAATCTGCAAGAATACCAATACAAGAGAAAGCCAACGGTTTCACTGCAAGAACATATATACACACAAATTGCACCTGCTCCAACTCAACAGAAGAGGTGGCAGTCAGGTTCATTTGAGGGCAATGCTCTAATCAGAGTCAACCTGCTCTGTTTAACATTTAAATAAAATCTGGCAGCTAACTTTCAATCATTAATTGGTGCCTCCTTCATAACACCACAACTATCAGTACTCCCCTCTCATGCATCACAGCCTCAAAAAGTTCAATCCACATTATTACGAACTAGAATAAACCTTCTCAAAATATATTAAGATAGCCTAGGCCCCAACTTTTTCTTATTTAAAGGCAAGTGCCAGGCTGTGTTCCAGATGCAATTTGATTGGTCCAACTACCAGTCTTGAAGCATAACACATTTTATTCATATAATATAGTTAAAATACAACAAAAGGAAGAACGAATTGGAATTAATTAATTCTATTGGAAAATTTAACAGAATAATAGATTATTTAACTATGAAACAGTACCTGTTCCGATATAGTAACATCCTATAAACACACCTTTAGCAAAGGCAAATTCAGTAAAACAGATTGTCTCACATATAATTCTCAAGTCCAGGAGGAAAAGTATCAAGAGAAAATTCAGACAGTGTATCAGGGAGAGATGTACTACAGCTTCAAGACCCCAGGAGCAGCTGCTACCGAAAAAGTAAAACTAAAAATCCTGGCCCTGGGGAGCTTGACCCCATCCATTCAGGCTGGCTCTATTGTTCCATCTTCTCAAAAAAATAAAAAAAATCCAAGGCCTCGTAAGCTGTTTACTTTATTGGCTTTGAAGCAGACAACCCACCACCTTTGTCACAGCCTTACTTCATAAACCAAAAAAGGACAAAATACTCATCTTAAAGCCATAGTATTGTCACAACATTCAAAGTAAACTTGCAATTCTCTCTTCATCCATCTTGCTTGTGGGATCTACACCTACCAGGAACCAGATTACAGATTAAGCCACCCAGATTAACTTCATTGACCATCACAGTTAACACTACGAGACTTTGATTAAGTCATTGGTGTCACATCCCTGGGAGGTGAATGCACAATATGCCAATCCATTCAACTACATCTTAATGAAATGTTGAGACAAAGTTAAGAGTGCAACTTAGAAAGGAGGGCAACTGAAACATCTGTTATGTTATTAATATTTCAGCAGTACATCAGTGTAAACGTGGATTCATTATTTTAAGTACAATATGACAAAAACAAATAACTACAGATGTGGTTTCAAATAGTATGAGATATTTTGCTGAAATTATCTGGATGAATGCAAAAATTTCACGAGCAATTTGCTCTATATTTAGTTAGAATAATGTAATTAAAAAGATGACAAAATTAACAAAACAAGAAGGACAACTATTGGTAATTTGCTGGTGTAGTTCTTTACAAGACTTATTTTAAAAGTTGATAGACAGCAATTTATTAGATTATAAAACAGCTTTTATAGCCAATAACCAACTTAATTCAAAAAAGGCAGTGCAATGACCTCAAGGTACAACTTTTAAATTTAAGAATGATTTTACTATAGGCTTTCTGAACATGAAACAAGCTAGTATGCTGAAAAAGCACAAGAATAATTGCACCATGCTTGGAATGCAAAATCCCATCATACATTGTAAGAGATTGAAGATATAGTCACACTACAAAAATGTCACAGTGATAGCCACCTTCACACTTCCAATATAAGGTAACTAAAAAAAAAAACACTATTTCCAACACACATACAAAACGACAAGAAATGGTACCAGTTAGGAAAGGCAGCTAGGCAGTAAAATACAGTCCAGTGCCTTAAATTGACAAATGTTGCAATACTGGCCATCGTACTTGATCAAGTTTAATCAAAATAAATTAAATACATAGAATAGAATTGAAGGAATGCTCAAGAAGAAAATCAATTGCAAGGATGTTGGAGTTGATTAAAATGTTGTACTGAGATTTCATATACAATAGCAACATTTAAGAGGCATTTGGACAGACACACCAACAGGCAGAGAACAGAGGGATTCTGACCATATGCAAGCAGGTGAGATTAGTTTAGAATGGCATCATGATTGGCTGAAGGGCCTGTTTCTGTGCTGTACAGTTCTATGTTATACAATATGCATTTCAAATAACACAACTGAGAAATAAAAACGTTGGGACGATAATTTTACTTAGAACTGTCAGTGTCCATGGGAAGTCCACGCCTCTATCCCACGTGAATAACGAGGACTAAGCGAACGCAAAAGATGCGTGAGCAGCAATTGCTACACATTCAGGCGTGGGCAGAGCTTTGAATGGACTCAAGTTGAAGGAAAGTCAATCATAGGAGAGCAAGAAAACATGTCAAGTCCACAGCTAACTAAGGGATTGACGATGGTTTCAACCGCAGATAAGTTACAGAACACAGTCGTGTAATGTTACTGCACTGGAAGTTACAAAGTGCGGGTGAAGTTCATCAGCTCTAAACATAAAACAAAAGTTTGAAGAATCTTACTCAGTTACAAGAAGCGGGATGGAGTCAGTGGCAAAGGAAAGTAGTCTGTAGCAGGTAAATAGGTTTATTTTTCTGAATATTTTATTGAAGGAAATTTATTTTCATTCAATCCTGGATATTGGATAAGCAGCATGATAATTTAGAGACAGAGGAAAGGTCATGCAAGCGAAATGGCAAACAGACCAGAACTTGAGTACTGCCGAAAGAAAAGACACCTTTTGTTAAAGCTTTTCACTTTACACTCGTCAGGGCCAATTGCAAGAAATACCAAAGTAAAGGTAAAATGATATACTGTACCAGAAGCAATTGTTGGTTTGTCGTCAAGTGGACTCTGATTGGTAGGGAGGTGGCCATGGAGAATGCACCAGTTAATGATGACTGAGAAGTAACTGCCAAACTTTGTCCAATTTTAAAACCAAACAGTTCGACTTTGATTGATCAAGGCGTTGTCCTGAGAAATGAACCAGAGAACGGCTACTACCTGTTTTGTTTGAATCGAAACAACGTATGTATGTGTTATTTTTGTCCGATAAGAGTAGGACCCTGTGTATTAATGTACATAGCTTCAGTATGTAGAAATACGTCATACAGAAAATCTAACTGAAACCAATTGAGGACTTTCAGTATAACTGTCAGGATTATGTAGCAAATTTCTAATTGCAGAATGAATGCATAAACCTTGGATGGTGTGTTGCACATTTTACAAGCACTGATGTGGCCAATACAACTGCTTGTTGCAAACATCCAAACAACTCTGCTGTTTGATGTGATCAGCCAGTCATGGAGACATACAGTCTACATGCTCAATATCACATTGGCATTAAATTTCATAGACCACATTATTCATTTGTGTGACAGCATGAAGGGCCCTCTTCACAGATAGAAAGAAGATGTAAACACAATGCATCTGTTTCAACACTACAAAATAGGTTCATTTCTCAGAGCAATGACTTGACTAATCAGAATCAGCCTGCTGTATTTAAAATTTAAACAATGCTTGGTAGTTAACTGCCAGTCATTAACTTGTGCAATCTCCATGGAAAAACAGATTTACCGGAGTCCATATTCTAAACCACCAACACTTGTGCAGAATAAATTTATTGTTGTTTTACTGTGGTACTTCTTTCAAATGGCCCTCTCCTAATTTGGAGAGATTCTAACAAAAGGTTCTGAGAAGGTTCAGTGTATACTTTGGAGGTGGCAAGACATTGATCATCAGACAGGATAGGGTGGCAACTTTATCAGGACTGTGTAAGAAATCTGAATTTCTTTTCCGAATAAGAATAATTATTGGTAGATTTGAAAGGGAAAAAAAGGGACAACACCCAACGAGAGAAACTTGCTGATATTATCGGCTGACATGAAAGCCAGAAAGAAAGTTGAAGAGATAACAATTTATTAGTGAAGAGATGCATATCAGGGACACAGTGAGTGGAGGACAAACAGCACAAGAAAGATGCTAATTTAAAAGGTTACAGCAGGAAGCAGCAGATACATCTGAACAGACGGGTCATAATTTTGGAACAAAAAAAAATTCATGAGCTTCTCACATTTCTTGTTGGAAGCAAGTGTGGTTTGCGAAGACAGTTTGTGTTGGAGAAAACAGAAGCTGCTGTTTATTTTTGCCTTTCTAGATGGTGTTTGATCAGTGATGGAGCATATTGGCTGATAATGCTTCGAGCAATCGCATCAGATCTAGTGATAAATGGTTAAATCAAACACATCCAAAAGTTGGACTTTAGAAGAATGGAAGTGAAGGGCATATTGGTGGAATGGTTCGTACAAAGCAGAATAGATCTAATACAAATAAGGACATTAAGGATGAGACGAGCATGTGATTTAAAAAATCATTAACTACCAAGAGTCACAATTGTTTTAATGCCAAAGACTAGATAATTAGGAATGACATTTCAGTGTCTTGCTTGGGGGCGGGGGGCAGGGGGTGTGCTGTGGATAGAGAGCAACACAATCGAAAAAGATCTGATATATCCAGTCACGGCAATGTTAGCAACAAGACGGAGGAGGTAAATGCATTTGTGGAAAGAGCCAAGATGGCATTTGAAATCGGTGACGTTAAGAACTTGCCCACGCAGAGAAAACGAGAAGAGGATACCTGTGAGAAATTGATTGATGTATGCGTGTACAGAGATTTAAAATGGAAGGTTTGGGGATGAAACAAGGCAAGTTGTTTGGAGCAGCAGCTGCACCCAGACGAAGAGGGAGAAAAACTTAAGTGTGATTCAGAGATATGGGTTACACCATGGAGAGAGTTTTACCTCCAAAAAGGAGACTGTACCTGATGTGGCAATGCTAATGTTATCAGCTGGAACACAAGAAAACAGGCATAATTACTACAGTATTTCTAAACACCACGTCTCTTCATTTTTCTGTATTTTTGATGGTGGTTTGAAATAGGAAAAGGACTGTTTTCAAAACCAAGGATCATGGAAAGGATTACCACATTTCTTTTTGAACAAAGTTACCTGGCACTCCTTCTGAGACCTATTTACACTGCTTTTTATTGTGCAGTGGGGGAGGTAATGATAGAAAAGCTGGAGCAGGGGGTGTGTACCAAGAGAAATTCGGCAGGCAACAGATGGTCTGCAATATGGTGACCAGTTGTCAATGACAAAGACCTTCTGCCTGCCAATAACAGATAGACTCCCAAGTAGCTGAACACTTTGTGGGTGTCAATGATTGGTCAGAAGCCATGGGACCTCCAAAAACAAAGATGCTGACTTTTCCTCTGCAGTTAAAAATAAAAATCAAGCCTGAAGAAAGCCAGTTTAATTTTCTGTCGGCAACATTCCCAAGGATCATCTCAGCAAACCCTGCGGATGTGGATAATTTAACTGCCTTCCCAGTCTTTCCCTCAGCCCATAACTCATTTTCTTTATGCCTATGTCTATCTGTACATGAGTGTTTGAGAAATTTTAAGGGGAACATACTTAAACGAGCAGAGTTATGTCCACCGTAGTTGGATTCTATCTATTCTTAATAAATAGTCATTTTTGTCAAAGAAAGATAAATTAAAGATTTTTTTTTAAGGAAACCTTTAATTTTTGATTCCAGGAAAAGTGGAGCTTGATTTCCAGCATGCTACCACGATGAGTATAACATATTGCAGAATCAACAAACTTCTTTTGTTTACAACTATGTATAAACATTGTATTCCTCAGGTACATTAGGGTCTGGGCTAATATTGAATAATCAGCTTACAAACGAGCAAAGCTAAGATGGAATGGCAATTTTACACCCTCAACATGCTAGGATACAATCATTATAGAAGTATCAATCTTACAGGTATGCTGACCATGAACCTGCAATAATTGTTTCAGCACAGCAAGTACAGATAGACAAGCAAATATTGTTCCGGGGAAAAGGTGGCACTACTCTCAAACATTTCTGCCAAGGCTATCATGTTAATATCACCTTATAGCAACAGCTTCATCATCAATAAAACATGTTCTAGAGAGAATGCAGAGTGAGGACAGTGATAAGCTAGACTGCTGACAAAGTCCACAGAGTCACAGCCAGAAGGAAAGAGAGAGACTGAGATTAGCCCTGGGAGAGAGATATAGGTCTGCAGATTTGCAGAACGAGAGCAAGAAGGTTCAGGCAATTGGGATTCCTGCTCTTTCAGAGGTAGTACTAAATACAAAGATTAGTCTTTCTGGAAGATGCCAAGTGAGACAGAGGGATATTATCTCAGATTTGATTTCTTTTCAAGATAATGACATAAAGCAGAGAAGCCAGTGAGTTATGAAGAACATGAGTTTCCTATTTGTGTGAATTAATTACCCATGGGCACAGAAACTAAAAAGAAGAAATAGTGACAGGCAAGGGTAAAAGAGCAAAAAGAGAGGCAAGTGATGGACTCAGATTCAAGGCAGCAGCCAAAACATCCGGAACAGCCAAGGGGCAAAGAAAAGCTACATAAGAGAGCAAGGATGCAAATTAGATCATGATAGCTGAGCTTTGAAATACAAAAACAGAGGAGCTAACATGGGAGTAAAAAACTGGATTTAAAATCAAAAGTTATACAAGGTTAATGTAGTGAAATCAATGATGAACTGAAGGCCAGGTGCTGACACAGGTGAGAAAGATGCAATGCATGGAACAATGAGGCATGTATTTCCGAAACATTTAAATATTTTCTCCATCTGTGTTTCAATAATTATTGCCGGAGCCATCACTTCCACTGATGCCTGTGGATGACTCCCTCAGGAAGCAGTGCAAATAAATGCAAGAATTAAAATAACAAGGTTCCACATTCATCAACTGTCAAAAATGGGAGAGAGAGAAAAAAAAAATCATGGTTCAAACCATTGCCTGTGTATTAAAAGAGGCTAACCAGAGACTATGAAGAATTTCTTAAATGACAACCTCAATGGCTAGCCCAGAACAGCAAAAGGAGCTAAGAGATTGATTTAGGCAGTCAATGTTGATATAGTCAGTTTCAGTTACTGCACTGTTAAAGCTCATTCGTAGAGATGGCATTTAGATCCCTAGGCCTTGGGTTGGTCCAGAGCTACACTGAATAGTAATGATTCCATTGGGCAACACTCTGCCTGATGATGTAACAAAGAAGGTCCCATCCGTACCCATCCCACCTCCACAAAATAAACCACAGCTCAAGAAAAAAGAAAATCAGGATACAGTATTGTAGCAGTACCAGCTAAGAAATACAACCATAGTTCAATGATACACCTGCCATATACAAAGAAACTTATCATACACGATACAGGAAATAACTTAACTTAATGTTCCTCGCCTATCTACAGATCAGACACACCGGGCCCCACTATAATGACAGACTCTATATAACACAAGTCCACTTGGAACCCAAAATTTTCTCTTTCAGTTTATCACCACCAACAAGCAATTCAATAAAATGGAACTTTCAAGCTTATTAATTTCAGGAGTTATATGGAAAAACGCATTTAAGTATAATACCTATTTCACAAAATGGTGTTTCTCATTAATTAAATTATAAGTTAATCATAATTTCTGACAATAAAACACTGGCTGGTTTTAAACTTAGCCACAGGAGATGGCAGCCTTGTGTTTAATTAAAAAGCAGCTTAGTTGGTGAAATTTGTAACTGCATATCATATTTCTCTGTATCAAACATGGGCTAAATTTAAGATAGGGTCTGTTGTATTTTACCAATAACCATATAACAATCAATACAAAATCGTATCGACTTGACTTAGGAAAGAGGTCATCTTATACCATCACTAAGAAGCAGAACATCATTGATCTGACCAAGACAGGTGTAAGAAAGTATTTGGTTTGTAAATGAGGGAGATTGCTGAGTCAATGCTTCATGGGTAGCTTAAAAATGAAGTAGTAGCAAAGGCTATTAATCAAGATGGACAAAGGGGGCCAAGTAAGCAAGCATCCAGACAATACAATTCAGTCAGGCCACCTACTCATGCAGCATAAAAGTATACTTGTATCAGGTCTTGTTCATGATGAGCACAGAAAAGATGGCTGCTAAGACAAAAAAATTGCTCTACCAGTTCTTGCAAGTATGAAATAACACCCACCCAAGGGCCCAGATTTGCTGACAGTCTACTTTCAATTTCCAGGAGCTTCTTTTTTATTCCTACTAGCTCCTTTATTAGTGATGAAGTCACATGGTAATGTTATCTACTATATTTGAATTGACACAGGAGCAGAATTAGAAGAATTTATCAACAATTTCAAACCCTCCATTAAAAGCACAATACACAAGAATTTCCTAGATACAAAAGTACCAATTATCTTTTTCAAAGTAACTGACTTCTACCCACAAAATTCAATCACCTAAACGTACCCTTCCAGACTGACGAAGGCACAGCTGAAGCAATATCACCACATATTCACAAATCAAATATTTTAAATCAGGCACTTCCATAATTAAAAATTTAACAAAATCGCGTGAAGTGTTCATTACAATAGCATTAGCTACAACATTTTCCCCCCCGCCCCCCCCCCCCCCCCAATACGGTACCCCTTGAACACAAACAGCTTTAAGCTGAAGATCCCTCATTCATTTGCACATAACTAAATTACCTCAGTGATTTCAAATTTTCTTAGCTCCTAGTTATCATAGTATTTAGTTAGTTACATTTGCATGATCAGATAAATTTTTTAAAATTCATTCACAGGATGTGATCTTCTCTGGCTAGGTCAGCAGTCATTGCATATCCCTAATTGCCCAGAGGGCAGTTTAGAGTCAACCATATTGCTGTTAGTTTGGAGTCACGTGGACTGGACAGAGTAAGAATGGCAGTTTCCTTCCCTAAAAGACATTAGTGAACCAGATGGGTTTTTCCAACAACTGGCAACAGTTTTATGGTCATCATTGGACTCTCCATTCCAGATCTTACTGGATTCAAATTCCACCGTCTGCCATGGTGGGATTCAAAAACCAGGTCCCCAGAACATTACCTGAGTCTCTAGATTAATAGTCTAGTGATAATAGCACTGGACCATCACCTCCCATATTGAATAAATTCTATTTTAACTGGAAGTCTGCATTTTACATTAGATCAAGTAGTTCGAGAATGTTTTAAATGTGCAGTTCTGCATTATTTTGGTTACTGACTTGGCACTTGTGAAAGGACACTACCATCATAGGCTGGTCTCAAGACGTTCCCAAAGACTATATCATATATCATATAAATATTTTAAATTGCACTTGAAGGGCATATACCAAGCCAAGATATTTCAATTACAGTACCACTGCCATAGGTGCAAAATATCCATCATGTTCAGATGGTGGCCTTTCAGATGAAGTGAACTAGTAACATGTTTGACATATGTGCAGAAACAGCTCCTCTCCCCTCCAGCACAGTGATTAGCACTGCTGTCTCAGAGCACCAGGGACCAGGGTTCAATTCCACCCTCAGACAACTGCCTGTGTGGAGCTTGCACATTGTCCCCGTGTCATTGTCCTCCAGGTGCTCCAGTTTCCCAGTCCAAAGATGTGCAGGTCAGGTGGATTGGCTATGCTACATTGCCCATTGTGTCGAGGGAATGCGCAGGCTAGATGGGTTAGTCACAGTTAATGCAGAGTTCTGGGGTTGAGGGAGATGCTCTTCAGAGGGCCAGTGCAGACTCAATGGACCAAAGCGGCATCTTCCTGCACTGTGGGGTTTCTGTGATCTTCATTTCTTCATATCACAGTTTCAAACTCTCACTAATCAAAACAGCAAATTCTTTCAGCTGTTCAATATTATGCACCACAGTAGCAACTGCTGGCATTTCACAGAAGCTAATAACTGGTATTCACAAGGCTTCTGGAGTTATAAAGGTCTATATACTAAATTGAAATAAAATCCCATATGCCTAACAAGGGTGTAATGGCCTGCAGATTATTGCACAGATTAGGTTTCAAATTGTTCTGAAACATTGTCCAACATTTGTCAATAGGGCAGCACAGTAGCTCACTAGTGCTTCAGTGCCAGGGACCAGGGTTCAATTCCAGCCTTGGTTAACTGTATGGAGTTTGCATGTTCTCCCAAAGTCTGCGTGAGCTTTCTCTGGTTGCTACATGGTTAGGGCGGCACGGTGGTACAGTGGTTAGCACTGCTGCCTCACAGCGCCAGGGACCCGGGTTACGATTCCACCCTCGAGTAACTGTCTGTGTGGAGTTTGCACATTCTCCCCGTGTCTGCGTGGGTTTCCTCCGGGTGCTCCGGTTTCCTCCCACAGTCCAAAGAGGTGCAGGTTAGGTGGATTGGCTATGCTAAAATGCCTGTAGTGTCCAGGGATGTGTAGATTAAGTGGGTTACAAGGGGACAGGTGTGGGTGGGATGCTCTGAGGTTCGGTGTGGACTTGTTGGGCCGAAGGGCCTGTTTCCACACTGTAGGGATTCTATCTATCTTCTATCTACAGTTTCCTCCCAGAGTCCAAAGATGTGCATCTTAGGTGGATTGACCATGCTAAATTAGCCCATAGTATGCAGGGTTGGCAGGCTTGCTGAGGTAAATGTAGGATTATGGGCAGAGGGCAGGGTGCTCCTCAAAGGGTCAGTGCACTCGATAGGCTGAATGGCCTCTACCTGCACTGTACGGATTCTGTGGACAAACCAGAGAACTACAGGCCTGTCTATTTAATATTGGCTTAGGTCATCGCTGATCTGCACTTCAGATCCAATGACAGTGCAAGTCAAGGGAGCGGAACAACATATTCCTGTTCTAAAATCTTTCCCACAGCCCCATTTTTTTTTTGCATTCATCTTCCAGCTGCTTTAATAGTAGCCATTGATTTGATTTTTTTTAAGTTTATGTAGTATGTATCTATCTTGAAAACAACGTTTAAGTCTTTTTGACTTTGTACATGAATTTAGTCCCTACACAGCAAGCTTCTGATCACAACCATACTGCAAAAGAATATTTAGTGGAAACCAGGCACCTCCATCAGATAAAGATGATGATATAAAGTGGTTAGCTAGTCACTATGCAACACTCATACATTCTCCAAGCACTGTTTACTCAGTGCTAATGGCTGGGTTCAAGTAGATTCATGCACTCAAACACAGGCAGTCCACTTCACATGGTCATAGACATTGAACTAGCAGAGATACCCTTAGCAACACAAACATGGATGGATCCATTTTACTGTTGTTATAGAAACAGAAGAGGGAAAATAAGCAGAACAAGATGCACAAGGGAGGGGATAGTGTTAGAGTTGAGGAACAGTAGATGCAAAACTGAAATCCTAGTTACATTGCACAACAAAATTGATATAAGCAATGATTGACTGGCTCTGCTTCAAGATATCAAACATGCAGCTGGTTATTATATCCTCTGTTTGATTCAGCAGCAGTCAAGGATAGGATTAAATTTAATTTATTGACTTTTGGAAACCAATTGATCTCAGTCAGTTTGCACGAGAACTCAAAACTCCCCAAGCTTCAAAAATATTTTGCACAATGTCCCATTGTGATAAACAGGATGACAAAATGGTTAGTCTATCACAATGTACACTCATTCACTTTCCTAGTCTACTACTGTTGGGAGACAGCTATTTGTGTGACTCAATGCTGGTGTCCAGTAGCATACAACAGGGATCAGTGCCAGATCCCTTGTTGTTAACAAACAGTCTAAACTAAAATGTGGGAGGAAAGATAAGCAAGTTTATATCATCTGCAAAGATTGATTGGGTGGTTGACAATGAGGAGAAATGTCGGATTTAGACAAATTGGTTAGATGTGCAGAACAGTGGCACATGGAATTTAACCATGAAAAGTGAGAGGAGTAGTAGTGACAAGACAGGGGAGTACTCAATGAACAACAAGACATTTGGAAGTAGAACAGAGAGATCTTGTCCAAAGATCACTGAAGACAGGTTAGTAAGGTAGCTAAGGCAGTATACAAGACACTTTGCTCCTATCTATGCCACAACTGCTGAGAGGT
This sequence comes from Ginglymostoma cirratum, assembly GCA_024137785.1. Classification (NCBI taxonomy): domain Eukaryota; kingdom Metazoa; phylum Chordata; class Chondrichthyes; order Orectolobiformes; family Ginglymostomatidae; genus Ginglymostoma; species Ginglymostoma cirratum. The sequence goes on from JAHRHZ010000064.1 coordinate 28,342,410, forward strand.
TTCGTATGGGCTGTACAAAACTCTGGCTTGTCCATAGCTGGAGTACTGAAAGCAGTTCTGATAACTGCACCAGAAAGGGTATGATTGCACTGGAGGAGCTGCAGAGGAGATTCATCGGGATGAAGTATTTTAGCTATAAAGAGAGGCTGGATAAGTTCAGAATGTTTTCTTTACAGCAAAGGCGGCTGAGGAGAGGGCCGGATAGAAGTGTATAAGATTATGAGGGACATGGACAGGATCGATAAAAAGCAGCTGTTCCCCTTAGTTGAAGCATTAATAACAGGGAGGCATAATTTTACGTTCAAAGACAGGAAGTTTGGAGGGAATTTTCACAGATGGTGGGTACAAGTCTGGAATGCATTGCCTGCAAGGGTAGTTTAGGTGGAAAACCTCACAACTATTAAAAAGTACTTGGGTGAGCATTTGAAATGTTATAACATTAAAGGCTATGGGCCAAATGCTGGCAAATGAGACTATTGTAGATTTAGAGCAGTTTACTTGATGCAGACTCAAGAGGCCAAACAGCCATCAAAACTATACAATTTCTATTGTCTTGTGAAGTTTTTCTTTCTTCTAATTTTCTCTTCTCACCAAAAGGTGGTAATTCATACTAGTTTTGGACTTGATGTGGGGGTGGACTTAGCAGGCAATGACAATCATCCCAACCATCTGACCATTCTTCATTCTTGATGAACTGACCCAGTAATTATCAAAAAATTGAACATTGTACACAAATCACAGGCAAACCCTTCTTGTCTTTAAATGTGTACATAGCCATGTACTTTCCAACACAAATTAACAGATTTCAATCAAGGTTGGAAATATTGCCTTTGACTTCTGACTAGAAATATTGCAATCAACTGCAGCGCTCCATTCATTAACCCAACTGAGATCAAATACAAGTGACAGAGGGTGGACCAAGCTGAAGCCACATACATTTTTGTCATTATAGCCAAAAGTAAAATCATTTTCTGCTTTTACTTAACCAACAATCTGGGCTACCAGTTTTGAATAACCCATCCAAAATAAACAGATATCAGCCATTCATCTATGAGAAGCAGGTAAAACATACAGTGAACAAAAATACTTGATGTCACTCTTATTGACTTACTATATGTAGCATTAAAAATGTAAGGCAACGCACACTTAGTTTGCTCTAAAGTCTCACATTTTGGTCACTTATTTCTTCCTAAGTCACCTTAAATATTCCTCTTCCATTTGTTATTTCTATAGGAGTTGGATAACATGCTCCTTGGCCTCCATCAATGCCATTTTAGGCAATTCACCCTAAAGGATTTGTCCTCTTCCACTTTGAAAAATACTTCCAGCTTCATTTCAAGATTTCTCATGAACGATACATTCCAATTCAGATCACCGTACAAATAAAAGTTACATGCACAAATCTTCACGGTACAATGTGATTACAGTAGGCATTACCTATATTCACCTAGAAATATTTCTGTAATGTCGGTGAATTTGTCATGAAACATTTTCACATATCAGGAGTCATACAGCATGGAAACAGACCCTTTGGTCCAAAGTCCACTCCAACCATAATCCCAAACCAAACATGTCCCACCTGCCTGCACTTACCCCATATCCCTCCACACATTTCTTATTCATGTACTTAACCAAATGTCCTTTAAGAGTTGTAACTGTACCCACTTCCACCACCTCCTCTGGCAGCTCATTCCATATACGCATCACCCTCTGCATGAAAAAGTTTCACTCAGGTCCTTTTTAAATCTTTCCCCGCTCACTTGAAACCTATGCCTTCTAACTTTGGATTCCCCCTACCCTGTGAAAAAGACCTTGGCTAGTCACCCTATCCATGCCCCTCGTAATTTTATAAACCATTAAGGTCACCGTCAGCCTCCAATGATCCAGGGGAAAAAAGCCGAGCCTATTCAGCCTTTCCCAAAAACTCAAACCCTCCAATCCTGGCAACATCTGATTGTGTTTTTAATCAGTAATATTGGTTAGAGTTGGAAAGTTTACTGACAAGGGGTTCTATCATTAATTTTATATATTTCTTTCGTTTCTTTTTAAACAAAAAGTAGCTTTTTTTTTTTTAAATACCTTGCAGTATTTTGTCCCTAAAAAAAAGGACTTCAAATTCTGTGGCAAAAGGTGTCAACTCACCAATGCAATTTTCAAGAACAATATGTCAGGCTGTGACAGCACTGCATGCCATGTTGCCTTGGTTACAGATAGATGTAGAGTTGTGTTAGATTATTCATTTTTTTTTCATTGTGATTTTTGGGCTTAAAAGAAATGACGGGGTGTTGATTTGTTTTCCCCTTTTTGCTTGCCTATCCAAAATTAAATATTTCAATATCAGGTTAGAATCACTTAGATACAAGTTATTTAGAATAGGACCTAGTCCCACTGTTCCACCTCCACCATCCTAAGGTTTCCACTGATGACAATTAGCACAGGTTGTAGGTTGTGGGTTGTGATCTCATGAGAACAGACAAGAATGGGATTGATCAACTGAAAAGCAATAAAAGCCCGAAAACATAGGGAGATTTCTACTTTACCTACCTCAAATAGATTCAAATCCAGATCCCAGCACGCGAAAAAAATTGCATGCAATCATGACAATGCAAATAACCTTACTTTCAAGTGGTTTTGGTATCAACATTTCTAAGCTACTACACTTGCAGCATTGTTTAGCACACGATAATGCTGTGGACTACTAATGCCAACAGGTTTCACAATTGAAACTGAAACCATTTCTACTAGCCCTTAGGCTGTTTAAAAACATTTTTTTTTAGAAAAAGAGACATTTTCAGAGCATTACAATTCATTTGTATGCAACCAATGGGTGATTTGATGCAATGCCTCTTAGAGACTACCAACCGTAGTTCTAGCATCACAAGATTTTCACATGCCTGAAGAAAAAAAAACACACCAGTGAAACACTTAAAAATAGACCTGAAATATTTCATAGCAAGATGTTAAACAGCGACTACTTTATACAGAAGGAAACTCATTTGATTTGACATTTCATATGCCCAAAGGCATGTTTGAAATAATTCAAGTGATCGATTATATGAAAATAACAGTTCAAAAATGTTACCAAAGGAAAAATCTTCAATGGGTTAAAGACCAATATTGTCTGGAATATCCCTTTTTTAATCTCCCCAAAAAACAGACGGCTCGCCCGAAACCGAAATTACAGCCAAACTTAACACGTCCAACCCCGATCTCGTCGATTGGCCAAAACAATTCAAGATTTCTAAATTTTAGCTTGCTGAATTGACTATGAGATGTCAGTCTGAATATCCCCCACCATCCACTTTACTAGGTTGGGCAGAGGCAGCAGATTCCACGGACAGTGGATGGAGAGGGCTGTGCCCAGGAAACCGCCTAGAAATCAATCCTTCATTAAACCTTAGTTACTTTTACGCAAATGCGATTTTTTTTGTCTCAAAAGCAAACAAGCAACAAAAAGGATTTAATAACGGCGATCCCAGAAACATTAAAGACACTGTTCTGTCTAACCATTTATTCTGACAATGGGCGTTTGCTGTACTCATTTTGGCTCAGCAATGCACTCTCTGTATGTCTAATATAAATGGCATTTCGAGGCCTTCTGCTGAAAAAAAATACGGACTGAAACGCTGGTGAATTTGTACTTAAATGCACAGAAAATGTCACGTTTCCGCTGCCTTTATTTACAGAGGATGTCTCGCCTTCCCCTTGTAGCTGCAATAATGAAAGCCAGTCGCTCACCTCCAATCAATGCATCTGTCTCCTCACATTACACACCAAATACAAAATATTAAACCCCCTTCAGCTATGTGCCACACCAGGATTCTGCTGCTTAAGACAGACTCGGCAGTAGCCGCATAGAACCCGAATGCGGTGATCCCCTTGAGACTTGGGGCGGGGGGGAGTAGAAACCGAGCACAAAATAAAAACCGGTTCTTCTTTTTACCTCGGGAATCCCTCCTCACTCCTTCCCCATTCAGCTTATCCCAGCCAGGCTTGACTTAACATTCCCAGCATTCTACACCTTCTCTACAATTGGCTGGAACCACACCATTCAGCCAGGAAATTTAAAGACACAGTCACACTTCTGGATTCCGACCTCGAGCTTTTTTCCCCGTTTATTTTGACTACAACCATTTACGTTGTATGTTACTAGTTACACTCGTAGTTTTTGTGACGGCTATACTTCCGATTCAGAGATAATTAACAACAATAATTGACAATTCATCACTACCTATTCGTTTCACAATGGCATGTTATCTCCACTAGCTACAGTCGCCTTTTATTCTCCTTGGTTGAAGTTTTGTCACAGTTAGAGGGCGTGGGCTGGTATTATGAAATGGCAACGCTACAGTAATACATTCCGCCCTACAATTTACTTCTACTATCCAAAAACAAATGAAAAAAATAGAAATTGCTGGAAAAGCTCGGCTGGTCTTGCAATATCTGTGGAGAGAAATCAGAGTTAACGTTTCGGGTCGAGTGACCCTTCCTGACAACCCAGATGCTGCAAACTTGCCGAGCTTTTCCAGCAATTTCTATCTTTATCTCAGATTTATAGCATCCGCAGTTCTTTCGGTTTTTGAAAAAAAAATCTTTGCTACCTAATTTTAATCACCTATTTTACCACCTCTCTTTACTCATGGAAAAGCACATTACCCTCATGAATGGGAAGATGTATTTGAATGCTATCAACGAAAAAAACTTCCTTGCTGTCCAGAATTTTTCTTCGCTTTCTCTCCTTTCAGCACCCACCATCATGTTAATTGCTAAATTGGCCGGGTTAATAGAAGCTTAAGGAGGTCATCGTTCCTGCCTTTTTTGAGAGTCACCCTCGGCCGAGGTAAAGGTCTCAACGCTCAGTGTTAGGAGCTATAGGCAACAATGCCATCAGTACATATTTTGGGTTAAGGTCCAGAGCCTCGAGGGACAATGGCTACTCACAGGCAGAAGATCAAGATGAGGTAACGTTTCCTGAAACACATACGTGGATTCAGGAAACACTCCTCCCCTTGTCATAATGGTCATTCAAATTGAAAGGGCATTAAATTGAAAAGGGAAGACTCTTACAAGGGACCAAGGAGGAGAGAGAGGTGTGGCAAAATTAGCAAACGACCTGCCCTGGGACCGATCACAACCACTCCTACTATTGCCATGGTAAATGAGTGAGAATGGAGTGGCTACTTTTCCTACGTATGTATGGCAGAATGCCAAAAGCAAAACAGGTTGAGTAACACAGATAAAAGGTAACAAGCATGGGGCTGGATGAACACAGCAGGTCAAGCAGCATCATAGCAGCAGGAAAACTTGACGTTTCGGGCCTAAACCCTTCATCAGAAATGGGGGAGGGGAAGAGGGTTCTGAAATAAATAGGGAGAGAGGGGGAGGTGGATAGAGGATGGATAAAACACTGATTTGTTTTTCTTTTGTAGTGATTTGCTTTTTGATCACATGGATGTCTGATACAAACATCAGGCATACGAACGTTAAAGCTACTGAGAAATACAGATGGAGATAGTAGGAACTGCAAATGCTGGAGAATCTGAGATAACAAGGTGTAGAGCTGGATGAACACAGCAGGCCAAGCAGCATCAGAAGAGCAGGAAGGCTGATGTTTCAGTCCTAGACCCTTCTTCAGAAATGGAGAAATACAGACAGATATGTTTGCTTCACTTAAATCAAATAGATCGTGGGTTTGAAGCATACTCCAGGACCTTAGTGCATTATCCAGACTGACACTATTGGACTGAAGCTGTTGGATCTACCGTCCTGTGGCAGACATTTTATTTGAGGAACTGCCTTCTCTCTAGGTGGACGGTAAAGATCGCAAAGTGTTTTTTTCCTTATAAAATGAGACCCAGTGATGCTGGCCAACATTTTTTCAAACAGCATAATTTTTTTTCAAGTAATCATTCATCTCCTTGTTCCTTGTGACATGTGGTGATATGAAAAATGGCTGCTATGACATTGACAAAAGTAAGTAACTCATTTTATAGATAGTGATTAGGATGCCCTAAATTAATAGAAATGGTCCTTCAAATAACTCCACAAAGGCCAGTATCCCATCACCAAGTCACCGTTTATTTACATTTGCGTTGTACGTGACACTTACCCAACGAGCATAGAACTGGCTGCTAGAGTGAACAGAACCCTTGATGTTCTTACTTATATTTATCAGCTAGGATTTCTTGATTGGACCAGGTTAACAGCCCCAATCGAAGAAATCATATTCTATGAGGTCCACCTGGCTGACCTTGTTCCAGTCACAACATCCCTGTCCATCTAAGGCCTGGGACGTAGGCCCCTTTTTCTTCCAGCAGTTTCTTCGGGGGTGTTTTTGCACCAGGTTCAGTTCCTCTGAATCTGACATGAGCAGCATGTACTGGACCGTAGCCCCCTTCTCGTGCCTGGAGCATTTCTTCTGAAATTCATCTTCAGGCAGTAATGGCATCAAGGCTGTGACCTCGGCCATGTCCATCTCATCGTCAGGGGTTCCTTTGACACTAGACAGAGGGGGCGAAGCCGCGGTTCTGACAGACTTGCCGGATGTTCTGAGAAATTGGGTATGTTTTGCTCCTGAGATAGTAGGAACTGCAGATACTGGAGAATCTGAGATAACAAGGTGTAGAGCTGGATGAACACAGCAGGCCAAGCAGCATCAGAGGAGCAGGAAGGCTGACGTCGTTGTTAGCCAAACTTGTCCTCACCCTCAACAACTTCTCCTTCAATTCCTCCCACTTCCTACAGACAAAGGGGTTGGCCATGGGTACCCGCATGGGCCCAAGCTATGCCTGCCTCTTTGTAGGCTACGTGGAACAATCCCTCTTCCGTAGCTACACTGGCTCTAAACCCTACCTCTTCCTCCATTACAGATGACTGTATCGGCACCGCCTCGTTCTCCCAAGAGGAGCTCGAACAGTTCATCCACTTCACCAACACCTTCCACCCCAACCTTAAGTTCACCTGGACCATCACTAATACCTATCTCTCCTTCCTGGACCTCTCTGTTTCCATCTCTGGCAACCGATAGAAACCGATATCCATTTCAAGCCCACCAACTCCCACAGCTACCTAGAATACACCTCCTCCCACCCACCTTCCTTCAAAAATGCCATCCCCTATTCCCAATTCCTTCGCCTCCGCCGCATCTGCTCCCAGGATGAGGCATTCCACTCCCGCACATCTCAGATGTCCTCGTTTTCAAGGACCATAACTTCCCCCGCCTCAGTGGTCGAGAACGCCCTCAACCGTGTCTCCAGCATTTCCCACGACTCATCCCTCACACCCCCTCCCCGCAATAACAACCAAAACAGAATCCCCCTCGTCCTCACGTACCACCCCACCAATCTCCGGATTCAATGCATCATCCTCCGACACTTCCGCCATCTGCAATCCGACCCCACCACCAAAGACATTTTTCCCTCCCCACCCTTATCTGCTTTCCGGAGGGACCACTCTCTCTGTGACTCCCTTGTCTGCTCCACACTCCCCTCCAGCAACCACAGGAAGTGCTACACCTGCCCCTACGCCTCCCCCATCAACCCCATCCCAGGCCCCAAGAAAACTTTCCACATCAAGCACATGTTCACCTGCACATCTGCTAATGTGGTATACTGCATCCGCTGTTCCCGTTGTGGCTCCCTCTACATCGGGGAAACCAAGCAGAGGCTTGGGGACCGCTTTGCAGAACACCTATGCTCGGTTCGCACTAAACAACTGCACCTCCCAGTCATGAACCATTTCAACTCTCCCTCCCATTCCTCAGACGACATGTCCATCCTGGGCCTCCTGCAGTGCCACAACGATGCCACCCGAAGGTTGCAGGAACAGCAACTCATATTTGGCTTGGGAACCCTGCAGCCCAATGATATCAATGTGGACTTCACAAGCTTCAAAATCTCCCCTCCCCCTACCGCATCCCAAGACCAGCCCAGCTCGTCCCCACCTCCCTAACCTGTCCTTCCTCCCACCTATCCCCTCCTCCCACCTCGGGCCCCACCCCCATCTCCTACCTACCAGCCTCATCCCGCCCCCTTGACCTGTCTGTCCTCCCTGGACTGACCTATCTGCTCCCTAACTCCCCACCTACACTCACCTTTACTGGCTCCATCCCCACCTCTTTGACCTGTCTGTCTCCTATCCACTTATCTTCTCCTCTATCCATCTTCTATCCGCCTCCCCCTCTCTCCCTATTTATTTCAGAACCTCCTTCCCGTCCCCCATTTCTGAAGAAGGGTTAGGCCCAAAACGTCAGCCTTCCTGCTCCTCTGATGACGTTTTGCTCCTGCCCCATTTGTGAGGTTGCAGCTTTCATGTGGTCCACATGCTTGTTCACAACTGCCTCTCCAACCCAAATTTTATACATCATGGGACCTGATCTTGTGTTGACCATGCCTTTTACCCATGCAGGGCCACGACCATGGTTTCGACAGCAAACTTAGTCCCATGAAGTCAGCCCTCTCTCTTGCTTAGAGGAGTCTTGTATCCAGCATTGGCATTCCTAATGCTGTTTTACTCTCCCCCTCAGGTCCAGGAAGATCAGATTTAACCTGATGTGGCATCTTCTCCCCATGAGCAACACAGCTGGAGCTTACCTGTAGTTGCATGAAAGGTGGTCTGATAAACAAACAGGAACCAGTAGAGTTTGGTATCAACTGAAGCTGTAGGCTATTTCTTTAAGGTAGCCTTCAAAGTTTGGACTGCTCTTTCTACCAGACCATTGGACAATGGAATTATGGAAATATCCTTACATGCTGAATGCTATTTGACTGTAGGAAATAATATAATTCCCTGTTAGTAAATGTTGGCCCATTGTTTGTGACCAACACCTCAGTGAGTCCGTGTATTTCAAAAGATGCTCACAACTTTTCAATCATCGTTCCCGTGTTGAGAAATGAACTCTATGCACGTCCAACCACTTTGAACGGGTATCTACAAAGACTAAAAACATACAGCCCATGAAAGGACTGGCGACATGTAACCAAGTCCAGGGTTTACTCGGCCATTCCCACGAATGTGGGGGAGCTGCTGGTGGTAATTTTTATCCTTGTTGGCACTCTGGGCATAGACCCACCAACGCGGCTATGTCTGCATTCACTGCTGGCCACCAGACATAACTTCTTGCCAACATCTTCATTTTGGAAACCCCTGGATGATCCTGGTGGAGTTCAGCCAGTACCTGGTGGAGACCTTTGCTCAGGACAATCACACTTGCTCTTCTATGATGATCTGGTCTCCCTAGGTCCAGAAAGATTTCAGTTTTGGTTGTAACGGATCTTTTGTTTTCCCCATCACCACCAACTATTTTAGTTTTGCCAGGAAGGGATCATTTTGTATCCTCAGTCTGATACTGTCAGTGGTGACCAGAAGTGTGTCCAGAAAATTTAAAACCAAAATGGACTGTTCTAGTGGTGGCACCACTTGTAGTGTATCTACCAGTGGGAAGTAGCTCAAGGCATCCACATTTGCTACTTGGCCTCCCAGACAGCGTTCTAACTTGTAATTATATGTTCTGAGAATAAGAGCCCACTGCTGAATTTGATCACGGCCCCATCCTCTTTAAGTCAACCTAGCAGGGGTTTGTAGTCCATTACTATTACAAATTTACATCCACAAAGGTATTGGTGGAACTTTCTCACACCAAAGATGACCGCCAAACCTTCCTTTTCTATCTGGTTGTATCTTTGTTCGGCATCAGCCAAAGTTTGGGAAGCGTACACTGTTGGGCGTTCCTGTCCGCTGGACCAGAAATGAGGCAACACTAAGCTGATGCCATATGGAGAGGCATTGCATGTCAGCACTGCATCTCGCTTGGGATCACTGTGGGCCATAATTTAGACCTTGATAGCTGCTTCTTCACTTCCCTAAAGGCTACTTCTTGGCTATGTGACCATTTCCAAGGCTGACCCTTTTCAATAGCAAATGTAAGGCTGCTAGGTTCCGAATGAATTTTCCATAATAATTCAGCAACTGAAAGAAAGACCTGACCTCTGGTACAAACGTGGGAGCCGGGGCACTTTTGATTGCCCTCACTTTATCTTCAAACAGATGTAACCCAGTCTTGTCAACTTTGTAGCCCAAGTAGGTCACTTGGGGTGCCTGGAACACACATTTTTCCTTCCTAATGCATACCATCAACTTGGAGATATGTGTAAGCACAATGTCCAACTTCTCTACATGCTCTTTATTGGTCTTCCCTGTCAAAAGCATGTCAACCAGATAAATGGCGACTTGGGGTAGACCTTGCAAAATGTTTTTTATCGTCCACTGGAAAATGACATAGACTGATGGTATCTCAAAGGGCAGTCTTGTCTATTGGTACAAACACTTATGGGTATTAATTGTAGCATACTCCTGGGAATCCTCATCTAACCGTAATTGCAGACACATATGGCTCATGTACAGCTTTGTGAAGGAAAGACCCCCTATGCAAGCGATTGGGTATTTATCCAGGTGCAAAAAGCGGGTCACCATTTGTTTGAAATCCCCACAAAGGTGAACTGACCTGTCAGGCTTCACAATCGGTGCAACTAGAGCTGTCCATTCTGCAAACTGTTTTGCTTCTATGATTCCTTTGCTTTCCATTCTCCTGATTTCTGCCTCTACTTTTGCACGTAATGTACTGGGTGGGCCTTGCAGAACCACAGAATTGCTTCTTGATCAACATGTAAAGTCGTCTTGGGCCCTTTGAAAATCCCTAGACCTCCCTGAAAAACTTACGGGTATTTAACTAGGACTTCACTCAGGCAGCCATTTTCTAATTGAAAAATGTTGAGCCGATCAAGTTGAATCTTTCTCAACAAATTTCGCACCATCAAGCATGCGCCTGGGCCTTTTACTACAATCAGTGGTAACTGAACCAGCAGCTGCTCATCAGAGACTGAACCAAAGTTAGCCTGTTGCGGTTCCCAGTATAGGTTCTCAGCCTGGCTGAAATCTTAAGCAAACTTAAGCCTTGGAGTCCAGAGCGAACTTTGTTAATGACTTGTTCAATAATCACTGATACAACTGTGCTGGTATTGACCTTCATTAGAACTGGGTAACCACTTAACCAGACATTTATTTTGATTAGTTATGATTTAGATGTTGCTAAGCAATTCAACTATTCCAAACCAGTTGTATGTGGACTCTCTTGTACCAGCCTATGAGTTCTCTTACTCAATTCAAGCCAAGTGAGACTCTTTGGCTGTCTCAAGGCCACATACCAGCAGCAACTACAATGGCCTGCTGGCCCAGATGGTCAAGAAAATTTTGGCCGAGGCTTAGCTTCGTTTTGGGGTTTTGCTGCGAGCTGACCTAGGGTCCCTCTGATCGGGATATGTCCTTAGTGGGCTATGCAATTGTCTTCACTCAAGTGATGTTCCCCAAACTCAGTCGGCCTGGTGAGGATGTCCACTCTCATCGGCGTACCCTGTAACTCATACGGTCCACTTGCCACATTTTCTAATGACAAAGCCACACGTAGTGATTGTTTGAAGTCCACTCAGGCTTCGGCTGGTAGGCACTTTTGCATGGTCCCATCATTAATCGCACATACCAAATGGTCTCTCAACGTCTCACTGAGGGTTAAAGCAAAATCAAATGCCTCTGTCAATCATCTTAACCTCATCAAAAATCCCAATATAGATTCCCCCAGTTCTCGAACTGTCAAATAAAACCGATAGCATCTTATAATTAGAGGAGGCTTGGGGTCATAATATTTCTTAGCTAAATCTGTCAACTCCTGAAAGATTTTAGTACCTGGTGCCTCCAGGAAAACTACTCTCCTAATAACTGAAAAAGCTGTGGGCCTACACGCATCAGGAGAATTATTTATTGCTTTTCATCTGACCAAACGTCATTTGCCAAGAAGAGATAACACATTCTTTCCACATACTGAGCCCAGTATGTGGGCATGATCGAATGAGTCAAACTTCCCAAATAGTGGCAAATGCTTACCCCAACCTGAAGACAACTGTTGAGAGCAAATCTCTTCAGGGGTGTGTTTTCCTCTTGTTGCCATTGAAGTAACTCTGGTATCCTGTCACCAAGTCACTCTTTATTTCCACGTCATAGCATGTGACACTGTCCCAGCTAGATGTCACATGACATCAGTTTATAGTCCAACAGGTTTATTTTAAATCACAGGCTTTCAAAGCACAGCTCTTTTGTGAGGTGTAGTGAAAGAGAAACACTTAAGCGCAGAATTTATGGGCAGAGAGATCAAAAATCATATAAATGGCATGAGTGCGGTTTCTACAGGTTGAATAACAAGTCTCTGCTGGTGATCAAAAGTGTCAGATGGGTATGAGTAAAGTGTCAACAGCTGAACAGCAAGTGACAGGATGGTGCTTAAACAGGACAGTAAGGAAGATTGTACAAATACAGAACAGTATGGTGAGGTTACATGTAGTGCAACGTAAACCCAAAATTATGGTTGACACCACCTTTATGATAGGAAACGTGGTTATCAATTTTTGCTCAGTGATTGCCTGACACTCGCATTTATACCTGTCAGCCAGGACTCCCTGATTGGACCAGGTTAACATCCCCAATCAGAGAACTCATATTCTATGCTATCTACCTGGCTGACCTCGTTCAATCATGGTAGTTCTTTAAAGATACAAGTTTTTTTCCCATTATTCTGTTCTGAAGGTGCTGTTTTCAACTTCTAATCTTGCTTTATTTCTCTCCCCATTCTATTCTTTTTTTCAAATTATTGACACATTGGCATGTGGTTCCAAAAGTGTTCAACTAAGACCCTAAACCAAGACAGCCAAGTTTTTTTATTTGGGAATGATCCCAAGTGAAATAATCATAAAATATTGTCTAATCCCACCACAGTTTCTGTTGTCAGACTATTTTTAATAATTTTGGTAAACCCCCATTTTTAGCACCACTACTCACCATTTCGTGTGGAGGTGAACACAGCATATTACTTCTCCATATGTGTCAACAATACATGGTGACAATTCTTTTCGCTCCTCCTCCCACAAAACTGAATAATTCCTTCCAGCAAATCCTTCACTGTCTATCACAGGGACACATTTTATCACCTCTCAGTATCATTCCAGATATATCACCACCTCTTTTCTGGTTCCCTCAAAGCAGCAATTTACACCATTGTTTTATTTGGAGCCTTTCCACAGTTCCTTTTTCACTTAACATTCTAGACATCAACTCCTTTAAATAAAACTTCATCAGGTCGGACAGCTCTTGGTGGGGCACAGCCCAGTCCATCACGAAAACCAGCTTTCCTTCCATTGAATTTGTCTACACTTGCCACGGCGTCAGAAGAGCAGCCAACATAATCAAAGACCCCTCCACCCCGGTTATACTCTCTTCCACCCTCTTCCATTGGGCAGAAGATACAAAAGTTTGAAAATACCAACAGATTTAAGAACAGCTTCTTCCCCGCTATTATCAGAATTATGAACAGTCCTCTCATATATTAGGGTTACTCTTTCTCTGCATCTTCTCTGTAGCTGTAACACAATATTTTGCATCCTGTTCTATTAGTCTGATGTACTTATGTAAGGTATGATTTGCCTGGTTAGCACGCAAAACAATACATTTTTCACTGTATCTTGGTACAAATGACAATAATTAATCAAGTCAAAACAACATTTCACACGTCCAGACTAATGTCAGTTAGGTGTGGAATGGGTGAAGTATGTTTTTGTGACTGGACAACCCAGATATTCCAGAAATAAGGGGAACCTACCAAATTTAATGAAATGACCACATTAGCATTTTATGAAGTCTTATTTCTAATCCAGCAGTCTGGATCATAACTATACCATTGGGCCTGCAACCCAGATGTTAGCCTGGATGGAAGTTCTGCGCAATGTAGAAGGTGGCATATTTTTATGTCAGAAGTCCAGCAGTATTGCCTTGCAGAGTTTAATTGCAGATCTTCTTTAACTGTGGCTTTCACCATGAGTACTCCATGAGTTACAGACCAGAGGCCTTTTTGACAATAATCCATCTTTCAATGGACGAAACCTATGTGGACAGGTAAGAGTGGCAGGGGAGGAAAATGTACGGTGGATGGCACCTTTCAACGTCCACCATTAAGAGTGGCTCGGCAGCAGCACTACTGATTGAGCTGGTCAGGTCCTAAAGGATATAATTGCTAGACTGAGTCTGCATGAGAATCGATCGAAGGGAAAAACATACTTGATCCTATCCTTACCAATTTGGCAGCTGCAGATGTATCTGTCCATGACAGTATCTGTAAGAGTCACCACCACATAGTCCTTCTGGAAATGAAATCTCGCCTTCACATTGAGAATAATCTCCATTGTGTTGTATGACACTATTACCATGCTAAATGGGACTGACTTCAAACAGATCGAGCAACTCAAGGTTGGGCATTCATGAAGTGCTGTAGATCATCAACAGCAGCAGAATTGTACTCCAGCACAATCTGTAACCTCATGCCCAGTATATTCCCCACTCAACCATTACCATCAAGCCAGGCGATCAACCCTGTTCAATGGAGAATGCAGGAGCTCATGCCAGGAGCAGCACCAGGCATATTTAAAAATGAGGTATCAGCTCCAACATCATAAGTAGGGACCAATAGACATAGCTAAATGACCACACAGCCAACGGATCAGATCTAAGGTAGTGGTCCTAGCACATCTAGTCATGAAAAGTGGTGGACAATTAAACTACTCACTGTGGGAGGAGGGTCCACAAATATCCCCATCCTCAATAATAGAAGAGTCCAATATATCAGCGCAAAACATAATGTTAAAGTATTCTTGGCAATCTTCAGCCAGAAGTGCCAAGTAGGTGATTCATCTTGGCCTCCTCCATTTGTCCCCAGCATCACAGATACTAGTCTTCAGCCAATTTGATTCACACCACGTGATATCAAGAAACAGTTGGGGGTACTGGAGACTACAAAAACTATGGGCTCTGACAACATTCCAGCAATAGTACTGGAGACTTGTGCTCCACAACTTGGCAGTCCCCAAGCCAAGCTCTTCCGGCACAGTTACAACATTGGCATCTACCTGACAATGTGGAAAATTGCCCAAGTATGCACTGTACACAATAAAGCAGGGTAAATCCAATCCAGCCAATTCCCATCCCCATAAAACTATATTGAATCATCAGTAAAGTGATGGAAGTTGTCATCGACATTGTTATTAAGTAGCACCTGCTCAGCAATAACCTGCTCTGTGACGTCCAGTTTGCGTTCCACCAGGACCACTAAGCTGCTGACCTCATTCCACCCTTGGTTCAAACATGGACAAAAGACCTGAATTCCAGAGATAAGAGTGAGAATGACAGCCGTTGAGATCAAGGCCACATTTGACCAAGAGTGGCATCAAGGAGCCTGAGAAAAACTGGAATCGATGGGTGTCGGGGGCAAACTGTCCGCTGGTTGGAGTCTTACCAGGCACATAGCAAGATGGTGTGATTGTTGGAGGTCAGTCATCTCAGCTCCAGGACATCTCTGCAGGAATTCCTCAGGGTAGAGTCCTAGGCCCAACCATCTTCAGCTGCCTTGTCAATGATCTTGCCTCCATCATAAAGTCAGAAGTTCAGAAGGGTAGCTAATTCTGTTTTGTCTCCACAGACCTGCAGAATTTTTTGATCAATTTCAGTTTATATTTTCAGAAGGAGGGATTTTCTTCAATGATTGCACAATGTTCTGCACCATTCACAACTCCTTAAATACTGAAGCAGTCCAAGTTCAAATACAACAAGATTTGGACAATATCCGGATTTGGACTGACAATTGGCAAGTAACATTTGTGCCACATAATTACCAGGCAATAATAATCCCCAGTTAGAGTCAATCCAGCTGGTGGGATTAATTGCAGACGTTTCATCACCCTGCTAGGTAACATCATCAGCGCGCCTCTGGTGAAGCATTGGTGTTCTGTCCTGCCTGTTATTGATATGCCTCACTTTGCTGGGATGGTTGGCATCACATGCGGTTCTGTTTTTCAGTGGTTTGTATATCGGGTCCAGTTCAATTTGTTTGTTGATGGAGTTCCAGTTGGAATGCCTGGCCTCCAGGAATTCCTTGGAATGTCTCTTTTTGACTTGTGCTATTATGGATGCATTGTTCCAGTCAAATTTGTGTCCTTCTTTGTCTGTGTATATTGAGATCCAGTGGTTGTGGTCATGTCTCTTGGTGGCTAGTTGGTATTTGTGTACCCTTATTATCAATTTTCTTCAAGTTTGGCCTATGTAATGTTTCTCACAGTCCTTGCGTAGTATTTTGGAGATGACATTAGTTTTATTGGTTGTGGGTATGGGATCCTTATGTTCATCAGTAGCTGTCACAGGTGGTTGTTGGTTTGTGGACTACCTTGATACCTAGGTGTCTGAGTAGCCTTGTGAACATCTCTGATATGTCTCTTATGTACGGTAGGGTGACTAGTTTGTCTGGCCATGTTGTGTCTTCTTGTTGTGGTCTGTTGCAGAGATAACAGCGGATTGTGCCTTTTGGGTATCCATTCCTTTTAAAAAATGCTTTTTAAAAACAAACACTTCACCGGAGGTGCACGGACGATGTTACCCTAGCAGGGTGATGAAATATCTGCAATCAAACACACTGGCTCAGCGAGCAAGTCTATAAACTCCTCCACAACCCGAGCTACAAATCTTCTCAAAAACTTTGAAGAGTTAATCTAACCACTGCTTCTTGACATTACGTTGCCCTGACTGAATCCCACACTATCAACATCCTGGGGGTTACCATTGACCAAAAGCTCAACTGCAATCACCAAATAAACACAGTATCTATAAGAGCAGGACAGAGGCTAGGAATGCGGCCACTATTAACTCACCTCCTGCCTCTGCAAAGCCTGTCCATCATTTATAAGGCACAAGTCACGAGTGCGATGGAAACTGCCCAGTTGCCTGAATGGGTACAACTCCAAAAACACTCAAGAAGTTTGACACCATCCAGGACAAAGCTGCCCTCTTGATTGGCACCACATCTACAAGCATTCACTCCCTCCTCCACTGATGCTCAGTAGCAGCAGTATGTGCTATCCACAAGATGCACTGCAGAAATTCACCAAAGATCCTTAGAGAGCACCTTTCAAACCCAGAACCACTTTCATCTAGAAGGACTATGGCAGCAGATACATAGAAAAACCACCGCTCGTAAGTTCCCCTCCAAGCCACAGACAACGTTCTGAACTGACTTGGAAATATATTGCCATTCCTTTATTGTCACAGGGTCAAAACCTTGGAATTGTCTCCCTAAGGGCACTGTGGATCAACCTACAACAGGTGGACTGCAGCAGTTCAAGAAAGCAGCTTAACCATCACCTTCTCAAGGACAACTAGGCACAGGGAATAAATGCTGGCCAGCCAGCTATGCCCATGTCCCACGAATGAATAGTTGTTTCTGCCATAAGGCGTGTTTTGGCAACACAAATTGGCTATAACATGACTGATGAATAGGGGAACGCTATTTCTGAAACACGAGCTTGTGTTGGCTATAACATGATTCCATCGGTACAGGGAGGAGTATGTGTCAACATCACATGATTGTTTCGTGGGCTTTGTCCTGAGCATGCACAATGTTAGCGCCAGAAGAGTCTCCGCACTGCATCACACGATTGTTTTGCAAATTTTGTCGTGAAGCGGTTTCTGTGAAAGGTACAGTACTCCATGACTTTTGGGGTTTTTTTTGCAAATTCTGCCATGTTCTGGATTAACTATTTTTCGCCCTAACTTTGCAACCACATCTGCACCTGAAAGTGGTGGTGATGATGATGAAGATGACCCTCAGCTCCTGCATTAACAACAGACCTCCCCTCCATCAAGTCATCTTCACATTTTTTCATGGTTAAGTATTAAATTTACTTTTGTTTCATTATTAGATATGAATTAAAATTTATTCAAACTGTACTATCCTTTGTGTTAGGCTTTTGAGTGATTTTTGAGCGATATTGAGTGATTTATTTTTGGTGGTCTGCTCCTGACCCCACTTTTCCTATAGGCCCCGTTATTTCTATAGCATGATTTTCTATAATGCGATGTTGTGCAGGATCCCGTTTTAGCAGAACCAACTGTAAGAGAAAGGTGAGTATACTGACATTGTGAGATCACAGGAAGAGGGAGACAGACTTTAGCCGGGTGCAGGGAGTAGAGATCCAAAGATGGTCAGGATTCTGATCATAAACGGAGCACTGTGGTCCAAGGTCTCAATCACAAAGGACAGTCATATTCTGGTACAGGGGCCTGAATAGAGAGTGGTCAAATTCTGGTTGGGGGTGAGGAATAGATAGATTGTGGGGCAAGGGGTTATAATGTAGGCTTTGGTTCTGGAATAAGAATTCTTGTTCCTCCTGGCGAAACATAAATTGCTATAAAGGCTTATACCTCAT
Source organism: Ginglymostoma cirratum (assembly GCA_024137785.1). Taxonomy (NCBI): domain Eukaryota; kingdom Metazoa; phylum Chordata; class Chondrichthyes; order Orectolobiformes; family Ginglymostomatidae; genus Ginglymostoma; species Ginglymostoma cirratum. The sequence continues at coordinate 28,360,754 of JAHRHZ010000064.1, forward strand.
GGATTGAGGCCTTTTTACCTTCTTTAAGCTGTTGAGTTTCCAAAAGCCGAGGAAATTGCAATTAGCAGTAGAATTATTGTGAAGATAAGCTGTCTGATTATAATATTTAAATGATCAACCTGTTTCCCATGAACAAATTTATCACTCACTCTTCATACTGCCTCTGTTAAAATCAGTGGTGAATGGGTTCGAGAGCTCAATTAATTTTTCAGATCTTTGCATTTAAATCTGACATAACCTCTTCATACCCAATTTAGGGAGTTAATTTCCAGTCTATAGTTTCAGAATTGCCTGTCTGGAAGACTGCTTTCATTACTGGAATAAAAATCATGTTCTAGGATATGCTTGTTGAAGTGGATGAATCATTTTATTTGGCTGCATGGTTTAATTTCTCTTTTAGTTAATGAATACTGTGATGCAAGTTGTGTAATTTATATTTTGCATTTTTGAATTTTGTGCTAGGGCATGTGGGGTGTCTGTATGTGTGAAGGATGTTAATGATTAACTTGTAATATTTCTGCAGTCATGGTGATTTCTTTTAAAACACAGTATTTGAGAGACTTCCAGGAGAGTAGTTTTTTTGCGATGGGAGAGTTTACAAGAAAACAAAGAGGTATAGTGCCTAAGGCTTTTAGATAGAAGATTCTGGGGTAGCTTTTTGGAGCTTAAGGGAAACACCCATAGCTTGGAATAAAGATTTTTAGTTTCAGTTTGGACAGTTTTGCAGAAACCTTGGCTGAAGGTGATGTGTGAAAAATATGCTTCTGAGAAATGGAGGGAATTTAGGATTATCAAGAAAGAGGTTACCTTTGTGAAAGGAGTTTAATTTAACAGTTCTGGATAGAGGTTATGTGAAGCTGAGAAGGTCTAGGCTTGTGATATGACAAATTAAAGAAGAGGCTACCAAATTCTCAGAACCTGAATTGAAGCCACAGCTAAGTCAAACCTGTGTGGGACAGAGAAGGGAATTCTCTCTAGTGTTTGACAACTGTATTGGGATTAACGAGACTGTAATTTTACTGTCTGTTTCAAAGCCTTTGAACAAGTGTCATGTGTAATTAGTTGTTTTATTGTATTTTATCATCATTTATTTTATGTAATAAATTTCTGTCTTCTAGTTAAGACCAAATCTGCAGTATTGTGCGCTTGTGTTTCAGTGAAAGACTACCTCATTAAAGCTAAAAAGAAAGATATCTTATCTATCAGGCCAAATTTCAATCTGTGATCTGACTTGTCCAGTAATAACATCAACTGGGATCATGACAATAGAGAGTTACAATGCAACTTTCAACAATGCATGAATTAAGTGTTAATTTAGTCTTTGAATTTTAGCTGCTGCCCTCCATAGGCCGATAAATAAAAATAGTCATCTGATTGGCCAACCACAGGACAAACTAATGTGTGTAAAAAATTCAAGATCCCTTTTTTGATTGTTAACCACTTTGGTATTTCTCGTGTGTTAGTTGTTTCTCGGACTCCAGAATGTAACACTGGAATGTACATTACACTGATGTCTGGGCAATTTCCATACTTCAAACTTCAGAAAGCGCTTCTGTCGAACCAATTACTGCTATTGTTGCTGTTTACATAGTTACACCCCTGGATACTTTCTACATCTTTGAGACCTAAATTATGACTGTACCTGTGAAAAGTTCAGCCAAACATCGAAAGACAATGAAAAAAATTTAATCACCTCTGTTTCAATGACAAAACACTTGGATTGACAGTGCGGTTGGGATTAACATTGTGTTGCCGAAGGCACAGGCCAAAATCGTCTCCTTTAGCACAGCATTGCCTCTGGCAAAACCTCAGCTAGTTTGTTGGCTTGCCACCAACTTTGTGGCTAGAGTTGAAAGAAAAACAACATATAGGTGCATTGATTGATCTGGAGTCATTGATTTGAAAAGCTAAACTCAAGCTATGGATCACCACAATTAAAAACAAATTCAAAATCCCGAAAAAATCAATACTTATTCAACATACTAGAGAAACAAATAATATGTTCTTAATTAACCCCATATTAATGACCACAGAGTGTTGAACTGTCTTTTCTTTTAAAAAAAAGCTTTGATTAAAACAAGTCTGGGAGAAATTGGCCCACTTTGTATTAGTTTGTTGCCAGAAAATGGGTGCAATAGAAACCAATTTCTGCACAGAATGTCCTGTACCCAATCTGTTCCATCAGCATGGCCACTGTCATATTGATTATCACTGTTTTTGGTGTCTGAAAACAATGTGAACCCAGGTTATGAATGCAAAAAAAAAGCCCTATGCCTATTACAGGTCCATTCTGTAACTCAGGACCATCCTAGATTACATAGCATTTGTGCACAATTCCATAAAAACTGGACAGAATATGCTCTGTACCTGTGCCAATTAATTTTTCCAGATCCAAAGCAGCCTACTTAATTTTTAAAAGAGCCTCTAGAGACGCTATTGAAAAAGGACAGTGCAATTTTTAACTCATATTTATGTGCAGCCAGGGAGAGCCAGAATTTCATCCAGAAATAAACAGAAAATTAATTATATAACATTTGAAATTACATTTCCATAATGTAATTTGACTAGGCACATAATTCAAAACTGCTTTGCCGAAAATATAGTTTACAAACTTCCAAAATGTAATGCATTGCTTGAAAGGACTTTGCCAACAAATCTGATGTATTTGAGCAGAACATGTCCAACCAAGAATGAGAAATGGCCATGTCTGCACTCAACTGAAAATACATAATCTTGATTGTCAGACTAAATATTATTTTGTAGCAAAGGATGCAACCACTACTAGAGAAACCATGTTGCTCTGTGTATTTAATGCTTCCAATCCAATAGAAGTGTCTTTACAAGACAGTTTGTGACATAACAATTCTTGCTCAAAAAGACAATCTGCATTAATTTCAGAATCAACAAATTTATATAACACTAAAATAATTTTTGCTGTGATAACAAGCATGGGGCTGGATGAACACAGCAGGTCCAGCAGCATCATAGGAGCAGTGTTCATCCAGCCCCATGCTTGTTATCTCGGATTCTCCAGCGTCTGCAGTACCTTTTATCTCTGATATAATTTTTGCTGTGTTGTTTCAATTACAAGGAATCTAATTCTCCTGCCATTCTGTCTTGTGTGCCATTTTCTTTTGTGTGGGCTGAGAGGTAAGTTTCTGCAATAGTCATAATGTGCTCACTGACAAGCTGAAGAGAAGTTGGAGGAGCTGTTTGACAGAATTAAGAAGTCTGTTCCCACTGATATTGAGACAGTTTGGCTCATTTAATAGGTCAGACAGCTGATCAAGGGCAGCCAGAGAAAACTAGAAATTTCTCATGAAAAATCAGGTGGAAGTTTTCACAGTCTATGAAAAAGTATCTATTTAATCAACCTGATCAGAAGTGTTATGAACATTGTTATGGACTGGACCAGAGCCCCTCAAAACATGTCAAGGAGGTAGCCTAGACCCTAACTTCTTCTTATTTTAAAGGCAAGTGGAAAATATTGCATTCCAGATGTAACTGGATTGGTCAAACTACCATGCTTGAAGCAAAACACACCACAGTTAAAATACAAACAAAAGAAAGAAGGATTGGAATAATTTAAATAAGAGATAACAAGGTATAGAGCTGGATGAACACAGCAGGCCCAGCAACATCAGAGGAGCAGGAAAGCTGACGTTTCGGTTCTGGACCATTTTTCAGAAAATCATGGAATATCTTGGAATAACCTAACTCTCCCAGAAATCTTAACAGAATGATAGATTATCTACCTACTAAACGGCATCTGTTCCAAAAATGTGACATTCCATAAACACACCCTAGGCAAAGTCAAATTCAGTAAAATAGATTGTCTCATGCAATTCTCCAGTCCAATAAGAAACAATGTCTAGAGAAAAACTCTGACAGAGGGAGAAAACTCAAGCATTTTGTTGTAGCAGTGAGAGATGCATCACAGCTTCCAAACTCCAACAGCTACTAAAAGGTAAACTAAAATCCTGGTTCTGTGGGAGTTTGACCCTACCCCTGCCTGCTGCTTCTTTTGTTCCAACTTAAAAAAAAACAAGGCCTCACAAGCTGTTTATTTTATTGGCTTGAAGCAGATCACTCTATACCTCTGTCTCAACTTCTCTTCATTAAAAAAAAAAGACAAAATATACCTCTTGAAGCCATAGTATTGTAACCCCACCACTATTGTAGGTGGGACTTGAACCCAACCTTCTAGCCAAGAGGAAGAGATACTACCATAGGCCATAAACTGCCATTTTCACCATGTATAAACCATTGATAATTAGTAGCTTTATTTATGGAAATTACAAGAATTGCTGATGAAGAAAACAGAAAAAAATTGCTCAGATGAACTGAGTTTGGGTTAAGGCATGTCAATGATCAATGTTGAAGATTTCACTCTGCATTCTAACGCACACTGAACTTGACTTCTAATGTCAGATGTGAAAATTATGAGCGATTTCATTCCCAATGCAGAAAATCCCACTGACACAAAATTCTCACTTCCCTGAATCAAACTTATAATAAGTGTTATGTAATCAATATGCTGAATTATTTTGTAACTCAGCTGGATGAAAGATGTTGCATTGACTACAGATTTTTAAACTCTGAGGAATCATGAAATACATGTAATTAAGGGCTTCTCTTGTGTGGATTGTACTGTAATTATGAACTGGCAGAAAGTACTGTTGTGGTTTTGAAACCTGTTTATTTGTGGAAGTCTCAAGACACTTACTTTGCATAATAAATAAGAAGGGTTATTTAGAGGACACCTTAGAATCTTTTGTTAATATCAGATAAAATTAATTGAAATAATCTTAAATGAAAATTCAAATTGACAAATCTTCACATTGCTGCTGCAATTAAATTATATTAAATACAAGTTTGAGTGTTTACATTCTTTTAGTGCATAAGATTTTTCAGACTATTAAGTAACTTAAAAGTTACATGTTAAACATTAAACTGTAATGAAAACATTTTTTTCAGGATAATCTTTACAAGAAAACTGTGCTTCTCTTAATGAAGAAAGGAAATGTCATAAACTGGGAAAATGCATTATTTTGTGTTATAAAAGGCACATAGATTTTTCTTAAAACAAATTTAGTGGTTACTTACCATTGGTAGATTATCAATCTTTTAGTTCTACATCTTTCCTACTGTGCAAAATGACAAGGCTTACTCACACAAAATGATGCTTTTAAGAAGTAATAGGAAAGAATTTGTACAATGGACAGCCTCATACTGAATCTGTATTTCCAATCATTATTTACAAGATTTTCATCAGTGCTGCAATAGCAGCTCTGACGAAAGGTCACCAGATCCAAAACGTTAGCTCTGATTTTCTCTTCACAGATGCTGCCAGACCTGCTGAGCTTTTCCAGCAACTTCTGTTTTTGTGCCTGATTTACAGCATCCACAGATCTTTTGGTTTTTTTAAGCTACTTCGCTTAAATGGATATGCAACACTCAACTAATGTGCTTCTTGACTTGCCAGAGTGCTGTAACTTTTGCCATGTGGCACTCAATGAAGGCAGCCATCTTACAGGTGTTTCTAATAAAGACAGAGTTCAAGCAACAGTGCGTGCACTGAACACGTAACATTTTGTCAAGAAAGGAGCTGGAATCGAGATTTGAAAAGCTGTCATTGAACCCCAGACTACTAAAAGTGAAGCTGTTAAAAGCCAGTGAAAAGGAAAAGTAAACAACGAACTAGGCTGCAACTGAATCACTGGGTGAGTCACATTTTTCCCTCTTGCGCAATGGATGTAAATTTTCCTATGCCAGCTCCAGTCAAAAGGAAAAGCAATATGAATCAGAAATGGCAGTTTTTCCGTTCTCAATGGCAAAGTTGCAAGATTGCAACATATTTAATTAACAAGCCAGATAGATACAAATAGTTACATTTTGACTGTTGGGGAGAGACAAAGTGTCTTCCGCCCTACATCAAAAACTGCAATTCAAAATGCTTGAAATACACAGTTCGTTCAATGACAGGAAAAGATCTTTGACTGGATTGCAAAAAAAGTGAGAGCTGTAGCTCCAATTGGTGACTAACAGACATAAAAGTAATGGAATGACTTGTTAGATTCATGAACTACTTAGCAAACGTTTTTCTGATTTGCCTTTGATGTGTGAACCATTGTGCCACCCCTCTGCCAAGGACTTGTAATGGTATTGGGACACAGACAAGAAGCAACATTCACTGAGATCAAGCAACTAGTAACAGTCATGCAGGTACTGAATCACAAACTGAATGGCACTGTGCTTGGAATCCCTTTTGAAAGAGTCCCTTGCCATTCTTTCTTTGTGAACATTTTCATCAATAGATGGAAGAGACAAAGTAACAATTCACTCTGACCACAAGCCATTTCAAAGCATTTTTCTTTGTTATTATCTGCTTCAAAGCACCTACAAAGAATGTTAGCCAGGTTGCAGAGTCACCATCTGCATGTGATATACAAACAAGGCAGATGGATCTACGTGTCAAGTGCAGCAGTCCTGATGAAGAAAGTAGAGATTACCACAAAAGAGTGTTAAATCTTCCAAATTCAATGTGAAGCAGCAACTTAACATGCTCTGGAAATAATCAACCCAGCAGCAACCTTTCCTCCAATTTTCTTCCCGCTCACATGAGCCTCCAAGTCTCGTGTCTGGCAACAACTTCCAGAATTGGAAGTCAAGGCTGTGATCGTTATGCTGATTGCCATATGTGGAACATCAGAGTGGCTGTGTACACATGCAGCCGCACAGCTTAGAGGGATGGTTGCCCAGCAGCGATATTAAATCTGACAGATAAGGGCCTTTCTCAAATCAATGAACTACCCAACAAGCATAGCACCTTCTTGTGGTCACAAGAGCATATTGGGCAATTAGGGATGGGCAAAAAATGCAATGCCCTCATCCTGTGAATGAATAAAAAAAAGCTTACTCAAGAAGGAACATCACCCAGATGAACAGCCAATGATAATGCATACCATTAAAATAAAAGACCAGGAAGATCTAAAGACTGTGTGTGCAATGCATGTGCAGAGATTAACTGGAATAGAATTAGAAAATGCAATGATATTTGGATGGAAATGTAATATTGTACTGATGAGCTACCTGATTTGTGGGAGTCACGTGACTTCATCTATGAGGCAGTCACAATAGGCAGCCATCTTACAGGAAGTTTTAATGAAGACTCAGTAGAAACAGCAGTGTACTTATTGAACATGCAACATAATTTAACTGCAATAGTAGTTCACCAAGGCTCCCGCAATAGCACTTTCTAAACGCAACCATTACCAGCTAGAAGGGCAGGGTAGAATATACATGGGAGCACCACCTAATGTAAAAGTCTCTCCAAGCCATTCACCATCCTGACTTGGAACTATATCACTATTCTTTCACTGTTGTTAGGTCAAAACCTGGTAATACCTTCCTAACAGTACTTACAGTGTCCCAAAACGCCAACGGCGACAGCAGTTTAAGAAGGCAGTTCACCATCACCTTCTCTAAGGCATTTAGGAATGGGCAATAAATATTGACCTAGCCAGTGAGCCTCACATCCCATGAATTAATTTTTAGAAAAGCATCAATGAAAATTACAACTCAATTCTTATGGCAGATTTGTTATGCTTGCTGGACTTCATAAGATGTTTATGTTTTCAACTGTATCCTTCAGTTCAATGTAAAATGGAGTAGTCTGGCGATTAGGAAGTCATTGTCTACAAAATCTACCCAGCAACAAGCATGTAACCTCATACTAAATCTGCCTGGAGACAATCCCATGTGGCCTGCTTCTTACAAAGATGGAAATTGAAATTGAGACAATTTGGAAGTAAGATGCAAGTTTTAACACCCAGATACAAAGGAGGATGGAGCTGGTCTTGTGGTGCACAGACTCTCAGACTGTCTGAGTCAGTCAGATTGAGAGTTTTGAGAATGAAGACCCACAACAGAAACTGCTGGGCCAGGCAGAAGATACAGATTGTTTTTGGGGTTAACTAACAAACAAAATGCTACTGAGGACAGATTTCTGGTTGAAATACCAAGGCCCAAGGAGAGTAAAAGACAAGATTGCAGATGGGTGTCTTCCTTCTGGAAGTTAATTAAATTATACTCAGGGAATTGAGTGAAGTGACTTTGTTTAAAAAGACGCTGAAAGATGTAACCTGATGTAACCTGATGTAACCTGGTGAGGCAGAGAGAAGAGATCCTCTGAATGCCATGAGGAACTTTGGACTTTTTATATAAAATTACATTTCGGTTAATAGCATGATGTAATCTATAAATATGGTTTGAGTTTTTAGTTTGCTAAGAAGATAATGGGAGATTATCTTTTCTGCAGTTATCGTATTAGTTATCTCTGAGTAACAATTAATCAATATTGACTGTAATTTGTTTGTTACAATAGAAATCATAAAATGTGATAACTTGTGTGATTCTTTGCATTGGCTCCTGGGAAATTTATATCTTTTTCATGAAGTTATCAATCTCTATGGAGATCATAACAAATTCAAAGTGATTCCATAAAATAATCAAAATTAAGCAAATTGCCATTTTAATTGTGAACTGGTTTGCATCTCCACTATTTAAGCTCCAGTCAGTTTCATTGAGGAAAGGTGACTCACCATAAATAAATCTTAGATAATTACTATGGAAATCAGAAGAACAGGACCTGGAACAAAGCAGGAGCTCAGGAAGTAAACTTTTCTAGCCACCTGCTGCTCCTATCCTGAAACCTGAGGGATTGAGGAACATGGTCAAGGCTACAAAGTCTTACAGTACACCTATGCAAAGTACAGGAGTCCCCTACTTACAAATGCAATCCTATATAGGAGTGTAATTACAAAGATCCGATAATATGAACACTTCCTGTACTTAAAAATGGTTTCTTTATATTGTCCTGCATTGTGTTCCTACTTGTGTACAAATCAACTTGCAAATGAACTCAAGAACAGACTCGTTTGCAACCTAGGGACTGCCTGTAGCATAGAACATAGAACAGTACAATACAGTACAAGCCCTTTGGCCCACGATGTTGTGCAGAACTTTTACCCTAATCCTAAGGTCTACCTAACCTCCACCCCTACCATATACCATTATCCATATGTATAAACTTTGTGACAGAGAAATCCAGAAGTTGATGAAGACAAATTAGTGAAAAGTCCAGGCATTAAAAGAGGCATTGTACAGACACAGATTAAGCAGGTTTGGAGATGGGCAATGCATAGATAACTTTAAATTTGTAGCCTGGCCCTAGAGTTTACATTAGCTTGCAGCACTGTTAGGGTCAGAGGTGCTAACATCATTAAAGATGCTCAGATAATGAACATTGAGTAAGGACTGAGAACATTTATGAAGTGGAAGGTCCCTTTAAGGGGTTCTTTAATTTGGCTTATTGATTTATTAAAAGTAATATAAAGCATGTTAGCTGGGACAAGGAATTAGTAGTTAGGAGATAGAGATCTGTAATGCTGCATCTTGTGAACAAGGAAAATATTATCAAGAAAAATATTTGTTTTGTGCTTCACTTTCTGGTTTAGCTCCAATAGCAAGGGAATCTACTGCTGTGGAGGAGAGGAGATTGGTGGAGGAGGAACATAAATGGTCGAGGTTGTAATGGAGGACAAAAAATAGATTTGCAGTGAAGAAAACTTTGATGAACTAACCTGCTTAACTGTAATCCATATTTGGATGTTACTTAAGTGTTCGGTTTTGTGCTATATAGAAATGGCAGAAATGGAGAATGAAGACTTGAACAAAATATATTCTTTTTAGATTGGCATTGTATGGCTGGTGGTGTTTTCCAAGGATTGGCATTTCTGCTCTATGTTGATCTAAATAATTTTAACAGAAGGACAAGAAAAATGATATCAACATAGGTTGTTGATGCTAATATAGGGACAGAGCAGAGTGTGGGAACAAATCCCCGCAATGTAAAATATTCACAGTGTCATAGAATCATAGGGATATACTGCATGGAAACAGACCCTTTGGTCCAAGTCGTCCATGCCAACAAGATATCCTGTATAAATCTAGTCCCATTTGCCAGCACTTGACCCACATACCTCTAGACCCATCCTGTTTGTAAACCCATCCAGATGTCTTTTAAATGTTGTATTTCTATGAGCCTCCACCACTTCATCTGGCAGATCATTCCATACATGCAACAGCCTCTGTGTGAAAAAAGGTTGCCCCTTAGGTCCCTTTTAAATCTGGCCCTTCTCACCTTAAACCTATGCGTTCTAGTTTTGGACTCCCCCACTCCGGGGAAAAGATCATGTCTATTTGCCCTATCCATGCCCCTCATGATTTTATAAACCTCTGTAAGATCACCTCTCAGCCTCTGACGCTCCAGGGAAAATAGCCCCAGCCTATTCAGCCTTTCCCTATAGCTCAAACCCTCCAACCCTGACAACATCCTTGTAAATCTTTTCTGAATCTTTTTAGTTTCACAACATCCTTCCTATAGCAGGGAGACCAGAATTGCATGCAGTATTCCAAAAGTGGCCAAACCAATATCCTGTACAGCTGCAACATGACCTCCCCAACTCCCATACTCAATGTGCTGGCCAATAAAGGCAAGCAAACCAAACACCTTCTTCACTAAATAAAAACCAAAAGAACTGCGGATGCTGTAAATCAGGATCAAAAACAAAGTTGTTGGAAAAGCTCAGCAGGTCTGGCAGCATCTGTGAAGGAAAAAACAGAGTTAACGTTTCGGGTCCGGTGACCCTTCCTCAGAACTGATCGTGGCTGAGAAAACATCAGTTTATATGCAGAAAATAGGGAGGTGAATGCGGTAGGGAGTAAATGATAGGATAGAGCCCAAAGAGAGAAAAAGACAGTTGACAGACAAAGGAGTTGCTAATGATCAAGCTGGGACGGTGAATAGTTGTTAATGGGGACTGTTAGTGACCAACAACAGGGGGCGTGTAATGGCAGGCTATGTGGTAACAAGGCCTGGTGTGTGGGGTAGGGGGCTTGGACAGGGGAGAGTTTAGAATCTAAAATTATTGAACTCAATATTGACTCTGGAGGGCTATAGGGTCCCCAAGTGGAAAATGAGGTGTTGTTCCTTCAGCTTTTGTTGGGCTTTGCTGCTGGATGAACAACACCTCATTTTAGAGCCTAAACTCTCCCATGTCCAAGCCCCCTATCCCACACACCAGGCCTTGTTACCACATTGCCTGCCATTACACATCCCCTGTTGTTGGTCACTAACAGTCCCCATTAACAACTATTCACCCGCCCAGCCTAATCGTCAGCAACTCCTTTGTCTGTCCAACTTTCTTTCTCTCTCTTTGGGCTCTATCCTATCATTTACTCCCTACCCCACCCCCTCCCTATTTTCTGCATATTAGCTGATGTTTTCCAGCCACCATCAGTTCTGAGGAAGGGTCACTGGACCCGAAATGTTAACTCTGTTTTTTCCTTCACAGATGCTGCCAGACCTGCTGAGCTTCTTCAGCAACTTTGTTTTTGTACTTTCTTCACTATCCTATCCAGCTGCGACTCCACTTTCAAGGAACTATGAACCTGCACTGCAAGGTCTCTTTGTTCAGTAACACTCCCCAGGACCTCACCATTAAGTATATAACCCCCGCTCTGATTTGCCTTTCCAAAATGCAGTGCCTCACATTTATCTAAATTAAACTCCATCTGCCACTCCTTGGCCTGTTTGCTCATCTGATCAAGATCCTGTTGTACTCTGGGGTAATCTTCGCTGTCCACGACACCTCCAATCTTAGAGTCATCTGCAAACTTACTAACCATACCTCCTATGTTTGCATCCAAATCATTTATATGAATGATGAAAAGCGGTGGACCCAACACTAATCCTTGTGACACACACTGCTGGTCACAGGTCTCCAGTCTGAAAAGCAACCCTCCACCACCATCTGTCTTCTACCTTTGAGCCAGTTCTGTATCCAGATAGCTAGTTCTCCGTGTATTCCATGTGATCTCACTTTGCTAACCAGTCTGCCATGAGGAATCTTGTTGAACACCTTACTGAAGTCCATATAGATCACACCTACTGCTCTGCCCTCATCAAACCTCTTTGTTTTTTCTTCAAAAATCTCAATCAAGTTAGTGAGACATGACTTCCCACACACAAGCCATGTTGACGATCTCGATTCAGTCCTTGCCTTCCTAAATACATGTAAATCCTATCCCTCCAACAACTTGCCCACTGCTGATATCAGGCTGACCAGTTAATAGTTCCCTGTCCTTTCCTTACCACCTGTCTTAAGTAGTTGCATATCATTAGCCAACCTCCAGGCCTCTGGCTCCTCACCTGTGACTATTGATGATACAAATATCTCGGCAAGGGGCCCAGCAATCTCTTCCCTCACATCCCACAAAGTTCTAGGGTACACCTGATCAGGTCCTGGGCATTTATTCAACTTTATGCATTTTAAGACCTTCATTACCTCCTCCTTTTTAATATGGAAATTTTTCAAGATGTCACTATTTATTTCCCCACATTCTCTATCTTCCATATCCTTCTCCACAGGAAACACTGATGCAAAATATTCGTTTGGTATCTCCCCCAGCCCTTAAGGTTCCACACATAGGAGGCCTTGCTGATCTTTAAGGAACCCTAGTCTTTTCCTAGTTACCCGTATGTCTTTAATGTATTTGTAGAATCTCTTTGGATTCTCCTGAACCCTATTTGCCAAAGTTATTTCATGTCCCCTTTTTGCCTTCCTGATTTCCCTCTTAAGCATGCTCCTACTGCCTTTATACTCTTCTGAACATTCACTCGATCTCTGCTGTCCATATCTGACATATGCTTCCTTCCTTTTCTTGACCAAAACCTCAATTTTTCTAGTTATCCATCAATCCCTCCATCTATGAGCCTTGCCCTTCACCCTAACAGAAACATACTGTCCCTTGACTCTTGTTATCTCATTTTTGGAGGCTTCCCATTTTTCACCTGTCCCTTTACCTGAAAACATCTGCACCCCACCCCCCACCCCCACTGAATTTTTGGAAGTTCTTGCCTAATACCATCAGAATAGGCCTTCCTTCAGTTTAGAACTTGAACTTTTAGAAGCCCTCAATCCTTTTCCATCACTGTTTTAAAACTACTAGAATTATGATTGCTGGCCCCAAAGTGCTCTCCCACGGACACCTCAGTCATCTGCCCTGCCTTACTTCCCAAGAGTAGGTCAATGTTTGCACCTTCTCTAGTAGATACATCCGCATGCTGAACCAGAAAATTTTCTTGTGTACACTTATCAAGTTCCTCTCCATCCAAGCCTTTAACGCTATGACAGTCGCAATCTATATTTGAAAAATTAAAATCCTCTACTATAACCACTGTATTATTCTCACAGACAACTGAGACCTCCTTAAAAATTTGTTTCTCAATTTCCTGCTGACTATTGGGGAATCTGTAGCACAATTCCACCAATAAGGTGATCATCAGTCCCACCCAAATAAGTTCCCTGGATATATTCCAAGGAATATCCTCCCTCAGTACAGCTGTAATGTTATCCTTAATCAAAAACACAACTCTTCCTCCTTTCTGCTCCCCTTTCTATTCTTCCTACAGCATTTATACCCTAGAACATTAAGCTGCCAGTCCTGTCCATCCCTTAGCCACGTCTCTGTAATTGCTATAATATCACAGTCCCATGTTTCCAACCATGCCCTGAGTTCATGTGCCTTATCTGTTAGGCCTTTTGAATCGAAATAAATGCAGTTTAATTAATCAGTCCTACCTCGTTCTCTGCTTTGTTCCTGCCTGCCCTGAGTGTTTGACTGACTCCATTTCCCAACTGCATAAGTCTCAGACTCCTCCCTTTCCTCACTATCTCCCTGGGTCCGAACCCCACCATGCACCGTCACACACACCCACCTCTTACTAGTTTAAATCCTCCTGAGCAGCTCTAGCCAATCTCCCTGCCAGAATATTAGTCCTCTTCCGATTCAGGTGCAATCTGTCCTCGTTATACAGTTCATTTCTGCCCCAGAAGAGATGCCAATGATCCAAAAATGTGAATCCTTCTCCCATGCACCAGCTCCTCAGCCATGTATTCATCTGCTATATCCTCCTATTCCTACCCTCATAGCTCATGGCACTGGCAGTAATCCAGATATTACTACCCTCGAGGACCTCCTTTTAAAATTCCTGCCTAACTACCTATATCCTCAGAATCTCATCCTTATCTCTCCCTATATCGTTAGTTCCAAAGTGTTCAACAACTTCCTGCTGGTCCCTCTCCCCTTTGAGAATGTTCTGCAATGTCTCTGAGATATCCTTGATCCTGGGTCGAGAGAGGCAACGCACAATTCTGGTCGGCTGCAGAAACGTAAGTCTCTGCCTCTGACGAGAGAATCCCCTATCACAATTGCTCGCTTAGAACCTTGTGTACCCTTCATTACATTAGAGCCAATCTCAGTACCAGAAACTTGGCTGTCAGTGCTACATTCCCCTGAGAGTACATCACCCGCTACATTTTCCAAAACAGCATACTTGTTTGAAATATGGATAGCCACAGAAGAATCTTGCACTACCTGCCTCCCTCTCCTACCTTTCCTGGAGGTCATGCATCTACCTGACTGTGTCTTCAGTTTATCTCCCTTCCTGCAACTGCCATCCATCACTCCCCCAGTTCCTGTAAATTCTTCATTGCCTCTAACTGCTGCTCCAACCAATCAATGCGATCCAATAGGATTTGCAACCAAACACCCTTCCAGCAGACACAATCATCAGTAACATGGAAATTCTCCCTAATCTTCTACATCTGACAGGAAGAGAACATCAATCAACAAAAGGCCATCTTTGCACCTTAACAATCTACAGACCCAGAAATAGCACAGTCTTAGTGCTCTAAAAACACTGCTCTAGGCTAACTTAGTACCTATGTTTCATGTTTTTAATGTTTAATCAAGAGGCAGATCTCTATAAAAACATATAATCAAAAAGAACCCATTCTACTCACTGTTCTAGATTTACAAACCAAAAACTAGCCACTTAGCTGTTCCCCTGTTGTGATCTCCCCGCATACGTTTCTCCATGGTCAGCTGTGAATTTCACTGTTTATTTTCTTAGACGAACTCCAATGTCCAGAGGTACATGAAATCAAACAGCAGAGACAGTAGCTGTGAAGGTTGACTGCTGTGTTAGACAGCAGTGTAGGTTTCTTTCTCCGTTGATTCACTTCCCAACTTGTGGTCACTGCCTTTGTCTCGTTTCCTCCTTTTTTAAAGTACCATTGTTTTGATCCTTTTTTCCTAAAGTCCAGAACAATGGAACAGCTTATATAACAGGAATTACTGCTCCTAGAATTCGAGGAAATCAGCTCCAACACTTAAAATACCACAAAAACAGGAGCAGCTCTTACAGTCAAAAATTTCATTATCAAAATATTCTTGAGGAAGTTATTTGTATTCATAATTTTGGGACTTTTCAGGTTATCAGATAAGACATTGAAATATAGTTGCAATGTAGATTAACTAAACACTGGGATTCACTTTTAGTTAGATTTGTTGCAACACTGAAAAAACTGCCAATTTAAATCAGGATGGAAATCAAGTTGGACTGTATTTTGAGAGTACTTGTAAACTTAAATTACTATGCAGTGCATATTCAGAAATAAATTATGGATTATACAGCCTACACAATGTAATCATGTTCTTTAGATAATGGTGCATGCAGGCATATGACTCAGCAGCACCATCACATAGAGATCAATCATTAAATGGTTACAGCACAGAAGGAGGTAATTTGACCCCAAAGTGTCTGTGCTTGTTGCCTGCCAGCGTATCAGCTACTCCCATTTTTCAGTCCTTACTATGCAGCCTAACAATTATATTTTCTTTACAGGTATGTTCTCATTAAATGTTTTTCCAATCCCTTTTTGAAAACATGATTGAATTTGCCTCAAACAAAATTCTCAGACAATGAATTCCAGATACTAACAACTTGATTCATTAAAACATTTCTCTTAATGTCGCCAATGGTTCCTTTGCTGTTCATCTTCAATCAGTGTCTTCTGGTTGTTGATCATTTAGCCAGTGAGAACGGTAGCTCTCCATCTACTCTGTACAAATCTTCATAGAGTCATAGAGTCATACAGCATGGAAACAGACCCTTCTGTCAAACTCATCCACTCTGTCCAGATATCATAAACTGATCTAGTAGGACTTGGCCCAAATCCCTCTAAACCTTTCCAATTCATGTACCCATCCAGATGCCTTGTAAATGTTATGGAGTCGTGGAGTTATACAGCACGGAAACAGACCCTTTGGTGCAACCAGTCCATGCAGATCATAATCCCAAACTAAACCAGTCCCACCTGCCTGCGCTTGGGCCATATCCCTCCACACATTTTTTATTCATGTACTTACCCAATGTTTTTTAAATGTTGTAACTGTACCCACCTCAACCATCTCCTCTGGCTGTACTTTCCAAATGCACACCACACTCTGCATGAAAACATTACCCCTCAGTTCTCTCTTAAATCTTTCCCCTCTTACCCTAAACCTATGGCCTCTAGTTTTGGACTCCCATACCCTGGGAAAATGACCTTGGCTCTTCACCTTATCCATGCCCCTGATGATTTTATAAACTTCTATTAGGTCACCCCTCAGCCTCTGAAGCTCTAGGGGGTAAAAAACAGCCTACTCAGCCTTTCCCTATAGCTCAAACCCTCTAATTCCAGAAACATCATTGTAAGTCTTTTCTGAACCCTTTCAAGTTTAACAACATCTTTCCTATAGCAGGGAGACCAGAATTGAATGCAGAATTCCAAAAGTGGCCTCACCAGAGTCCTGTATAGCCGCAACATGACCTCCCAACTCCTATACCAGAGTCTGACCAATGAAGGCAAGCATACCAAATGTCTTCTTCACCACTCTGTCTATTTGTGGCTGCAATCTCAATGAACTATGCACCTGCACTCCGAGGTCTTTTCCTTCAGCAACACACCCCAGGGCCCTACATTGATTTTGAATACCTCCATCAAATCTCCTGTCAACCTATCATTCCTGGAACCATTCTTGGAAATGTTTCTACACCCACAATAAAGCATGAAGCTGTCCTTCATTTGAATACTTTCCTCAGGTCAATGTTGCATTACCGTACTGAAAAGAACAATAATTTTCAGTAAACTTAATTAGTGAGAGATGAATCCAACAATATTGCAGTGGAGGGGTTTTGACATGCAATGCACCTGTTCTATTAGGTCCACCACTAAATCACTTTTTACTGTACTGATTCCTGAAGTGAAAAATACATCTGTTTTTCTCTCTGATGCCAGGTGAGTATGGATGCAACATTTCATCACAAGTAGATGTTGGCTTTGTACAATTTGCTAAAGGACCCATTGTCCTAAATTATTGACTTTAACCTTTCGTTACCAACCATAATGCATATTGTTCTACTTTTTCCTTCAATCTGCCAATACGTTTTACAGATCTCAGGTTTGCATGAGATTTTGTCTCAGATCTCCCTGTTTTGGTGGTTTAATATTTATTTGGTTTGATGTATTACTGTCCTGTGTTCCAAGGTACAGTGAAAAGTGTTGTCTTACATGCTGTACAGGCAGATCGTACTATAGAAGTGCATAAGGGTAATGAATAGAGTGCAGGATACAATGTTACAGCTGCCAAGAAGGTGCAGAAAGAGATCAACATTAACATTAAAGAGGTCCATTCAAAAGTCTGACAACAGCAAGGAAGAAGCTGTTCTTGAATCTGTCCATACGTGTATACAAACTTTTATATCTTCTGCCAGACAGAAGAAGATGGAAGAGAGTATAACTGGGGTGGAGGGAGTCCTTGATTATCTTAGTTTCTTTCCCGATGCAATGGGAAGTACAGATGAATTCAATGGATGGAAGGCTGATTTGCACCATGGAGTGGGCTGTGTTCACAACTCTCAGTAGTTTCGGTCTTGGGAAGAGCAGTTGCTGTACCATGCTATGATGCATCCAGATCGGATGCTTTGTATAGTGCATCTGTAAAAGTTTGTAAGAGTTTTTGTGGACATGCCAAATTTCCTTATCTCCTGAGGAAGTACAGGCTTAGCTGTGCTTTCTTGACCAGAGTGTCAACGTGGGAGGACCAGGACAGATTGGCGACGATTGTCCCCGTCTAGAATTTGATGCTCTCGAACATCTCTGCCTCAGCACCACTGAAGCGTGCCCTCCACTCTGCTTCCTGAAGTCAATGACTAGCTTCTTCATTTTGCTGATGTTGATGGAGAGATTGTTGTCTTTACATCATGCCATTGAGCACTCTATATCCTTCCTGTAGTCCATCTCAATGTTGTTTGAGATCCGACCTACAATGGTGGTGGTGTCAGCAAACTTCTAAATGGAGTTGGAGTGGAATTTGGCCACACAGTCGTGAGTGTATAAGGACTATAGTGGGGACCTGAGTGTGCAGCCTTGCAGGGCACCGGTGTTGAGGATTATCTTGGAGGACGTGTTGTTGCATATCCTTATGACCGTGTCTGTTGGTCAGGAAGTCGAGGATCCAGTCACAGAGGTGGGGAGCAGAGACCTAGGTCCCAGAGTTTGGAAATGAGCTTGTTTGGAATTATGGTGTTGAAGGTGGAACTGTAGTCAATAAGTAGGAGCCTGATATATGTATCTTTGTTGTCCAAATGTTCCAGTGATGAGCGTAGGGCCAGGAAGATGGTATCTATGAAGGCCTGTTGTTCCAGTAGATGAGTTGCAAGTGATCAAGGCAATCTGGGAGGCTTGAGTTGATGTAAGCCATGAACAACCTCTCAAAGCACTTCATAATTATCGATGTCAGAGCCACCGGGTGGTAGTCATTGAGGAACACTGCATGATTTTTCTTTGGCACTGGAATGATGGTGGGTCTTTTTGTAGCAGGTGGGGACTTCAGATCGTAGTAAGGAGAGGTTGAGGTTATCTGCAAATACTCTCAACAGCTGGTCCGCACAGGATCTGTGTGCATGGCTGCGGACTCCATCCTGGCTGATCGCTTTCCCTGTGTTCGCCCTTAAGAAGGCTGATCTAACATCTGCGGCAGTGACCAAGTGTACAGATACATCCAAGACTGACAGGACAGATGATATTGTTTCACTGCCCTTCTGTTCAAAGCGAGCGTATGATGTATTGAGCTTATCAGGTAGGGATGTATTGTTGTCCACGATTCTGTTCAACTTTGCTTTGTAGTCTATTATGTCGTATAAGCCTTGCCACAAACAACTAGTCTGGGTCTCAAGCTTAGTTTGGTATTACCGCTTGGCGTCTCTGATGGCCTTGTGATGATTGTACCTGGATTTCCTGTTTAGGTCAGGGTTGCCCAACTGGAATACCTCAGACTTGGACTTCAGTAGGGAGTCGTCCTCCTGGTTCATTCATGGTTGCCGGTTGGAGAAAATTCAGATTAACTTATTCAGCGTGCAATCATTTACACACTTACTAATGAAGTCTGTGACGATAGTGGCACACTCTTTCAGGTTGGCCACGGAGTTTTTGAATATGGACCAGTCCACTGACTCTAAGCAGCCCCATAGAAGCCCTTCTGTTGCCTCAGACCAACACTACTTTATGTACTGGGTCCTCATGCTTCAATTTCTGCTTATAGGCCAGGAGGAGGAGAACAGCGTTGTGGTCTGATTTCCCAAATGCGGCTGGAAGTTGGAGCAGTGGATATCTTTTATGGTTGTGTAGCAATGGTCAAGGATATTTGGATCTCTGGTGGGACAGGAGATGTGTTAGTGGAATTTTGGTGGCACATTCTTCAGGTTGGCCTGGATAAAGTCACCGGCTACGATGAGCAAGGCTTTCGGTTATTCCATCTCAAGACTGTAGTGTTGTGTACTTCATCAAGTGCACTCTTCACTTCCGCATGGGGTGGGATGTATAACACTGTCAGGATAGAGGAAGTGAATTCATGCAGCAGGTAGTATGGACTGCATTTAGGCAGAAATATTTGCCAGGACACCAACAGAAGTCCCTAACTTATCTATATGCTCTTGAACAAGAAGATTCAGCCTCAGTTTTATGTGTCATCTGAAGGATATCACCTCAGACAATATAACATTCTTTCAGTGTTCCACTGAACTGTCACTTCCTGAACTCCTCAAAAGGTGGTTTGAACAAATAACCTCTCGCTGAGGCTTAAGAGTTTTGCATTAAATCACATTGACACTTGGATGCCTAGAAATGAGGTCTACCGCATATGTTAAATGAGGCACACTGTCACAAAATATGCAAGCAGATCCACAAAACCACTAGCTTCATCAAATCACTCAAAGGCTAACTCAAGATCATACATCCTGGATATTATATCCCTTTGAATTACCACAAACATCAGCCCCAACAGCAGAAAGTTACAAGGGAGGATGTGGCAAAAAAAAGATTACCCTTCATATAAGATAACAAGGCGTACAGCTGGATGAACACAGCACGCCAAGCAGCATCAGAGGAGCAGGAAGGCTGACATTTCGGTCCTAGACCGACGAGTCCTTGAATAGAAACCCAGATCAATATTTGTTGAGCTGACCAAAGTAGTAAAAGCCTTCTCAAACCAGCAAGCTAGTGTAATCAGTGCTGTTCAATGAAAACGGATCACACAAGTTACAAGATACAGATTGTAACATGTAGCTGAAGTATGTCCCAATCAAATGGACTATTGTCTAGCTTTTCTGCAACTGAAGAATCCTCAAGCAGTCTGGAAATTCACCCAGTGTACTTCCTGACCCTGAAAGAGAATGAATTGCATGATCACTAATCAATCTGGTCTTTACCCCACTACTTGCTCTTGGCTCTAGATCTACCGAGTTGTCAAAATCCAAGTCAAAGCAATTATTTTCAACTCCTTGACTCATACTGTTTTAAGCACATGCACAATCATGTCAAAAGAAAATGTAATTGTATATTTGTACTTTTCCCACAAGTAACGTGTAATCCAATATTAAATAACTTTAGCTTTAAGTATATAAATGATAATTTTGCAGAATTTTAAAAAATTAATAAATATAATCTTTGTAATTTTTCAAAAGTTCAATAAGATCAATGTAGCAAAACCATTTCTCTTCATATGATACATTAACATACGAATTCATCATTAAAATGGTTTGTATAACTTTGTTGCTCACTTCTGCTGATAAATATAAATTTGACTTGTAGTGTAATTCCCAACACTAATAAATTTGTGAGAGTACTATTTTAAGTTTCCTCTAATGAAGATAAAATCTGAATCTATTGTACAGAAGGAGCTTGTTAGTATGTCTGAGATACACCACAGGGATAACTATTCACATGAAGGAAACACCCAGGCAGCTGACCTATAAATTACAGAAGCTGACTAACTTTGTTAATGTGCCTGAATACTGCTGTGTTTCAAACCTGACTCATCCTTAAATTTTGAGTTGTCTTTTTCATGGATCATTCAGAATTAACTCACATTAATTAATTACTGACGATCACATTCACAAACATGTAGATCATACATTCTGGGAGGAGATTCATCCGGGCAAAATAAATTATTTGGCCCCTTCATAAATAGTCTTGAGCATTAATCCATGCAGCATCTATAATAAAAAGAGAATTAAAAAAGTATGTCTTCACGCAATTCAATTCATTTTTCTTATTCATTCCTTAAACCACTTCACTGCCTCTATTATCTTGAACTCAAATATGACGAATCACAAAAGTCTGACTTATACCTCAAAGGTAATTGCATTCTGTAACAATAAAAAGGTAAAGCGAATTATCACTGAGAAACTTAACTGTTAATTTATTCAGTTTATAACAAATACTGTGCAGGATATCATGAGCTTTTTTAAATAAATATTTCTTCCTGGGATGGAGGTTATCATGAACAAGCATTTAGACAGTTGAATCTCCTTCCCTAACCCTTTCTGCCTCTCTCAGTTCAAAAGCCACTGAATAAAAACGTTAATGATGATATAAAAGACATTTTTACTGTTAAGGTTAATAAAATTGTGAGATATGTAAATAGCTTTAAAATTTGTTCCCAGGATGTGTGACATGCTAGTAAGACTACATTTGTTGCCCATTCCCAGTAATCCTGATAAGGTTATAGTCAGCCTATGTGCGAACTGCCAAAGTCCTTGTTTTGATGGCATGTCTACAATGGTGTAAGGTGGGACATTCAAGGATATTGAACTAGTGATGATGATGGGACACTTTATATTCGAGTCAGAATAGTGAGTAATTTGGTCGTGATACTGTTCCAATGACATTGCAGCTCTTGTTGTTATCAGTAACGGGCACAACAGGAAAGAAGTAGATGATGGTGAGTTGCTGTAGTGCATCCTATATCTGGTATATATGACAATCACAGTGACCCGGTGATGGACGAACAGCTATTGGATTTAGTGGCAAAAACATTCACTGGCCAAGTCGAATTCTCCTCTTGAATGATGTTGAACTTCTTAAATGTAAGTTTGCACGCCCATCGTGACAATTGGTGAACATTCCATATTACTCCTGAGCCTGTAGACAGTGATGATGATTTGAGGAATGAGTTGGTGAGTCATTCATTGCAGCATACAGATTGTTTACCCTGGATTTATAGTTGTACTGTTGCTATAGTTGGTCCAAATCACTTTGTAGGCAATGGTGCCCTCAAGATGTTTATGGTGGAGATTATAGCAATGATGATGGCATTGATGGTCAAGAGGAGAGGGCAGGACTTCCTTTCACTAGAGATGCTTGGACCATTGCTAGCTCAAGCCCAAATACTACTGAAGTCGTGATTTAAGCCAACATGAGCTGCATATTACTGGACAAGCTGTGAATGAAATTGAATGTTATGGAATCCCATGGCTAATCTATGATGAAAGGAAAGGCTGCGATGAAGCAACTGAAGATGGCTGGGTTTAGAATGCTTTTCCAAAAAAATCCTGAGTGATTTTATTGGAGCTATGATGATTGGCTACTATCATAAACCTCCTTTGTGTCAAGTTTTTCTCTTTAACAATCCTTAGTTTTGCACAGAACCCATATTTCGTTGAATGCTGCCATGGTGTCAATGGCAGATCATTCCATTTCTCCATTAAAATTCAGCTCCTGCATCCATGTCTTAATCAAAAAAGTGATGAAATCTGGAGTATAGCCATTCTGACAGGAGCCAAACTAAATGTTGATGAGCAGGTTATTAGGGGAATAAGTGTTATTGGATGGTACAACGGTGAATCCTTCCATCAAATCACTGACGATCGGGAGGAAGCTCATAAAGTGGTAATTACTGGATTTGATTTATCCCTTTTTTCTGAACTACCTAGATAATCTACCACACTGCCAATAAAATGTTATTTTAAGAAACTATCTGCTAATCTCCTGACTGTGTCTTTTTGTGTCTTTCTTTCAATCACATTTTCATTTATCTAATTGCCTCACACTGACTGACACATATCAAATATTGATTTATATTGCTTGGATGTAAACCATTAGCGTTGACCTTTTACAACTGTCAAAACAGGACTGGCAATTAGATAGCTCCTGCATTCAACTGGTGTTCTTTTCAAATGAACTAATATTAAGTGAAGAATGACTCTCTCCAGCCTGGGGAATAATTTTAACCTAATTAGTTCAACAGAAAACTGGCAGATTCATTTGTGTTACATTGCATTTTAATCTCTACTGAAATCATAAATGATGAAGCTAACATCAGTTATAGGTAGGTGCCTTGGATGCATACAAGGTTCTCTAAGCAATATTATGTGTAATTCTCATTCTGTGTGGTCTGTGTACATGTTGCATATCTTGTGGGTTTCATTTCTCATCTGAATTTCTAGGCCCAAATGTTTTTGGTTATCACATGATGCTTTTTATTATACGTATCATTAATGATTGCTTATCTGATCTACTGATCGGTTTAATTAATTAATTAATATACTATGCGGAATCGTACTGAACCTGGAATTATACAGTGCAGAAGAAGCCCTTTGGCCCATTGAGTCTGCATCAACACATGAGAAACACTTATACCAGCACTTGGCCATAGCCTTGAATGTTATGACATGCCAAGTGCTCAACCAGGTATTTTACCATCCTCTACCATCCTCTCAGTGCTTTCCAGACATTCACCACTCTCTGGGTAAAAACGATTTTCCTCTCATCTGGCTAAATATTCTGTCCCTTGTACCTATGTCCCCTCATGAGTGACCCGCCAAGGCGGGGGGCAGCTGCTCCTCGTACACTCTGTCTATTCTCCTTATAATCTTGTACACCTCAATCAGATCGCCCCTCAGTATTCTCTGCTCTAACGATAACAACCCGAGACTATCCAACCTTTCCTCATAACTTAAATTTTCCATCCAAGGCAGCATTCTAGCATATATCCTCTGTACCCCCTCCAGTACAATCACATCTTTCCTTAATGTGGGGACTAGAACTGCACACAGTTCCCTAGGTGCAGTCTCACCAAAAGTTCTATAAAACTCCAACATGAATTCCCAGCTTTTATAATGTACACTTTGACTAAGCTGATGTCTCTCCAGGCGAAAAGTCATCACATGTCTAGCACAGTTATTTTATAATAGGATTATACACAAAGTCAAAGCAAGACCCAGCTTAATTACAAAGTCTTTCTCCACAGGCCACTGCCACTGGCCCATGCCAACTAATTTTGGACCTCTGTCTTAGGAGTCGAGTTGTCACTGGGAACTATGTGGTGGGAGCTGAATGCACAGGCCATGTCCTGCAGCGATGGTGGATCGAGTGTGGGCTGGAAAACAGTGGCAGATCAAGAGTGGGCTGGCTCGGCGGTGAGAGCAGGCCGGTAAGGTGGCAGCAGTCAGTGGCGAGAGCAGGCTGGTAAGGCGGAAGTAGTTGGCAGCAAGAGCAGGCTGGTAAGGTGGAGCAGTTGGCAGCGAGTGTGGGCCAATATGGTGGCAGCAGTCGGTGGCGAGAAGGGGCCAGTAAGGTGGCAGAAGTTGGCAGTGAGAGTAGGCTGGCAAGGTGGCAGCAGTTGGCAGTGAGAGCAGGCTGGTAAGGTGGCAGCAGCTGACGGTGAGAGCGGGCTGGTAAGGCAGCAGCAGTCAGCGGTGAGAGTGGGCTAGTAAGTGGCAGCAGTGGTGAGAGTGGGTCAGTAAGGCAGCAACTGCGGCAAGAGTAGGTCTTTCAAGTGGCAGTGGCGTTGATGACCTTCTGGGTGCCCAAGTGATTGGAGCAGCGCCTGCACCATTGTGGAGATGGATCTTGGGACACTGAGATCTGGACTTTTCTTTTTCTCTTGCTTACCTTTTGGCTCTGTTAAATCTTTTAGTTCTGGTTTTTGTAACCAAGTGGGTGCCATTGAATGGCAACTTTTTGCGTTTTTTGCTATACTTGCTATACTTAGTATGTGTGACAGATAAATAAATTTAAATCTAAATCTAAATCTACAGGACATATACATGATGCAAGCCATAAAGCAGATAGGCATTGGAGAGCTGCTGTGCATTTTGAATCATATTTCAGTATAATTCTCATATTAATGAAACGCCAGAGAGAAAAATAGTCTATTCCCATTCTTAAATTTTGGCAAATTTCTAGTTAGAGATCAGCATAAAGTTTAATGACAGCAAACAGGCTTTCATTCTCGTTGTTAGAATACACTAATTTGCATTTTTCTCCTACAAAAATATATGGCCTTCCTTCAATTGCTGTTTTTTGTTTGTCCTCTTTCCATTTTCCATTATAGCTGATGGCCTCCACCCTACAATTTATTTGCCAAGAACTCCATTTACTGAGTGTCATTTTTTTTCATGAGATCCAACAAACCAAGCTGTACAGCATCAAATCACATCACACACATGGCTGGAGAATTCAATTGTCAAGCATCAGTGGGACACAAAGCAAGCATCGTAACTGATACATAAGTCTATGCAAATTCATTAAATACCTAAGCAGAAATATAAGACGAGTTTGGCACCTATAAGGAAGATGCTTTATTTTAAAGTATAGATTAACAGAATACAATTGTAGTTATTTTTGATTAACTGGAAAAGCTGGCGCTTGTTTTATTAAAAGTTAACATTATTCATATTAATGAACAGGAATGTAAAAATTAACAAAAGCTGGAAAATTGTCCTGTTCTCTGTATTGTTGGATTTGTTGCATTATCTTCTATGTTTTACTTTCCCATCCACAGACAATAGATGCTGCTAAACTCAGTACCTCGTGCGGTCTTTGGCAAATCAGTTAAGCTATAATAGGTACAAAATAAATCAGCCATCTCTAGACAGAAATAAATGTTAATATAGTTTTGATCTTGTAGGTGAGTTTTTAATGAGCAATTATTTATAAATAAATACATCTAATGATAAGGTAAGTCACTATTTCTTGTAATTCATAATCATGAAATAAATGAAAAGATTACCATAGTTTCCACCAAATGGAATGAAGCCATTTGCTTTATCCTGCAAATAATCAAAGAATTTTGTTACTTCCACCTTTTGATGTGCACAATTACATAGAGAAGAGAGATAACCATAAGTGCTTAACAGAAGCAAAATCCGTTAAAAATTGTAAAAAAGGAGGAGAGAATGAAAGGATGACAAAACATTTAATCAATATATGGATTTTAACCAGGGTCCTAAAGATGGAGAGGACATTTTGGAGACATAGAACTATTTATGTTGGAATTCCAGAGCTTATGACCTAAATGGCTGATGGCATGATCTTGATAAATTTGAAGAAATTGAAGGGTGATACAACAAGAGTCCAGCTGCAGAGGAGCAAAGGGTTCTTGGGGGGGGGGGGAAGAGCAGGGGGCTGGACTCATTGGAGGAAATTCAAAAATTTATGACCTAGATGGCTGAAGATGAGGGTAGTCAACATTGGGCCAAAGTATTTTTTTGAATTTGCAAATGGTCAGAATTGAAGCAGCAGAGTTCTCGGAACCCTATAGGCTTGGGAAAATGTGTCAGTGGGTGGGATGTGATGCATAATAGATGTTGAGCAGCAGAGTTTTGGGCTGGTTCAAATTTATTTGAGAAATGACCTGAACTCAATGTTTAGTACTCCCACACGCTCCTGTCATGTATTGAAAGCTCAAAGTCTGTTTAAAATTAAAATAAGTCATATTAAAATTGTGCAAATAATGGTCCCTGATCCCAACTAGTAGGCAATCAGGCCAACATTCTTTGAAGGCATTACAAGTCTAAAATTTTACAGAAATTAGCCACAAGAAAATCAGTATGTGTTTTAAGTTTAAGCATATGACTTAGCTGCTTAAAGTCATAGAGATATACAGCATGGAAATAGACCCTCAGGTCCGACTCATCAGTGTCGACCGGATTCCTAACTTAATCTAGTACCAATTGCCAGCATCTAGCCCATATCTCTCTAGACCCTCCCTATTCAGGGACCCATCCAGATCCCTTTTAAATGTTGTAATTGTACCAGCCTCCATCACTTCCTCTAGCAGTTCATTCCATTCATGCACCACCCACTGCATGAAAAAGTTGACCCTTCGGTCCCTTTTAAAATTTTCCCCTCGCACCTTAAATTTATGTCCTCTCGTCTTAGACTTTCCTACCCTGGGAAAAGATCTTGGCTATTCATCTTATCCATGCCCCTCATGGTTTTACAAACATTGATAAGGTCACTCCTCAGCCTCGAATACTCTGGAGAAAAAAAAAACTGCCTATTCAGTCTTTCCCTACAACTCAAACCCAATAGTATCAGCAACATGTTTGTAAATCTTTTCTGAACCCAAGTTTCACAACATCCTTCCCATAGCAGGGAGACCAGAACTGAATGCAGTATTCCAAAAGTGGCCTAACTCATGACCTGTGCAGCCGCAACATGATCTCCCAACTCCTATACTCAATGCACTGACTAATAAAGGCAAGCGTACCAAACACCTTCTTCACTATCCTGTCTACCTGCAACTCTACTTTCAAGGAACTATGAATCTGCACTCCAAGTTCTCTTTGTTCAGCAACACTCCCCAGAACCTTACCATTAAGTGTATAAATCCTGCCTGGTTGCCTTTCCAAAATGCAGCACCTCCCATTTATCTAAATTAAACTCTATCTGTCACTCCTCGATCCATTGGCCCATCTGATCCAGGTCCTGTTGCACTCTGAGGTAACCTTCTTCGCTGTCCACTACACCACCAATTTTAATGTCATCTGCAAATTTACTAACTATGCCTCCTATATTCACATAAAAATCATTTATTTGAATGACAAAAAGCAGTGGACCCAGCACCTAACCTTGTGGCACACCACTGCTCACAGGTCTCCAGTCTGAAAAGCAACCCTCCACCACCACCCTCTGTCTCTTACCTTCGAGCCAGTTCTGTATCCAGATAGTTAGTTTTCCCTGTATTTCATGTGATTTAACTTGTTGCTAACACCTGTCCCTTCTTGATTTCAATTTTAATTCTGGCCTCATATCTGGAATAATGCAAGTTGGTTTTCAACAAATTACTGTAAACTTTTCATTTTGTTTGCTTTTAGGTCTAATGAATCTGATAATTGATAGTCAAACTAAATCTTCCTTGATTTGCTTTCACATGGGCCCATATGTAGAATGTAGCTTCATATTCAGGGTGGGAAATCACACAAAGGCAACCACAAATGCCCATAATGTCTTCAGATCTTTTTTTACATGAGAAGTTAAACCGAGGCTTCTGCCTACTTGGATGGATTTAAAAGATCTAATTGTAATCCTTCAAAGAATACCAGGAAAGTTACCCATGGTGTCCTGTCCAATACATATCTCCCAATGAACATCACACAGATTCTGAAGAAGCTCTTAAGGACAGTTAATGGACTCATAGAGTCGTAGAGCTGTACAACATGGAAACAGACCCTTCGGTCAAACTCGTTCATGCCAACCAGATATCCTAATTTAATCTAGCCCCATTTGCCAGCATTTGGCCATATCCTCTAAATCCTCCCTCTTTATATACTCATCCACGTGCCTTTTAAATGTTGTAATTGTACCAGCCTCCACCACTTCCTCTGGCAGCTCATTCCATACGCGCACCACCCTCTCCACCTTAAGTCCCTTTTAAATCTTTCCCCTCTCATCTTAAACCTATGCCCTCTAGTTTTGGACTCCCCCACCCCAGGGAAAAGACCTTGGCTATTCACTCTATTTATGCCCCTCATGATTTTATAAACTTCTACAACGTCACCATTCAGTGTCTGACATTTTAGGGAAAATAGCCCCAGCCTTATTCAGCCTCTCCCTACAGCTCAAACCCTCCAACCCTGGCAACATCCTTGTAAATCTTTTCTGAACGCTTTCAAGCAAAATGTCAATTTTGCTTTCTGTCCACAGATGTTACCAGATCTGCTGAGATTCTCCAGCAAATTCAGTTTTTGTTTCAGATTTCTAACATCCACAGTTTTTTGTTTTTTGTAACATCACACAGGTTATTTGGTCTTTATTCCATTTTTTATCAGAGTTTGCTGTGCACAAATTGACTGCATTCCTACATTACAACAGTGATTACACTTCAAAAACAACTTAGTTTGCAATAAGGTGCTTTGACATTTGATGGCTATGAAAATACAGGTATTTTCTAAAATAACAATCCATGTGCTGTGGTTCACAACCAAACAAATTTTAACCAATTGATGCAGTCTTGGGATCCCACAGCAATGGGAGAAAGTCTCCAGAAAATAAATTAATAGATGCCTTACAGTGTCTTGGGAAAGCCATCACTTTGAAGGTTTTTTCCACACTATCTGTCTTGAGTCATACATTAGTCACCCCATGCCTCAGAGCATTTCAATCAAATTGCCGTCAATGAAGTTTACAGTTTTTGAAAACTTAACGTTGCATGCTTCCTGCTTAGCTGCCACTGCTTATTTACAAGATATACTGCATAGGTTACATTAGCATCTGTGTTTCACAAACTACGACTGAAATAGTGTAAAAGTTGCATATCAACATTGTACTGTAACGTATCGGTATGAACAGATACATGCAAAAGACTTGTAGTACAATTAGTATCTTGTTGCAATGGAATTTCTTTAAATACACATCTCATGCCAACACTCTAATGCCATTACCATCCCATCTCCATATCCCACCCCTTCTTCCAATGCCATCCTCCTTGCCCTTTCCATTTCTCCCATATCAATCCATCCCTTCTTCTATTCCATTACTTTCACACTTAAACCTCCATACTGCTCTCCCATGTCTCTTACCCCCTGCCATGATAACATCCCAACATGCCATTACCTTCCACATCACCCCACTCCACCCTTATGTCTACAAGTGATGCCCTCATCCCCAGAATGAATAAAAACAAGCCTGTGACTTCCACACTTTACAGTCATGCAACATAGAAACAGACTCATCACGTCTGTGCCAAACAACAAACACCAAACTAAACTAATCCCATTTAGCTACACTTGGTCCATAGCTGGCTATGCCATGGCATTTTAAGTACTCATCAAGATGCTTCTTAAATGTGGAATGAGTACCTGCCTCTACCACCCTCTCAGGCAACATATTCCATATTTCTACCACCTGCTCGGTGAAAAAACTTTTCCTCAGATTCCCTCACTCCTCATCTTAAAATTACTGCACTTTGGAATGCATTGGCACTTTTCATTGCAATGCTGCTGACAGGATACTCTGTGACAGGGACAAGCACCCATCTAATGGATTGGACCAGAGTGCATTTCAGGGCTACTCACTTGCTCTCTTAGTGCTCAAATACTTTGTGCCTACTTGATGTTCACAGCTATGCCGTACCTTTTTGCACGTTGCACCCTCAGCCAGTGCTTAAATGCTCCCAATTTATGTGTCTTGCATTGTCTTATTAGCACAGCCACAAAGCTAGGCTTTGTGGTTGCCAGCAGTGATCTGTCAAGGAAGTGGAACTTGTTGCCATACGATACTATGCTTGGTGTCAATCTCACACCATGTGTCAGCCAAACACATTACATGTGCTTCAATCAAATGACCGTGTCTCAAACATTGACAGGTAAGGTTACCAAGAAGGGAATTGTGCAAATGGGTTCCACCAAAGGTAAACGGCTGAGCTTGAGGCTCACTGCTGCAAATGTGACCACTGTTTCCTTCCATTGTGATGCAAATAACAAGTATGCAATGGAGGTGAAAATGGCAGAGTGGGCAATGTAACTGTTTTGTTTGAGGAATATGAGGCCTTTCAAAGGGCAATGGCATTATACAGGCAAACATAGTGTACAGCCCACCTGCAGTATATGCTTATGTGAACCTTGGGCATTAACCTGCTGAGTGGAGTACAAATCTTGACCTCAAACACTCTTGACAACATTATGCAGTATCAGGAATCAATCCTACATAAGGCTGTGATGCACAAGCAATATGTTACAGTCTGGAAAGATTCACCCAAGTTGCCTAGGTAGCAATCATCTTTCAAGCTCCCACTGCCTGTATATGGTGTGCAGGAGCTGCTCACTACACACCCTGGATCATAAGACCTCATGAAGCACTAAGGATGCATGACTTTGCAACTTAAGTTTTCTAGCTGTTGCTAGACAAACATTCATACAAACAGCCAATGATGAAAAGTGAAAATATATTTACAAATGTAAGAAAGCATTTACAATGAAGTGTCATCTATGTGTCCTCGGAAGGACTTCTTCTTCCTTTACCTTCCACAATATCTCCATGCAGACCAGGGGTCCACAGCCCTGATAGAAGGAGTCTGCTCTGAAGCCGATTCTGTGAACATTTTGAACCTGATTCTCCATGGCAGCCACCAGCCGTTCTGTGGAAAAAGTCAGATGCTCACATGCCAGAAGTAGCTTGTTAAAAACAACATTGGTGCAGTCCTGCAACCTTTGTATCATTTACTCCAGTGCCTCCAAAAACATGCCTGTTACTTCTGTGTCTGTTTGAGCATTTCTATGAAGTTGCCAACATCATGGGCTCCTCTAATGACCATGCCTGAGCAGGGGCATGGTCTCAAGCAGCCCACTGAGTGCTAGTAGCCTAGGGCATTTCTTACTCAACCAGCTACCGAGATATGGTAGTAAAGTGCTTAGCAGCAGATGCCTCTGACTCTAATCTAGCTAACGCACCCAAAGTGGTGTCAGTATGTAAGCTGGTGATGGGTACAGGAGGCAGCCTTACCTGTGCATTTTCAGAGGGATCTGTGATATCTTCCTCAGAGGTGGAGGAGGAGATGTCTTATGGGGCTATCTCTTGAGATTGTGAAGGTGTCATTTATACCTGCAGGAGGCAAAAGAGAGAATGCATTGCTAACAAGAAATAGAAGAGCAAGCATGCTAAGGGTATATTCACAGTGGCAATAAGGACAGTGTAGCACAGTAATGGACAATGCATCTTACTTGTTTGCCTAGACGTGGATGTTTCAGTATCACCACATGAGAGTGTCAGTCCTTCATCTCATAGAGGATGAAGAGTGAATGTTGAGTGTCCCAACAACCATTATTGCTCTCTTTGCCCTGCTATGGGCTGTTTTCTTCTGGAATTAAACAAAAGCAGGGATTGAGTGCGAGTGCGATGAAAGAGTCTAGCACAGCTATCTATGCTGGTCTGGGTGGGGGATAAACAAATTGAGATCTCCTGAATGAGTGAGTAGGCAGTGTACACAGTATACAGGGTTAGTAGTCTGGTGGGTTTGGGTGGGTGAGAGCAAAAGAGGGAGGATGTTGCGTGCAATGAGAGTGGTACACCTTGAGGCTTGTTAGCTGGAAGAGCATGTCACTGACCCTGGTGGAGCAGAGAATGTAATTGACCTTTTACATGTATTGCTGAGTGTTTCTCATGACCAAGCACATCAAACTAACCCAGGTGGCAATCTCAGACCAGGCTGGCAGTATCTGGTGTTGTGGTCTCCCCTGCCAGTTTCGCGGGAAGAGGACGGGTCTCCTCTGCACCACACCATCCACCAATTCTCCAGGTTACTGTCAACTGAGCTAGATGCCAATCTTCCCTTGTTTGTCATGTCTGGGACAAATAACATGAACAGTGGAGGGCATTCCAGACTGCCAGCTCTTGACCTGGTACACTACTGTCTTTTATAAATGGTGATGATGCTGGGGATCTCAGGATATCCTAGCCGTAGCAAGTACTTCCGTCAATGGCAAATTGGAGAATACGACAGACAGGGTGCCAGAGGTAATGAAAGAACTGCAGATGCTGTAAATCAGGAACAAAAACAAAATTCTGAGGAAGGGTCACCAGACCTGAAACGTTAACTGTTTTTCCCTTGACAGATGCTGCCAGACCTGCTGAGTCTCTCCAGCAATTTTGTTTTTGTAGGCATAATAGTAAGCTTGGGAAGATAGCATGAGAAAACTCACTATGAGCCTCATGGAGTGAAACCCTCCGTGCAACTTGCCAAAATTGACATTTAACCGATTCCTGATAAGATTCAGCCTTTGGTTTCACTTTAAGGTGACCTAAAGTTAGTTTACTTTCAATTTGTTTTATTTATACAAGCAATGTTTAAATCTTTGACACAGCTAAGAGGTTTCTAGAAGCAAGAAAGCCTGAAGGTGTTATGGAGATAACTGCTTCCAGGTCAGAGATATGGTTTGAAAATGTCAGTAAGTGGAGGAAGACTAAACCTGGAGACTGCCAAAGATATGGGCTGCTATTGTGAATGAAAGAACTCAGTCTGTGTGTTTACACGAAGAAAGACAGCCCTAGAGAGTTGGCTAAAATCAAAATATCTCTGTAAATACAGAAGTCCAGCTACAAAATAAATGGCAAAAGACTGTGTGTCTCAGGTTCAAAATATTAACTCGGCTTTCTCTCCACAAATGTTGCCAGAGCTATTGATTTTCTCTAGCAATTTCTGTTTTTGTTTCAGATCTTCTACACTCACAATTTTTTTGATTTTATACTTGTGTGGCTGGGAGGTTGTGGTGTGTGACTGTCAGCGATGCCTCTACTTGGACCAAGAGGTGGTATGGTAGGAGTTGCCCTCCATTGACTTGAGCTATGACCTACAAAGCCAGATCCACAGTAACAAGTTAATGCCTTTAAGGGCATTTTTGCAGGAGGGTGGGTGGGAGGAGGTGTATTCCCACCCTCCTGCAAAAATGCCATCCCCTATTCCCAATTCCTT
>JAHRHZ010000064.1:28399737-28460436 GCA_024137785.1 Ginglymostoma cirratum
CCTGCTCCTATGATGCTGCTTGACCTGCTGTGTTCATCCAGCCCCATGCTTGTTATCTCGGATTCTCCAGCATCTGCAGTACCTTTTATCTCTGATACAGATTGTCAGTGATGATCAGTCAAGAGGTTGGACATGTTGCTGCACAGCACCATGCTACGTCAATGTCA
This sequence comes from Ginglymostoma cirratum, assembly GCA_024137785.1. NCBI lineage: Eukaryota > Metazoa > Chordata > Chondrichthyes > Orectolobiformes > Ginglymostomatidae > Ginglymostoma > Ginglymostoma cirratum. The sequence continues at coordinate 28,399,905 of JAHRHZ010000064.1, forward strand.
CATCTACAGAATGTGCCAGAATTTATGTGGCAAACATACTGAACGTGCTTCAAACAAATGGCTATGTCTCAAACTCTAAGGAAAGTGATCCTCAGTCAAGTCTCCGGAAATTGTCTTCTGTCAGTAAGTCCAGGGTATCATCCAATCTCAGTTCATGAGCTTATACACAGCCAGTCAGTTGTTTGTGGTGTCTAGATTAGGAGAATTTTACCAGTAAAATCTGGGGATTGGGCCACGGTCAGTTCTGCAGGTCTGTTATAACCAATCCAGGGATGAGCAGTAAGTCAATCAGGGAACTTCACAGAGATCAGTAGGGATCAGGAGGTGTCTTTCCAGCGGCGAGGTGAGAATGACTGTCCTTAACATTAATGCTGTATTTGACCAAGTGTGGCATCAAGGATCCCTAGCAAAACTAGAGTCAATCGGAATCAGGAAAAAAATCTGTGCTGTTTGGAGCTTCCTAGCACAAAGGAAGGTGGCTGTGATTGTTGAAGGTCATTCATCTAAATTCCAGGACATCTCTGCAGGAGTTCCACAGTGTAGTATCCTTGGGTCAACCATCTTCAGATGCTCCATCATAAGGGCAGAAGTGGGGATGTTTGCCAATGACTGCACAATGTTCAGCACCATTTGTGAATCCTCAAATAATGTTGCAGTCCAAATCCAGCATGACCTGGACAATATCCAGGTTTGGCTGGCAAGTTGCAAGTAACACTTCTGCCATACCAGTGCCAGGCAATTACAATCTCCAGTGAGAGAATCTAAAGATCACACTATGACATTTAATGGCATTACCAACATCCCACTATCAACATCCTGGGGGTTACCATTGACCAGAAAGTAGACAAATTCGTCATTGCTACAAGATCAAGTCGGAAGCTAGGAATCTTGCAGTGCAAAGACACACTGCAAAGTCTGCCCATCATCAATAAGGCACAATTACGAATGTGATGGAATATCCTCCGCACTTGCCCGGCAGTGTTCACCATAAATTTGTTTCTTCTGTGTGGACCTCCAAGTCCCATGTGCAGCAGAGCTTCTGGAACCATAAGTCAACGCTGTGATCTGCATCAGCACACCAACCATTGTGTATTAAATATCAGATCAGTTGTGCATGCAACCTAGAAGGAAGGTTGTTGCCTAGATGAGTGCAGCTTCAACAACACTCAAAAAGCTAGACACTATCCAGACAGAGCAGCTCACTTGATTGGCATCATATCCACTCCCTACATCACCGATGCTCAGTTGCAGCAATATGTACCATCTAATAGATGCACTGCAGAAATTCACCATGACTCCCGAGTAAGCACTTTCCAAACCCGTGATACTGCCATCTAGAAGAATGAGGGCAGCAGATAAGTGAGAGCACCACCACCTGCAGATTTCCTCAAACTGCTCCTCACGGTCGCTGGGTCAAAATCCTGGAACTCCCTCCCTAATGGCATTGTGGGTCACAAGGTGGCTCCCCACCACCTTCTCATGGGCAGTTGGGATGGGCAATAAATAGTTGGCCCAAACATGACACCCACATTCCATGAATGAATAAAAAATATGCCATGTCTATGATGGTAGGAATTTACTGGTAGCTCCTGTTTGTTCTGGACTGGGCACAGATAGTGCTGGAGAAACTCAGCAGGTGTAGCATTTGTGTGGAGAGAAATATGTTTTATGTCCAATAACCTTCTTTGAAGTTTCTAACATCTTGCTGAACAGTTCCCCAAAAGGTAGCACAGAAATCATAGGATTTTTATTTGATCACAGGATGTGGGCATTGCTGGCTGGGCCAGTATATATTACCCAACATGAATTGCCCAGAAAGTAGTTAAGATTTAACAACATTGTTGTGGGTCTAGAAGCACTTGTAGGCCAAACTAGGTAAAGATGGCAGATTTCCTTCCCTGAAGGACATCAGTGAACCAGGTGGGTGCAAGTCTTAATACAGGTTGCGTTTTTGCCACGTGATGCAGATTCTGTAAAACCTTGGTATATCTCAGTGGAGGAGTGGCCAGTCAAAATGCTGGCAGACGAGGGCTTTAGTTTTGCATATGCCACTATGTCTAACTATCAGAATTTTGTGAGCTTACCACAATATTACCCCATCATACCTCCACAGCACCACCACAGCAGTAGATTACTATCCACTCCTCATTTGCAGGTCTGAGATGTCCTCCAATTCTCCATCAGTGCCTTACTTTTCATTCTTTTTCTTTTTATATCCAGAAGTGCTATCACACACGACCGAATGACATTTCCACCATCAAATGACCATGACAATTTTTTTGTTTTTTTTTAAACTAATAACCATTGGCAGTAAGTATCCGTGCATCCAATTAAATATTTATAAGCAAAGCTCATAATGGGCAATACAAACCGTGAAAGCAAAGTAGGTCGGCAGGGACAGTGGGATGGGCCTAAATCAAAATGGAGTTGGACAGCGAAATAAAAGCTCTCTATCCCCTGTGGTGCCCACCTCTCTCTAAAGGCATCAAGAGCATTGATGGACACCACATATTCCTCTTCCATGGATACCCGGGTACAAACATAACAGCGGAAAGGAGTCAGATAGTTAGCAGAGATGACCCCCTTCTTCTTAGCTGAACTCGTCCTCACCCTCAACAACGTCTCTTTCAATTCCTCCCACTTCCTACAGACAAAGGGGGTGGCCATGGGTACCCGCATGGGCCCAAGCTATGCCTGCCTCTTTGTAGGTTACGTGGAACAATCCCTCTTCCGTACCTACACTGGCCCTAAACCCCACCTTTTCCTCCGTTACATTGATGACTGCATCGGTGCCGCCTCGTGCTCCCACGAGGAGCTCGAACAGTTCATTCACTTCACCAACACCTTCCACCCCAACCTGAAGTTCACCTGGACCATTTCCAACACTTCTCTCTCCTTCCTGGACCTCTCTGTCTCCATCTCGGGTAACCACCTAGAAACCGATGTCCATTTCAAGCCCACTGACTCCCACATCTACCTGGAATACACCTCCTCCCACCCACCTTCCTCCAAAAATGCCATCCCCTATTCCCAATTCCTTCGCCTCCGCCGCATCTTCTCCCAGGATGAGACATTCCACTCCCGTACATCTCAGATGTCCTCATTCTTCAAGGACCACAACTTACCCCCCACAGTGGTTGAGAACGCCCTTGACCGTGTCTCCCGCATTTCCCGTAACTCATTCCCTCACACCCCGTCCCCGCAATAATAACCAAAAAAGAATCCCCCTCATCCTCAGGTACCACCCCACCAACCTGCGAATCCAATGCATCATCCTCCGACACATCCGCCATCTGCAATCTGACCCCACCACCAAAGACATTTTTCCCTCCCCACCCTTATCTGCTTTCCGGAGGGACCACTCCCTCCGCGACTCCCTAGTCTGCTCCACACTCCCCTCCAGCCCCACCACACCCGGCACTTTTCCCTGCAACCGCAGGAAGTGCTACACCTGCCCCCACACCTCCTCCCTCACCCCAATCCCAGGCCCCAAGAAGACTTTCCACATCAGGCAAATGTTCACCTGCACATCTGCTAATGTGGTATACTGCATCCGCTGTACCCGTTGTGGCTTCCTCTACATCGGGGAAACCAAGCGGAGGCTTGGGGACTGCTTTGCAGAACACCTGCGCTCAGTTCGCAACAAACAACTGCACCTCCCAGTCGCGAACCATTTCAACTCTCCCTCCCATTCCTCAGACGACATGTCCATCCTGGGCTTCCTGCAGTCCCACAACGATGCCACCCGAAGGTTGCAGGAACAGCAAATCATATTCAGCCTGGGAACCCTGCAGCCCAATGGTATCAATGTGGATTTCACAAGCTTCAAAATCTCCCCTCCCCCAACCGCATCCCAAAACCAGCCCAGCTCATCTCCACCTCCCTAACCTGTCCTTCCTCTCACCTATCCCCTCCTCCCACCTCAAGCCCCACCCCCATCTCCTATCTACTAACATCATCCCGCCCCCTTGACCTGTCCGTCCTCCCTGGACTGACCTATCTCCTCCCTACCCCCCCACCTACACTCACCTTTACTGGCTCCATCCCCGCCTCTTCAACTTGTCTGCCTCCTCTCCAGCCATCCTCTCCTCTATCCATCTTCTATCCGCCTCGCCCTCTCTCCCTATATATTTCAGAACCCTCTTCCCCTCCCCCATTTCTGATGAAGGGTCTAGGCCCGAAACGTCAAGCTTTCCTGCTCCTATGATGCTGCTTGGCCTGCTGTGTTCATCCAGCCCCACACCTTGTTATCTTGGATTCTCCAGCATCTGCAGTACCTTTTATCTCTGACCCCCTTCTACTGCCTGCTGCCAGGACCTATTTATAGCTAGCCTGGCCAGGCCCAGGAGGAGACCCATACAGGGCTCCTCCAATCTTGGGCAGCATGGTGGCTCAGTGTTAGCATTGTTGCCTCACAACGCCAGGGACCTGGGTTCAATTCCAACCCCAGGGTCTGTGTGGCATTTGCACATTCTCCCTGTAGCTGCGTGGGTTTCCTCTGGGTGCTCCAGTTTCCTCCAACAGTCCAAAGATATGCAGATTAGGTGGATTGACTGTGCTAAATTGCCCATTGTGTCCAGGGATGTGCAGGCTAGGTGGATTGCAGGGTTACAGGGATAGGGTAGGGGGGTGGGTCTGAATGGTATGCTCTTTGGAGGGTCAGTGTGGACTTGATGGGCTGAAAGGCCTGCTTCTACACTGTAGGGATCCTACAATTCTATGATCTGCTTATAGCCCTGCACATCTGATGCCCAAACATCAGGAATGTAGGACAGAAGTGCAACCAAAAACACAAATAAGGATTTTTCAAATAACTAAAAAGGGGGTGCAAATGCCTACAACCAATACAAACATGGCCCACAGATTCCACAGCTTCACAAAATAAACAGTTGGGCTGGAAGTCCACAAACTGCCACAATCTGCGGTTATAAGGGACTGCTGCATGTGACCCTCCAGCCAGGTCCCTGATGGAAAATAGGAGGATTCCAAAGTAGAGAGCCCTCCACTGGGGATTCCACCACCCAGTGGCAAAAACACATGCCAAGACATGTCTGGGTTGTGGATGCAAGAGTCAAAGTGAATGGTGTGCAGCAGCAGCCTGAGTATCTCATTTTTAATACCGTAGCATTCAGGGACTGCACCTGTCTCAGCTTAATTAAGTTCAGCTTCAGCTAATGGGTTTAACAGCTATCAAAGATCTATTCATTAACTCCTTAGGGTGTTCAAGACCATCAAAAAAGTTTTAGATAACCAGACCAGAGGGTCTTCTGTTTGCAGTTACCTCAGCCTCCACTGGGGAACTTGTCTGGACATAAACCATATGATTACGCTAGTGCGGCCTCACTTGGAATATTGCGTACAGTTCTGGTTGCCCCATTACAGGAAGGATGTGGAAGCATTGGAAAAGGTGCAGAGGAGATTTACCAGGATGTTGCCTGGTCTGGAGCGAAGGTCTTATGAGGAAAGACTGAGGGACTTGGGTCTGTTCTCATTGGAGAGAAGAAGGCTAAGAGGGGATTTAATAGAGACCTACAAAATGATCAGAGGATTAGATAGGGTGGACAGTGAGAGTCTTTTTCCTAGGATGATGACGTCGGCTAGTACGAGGGGGCATAGCTGCAAATTGAGGGGTGATAGATTTAAGACAGATGTCAGAGGCAGGTTCTTTATTCAGAGAGTGGTAAGGGTGTGGAATGCCTTGCCTGCCAATGTAGTTAACTCAGCCACATTAGGGCATTTAAACAGTCCTTGGAAAAGCATATGGATGATGATGGGATAGTGTAGGGGGATGGGCTTAGATTAGTTCACAGGTCGGTGCAACATCGAGGGCCGAAGGGCCTGTTCTGCGCTGTATTGTTCTATGTTCTATGTTCTATTACACATGGGAAAATGCCAGGCACTTTCTCCTGCAGCTGTTGGCTCTCCCTGATCTCATCAGGCGTCTCAGAGATGACGCAGATGCTATAAACTTTGATTCTACCAAGTCATTGCTGAAGAGTAGCTTGTGTGGGGATGACTCCCCTGACCCCAACACAACACTGCACTTCACATGCACCCAGAAAACAGAATGAGCACGTACCCTCCATCAATCCTTCTTGCCAGCACTTTGGCACATACTGCACTGTCCAGTGGGAAGGCCATGCATTTGCCCATTGGTAGAATTTGGCTGGTCCTAGTATCCCTCAGCATCACAACAGGCTTGCTGTCTCACCTTGGCAAAACTTAACCAAGCTTCCCTCGGATAGAAAATCGCAATAAATCTTATGGATTTGTAAAACCTTATTCATGCTCTCAGGTGTGCTTCGAAAGGGATTCACAATCACAGTCAGAGCCATGTCTGGTCTTCTGTGCTTGCTGACTTACTCCCATTTCCCGGGGAGTATATATGCTCCTATACGTCCCATTAGTTTTTCCTTTGCCCTCCAGCAGTTTGCCCAGACATATGATAGCTTTCAGCAATTAAAACACACAGGCTAATTGGCCTCTCTTTTTGACTCAGCACCATCCTTTCCACCGTGAGCAGAGCCCCAGCATTTTCCTCTCCCCCTTGGATGCTCAGTTTCCTATCACTCTTTCCACCTCTATCCTTCTGGTTGGTGACTAGGGAAGGGTCATTTCTGGAACATGTTGATCAGCTCATAATCATCAGCCAGAGTAGCTGCTGCCTGCCTGGTTCCCATTACACTCTGTTCATTTAGATGTGTTGTAACTGCAAAGGCTTTAGAAATTTTAAACTCAAGGAGAACACAGATACTTTCTTCAGTGGTAGTTGTTCTAAATGTAAACATCCACTAATCAAATGTTTGTTGCATAAGCCTTTCAAATTTTTGGTACATTCAGTCAGACCATTTCCTGACAGTGTGGAATTTCTAGTAGGACAGCTTGGGCACTAATTACACACTTAAAATAGCCAATTTTACTTTCTCACAGTCAGTGATACTTTTGTAGAGTGAGAGTAAACTTCGAGATAGTAAGAACTGCCGATGCTGGAGTCAGAGATAACACAGTGTGGAGTTGGAGGAACACAGAAGGCCAGTCAGCATCAGAGGAGCAGGAAAGTTTACGTTTTGGGTCGGGACCCTTCTTCAGAAATGGGGGAGGGGGAAGGGAGCTCTGAAATAAAGAGAGAGGAGGGGTGGGGCTGGGGAAGGTAGGTGAGTGCAGTTAGGCAGTAGTGGGGATTGGTCAGTGAGGTGGGAGGAGCGGGTAGATGTGGGAGAAGATGGGGAGGTTGTGTCAGGTCAAGGAGGCTGGGATGAAGGGAAGGTTGGTCATGGGATGAGGCGGGGTTGGGGAGATTTTCAAACTGGTAAAGTCCACATTGAGACCATTGGGTTGTAGGCTCCCAAGGCAGAATATAAGATACTGCTCCTCCAGTTTCTGGGTGGCGTCATTGTGACACTGGAGGAGGCCCAGGATGGACATGTCACCCAGGGAGTAGGAGTTGAAATGGTTCGTGAGTGGAAGGTGTTACCATTTATCACGAACAGAGTGCAGGTGCTCTACAAAGCGGTCTCCGAGCCTCCACTTGGTCTCACCGATGTAGAGGAGGCCACATTGGGAGCAGCAGATGCAATAGACCACATTGACGGATGTGCAGGTGAACATCTGTCTGATGTGAAAGGTTTGTTTGGTGCCTGGGATGGAGGTGAGTGGGGAGGTATCGGGGCAGGTGTAGCACTTCTTGCAGTTGCAGGGAAAGGTGCCTGGGGTGGTGGGGCTGGTGAGGGTAGTGGAGCTAGTGGGGAGAGTGGAGCGGATGAGGGAGTCGCGGAAAGAGCAGTCCCTACGAAAGGCAGATAGGGGTGGGGAGGGAAATATATCTTTGGTTGTGGGGTTGGATTGCAGGTGGCGGAAGTGATGGAGAATGATATGTTGAATACGGAGGTTAGTGGGGTGATATGTGAGGACAAGGGGGATTCTGTCTTTGTTTTTGTTGTGGGGAGCAGATGTGAGGGCAGAGTTGGGGGAAACGCGAGAGATGCGGTCGAGAGCATTTTTGACCACTGACTGGGGCAAGTTGCGGTCCTTGAAATAAGAGGACACCTGGGATGTTCAGGAGTGGAACACCCCATCTCCAGAGCAGATGTGTTGGAGACGGATGAATTGGGAGTAGGGGATCGCATTCTTGCAGGAAGGTGGGTGAGAGGAGGTGTAGTCTAGGTAGCTGTGGGAGTTGGTGGGCTTGAAATAGATGTCTGTTTTAAGGTGGTCACCAGAGATAGAGACAGAGAGGTACAGGAAAGAGAGAGAGGTATCAGGGATGGTCCAGGTGAACTTGAGGTTGGGGTGAAAGGTCTTAGTAAAGTTGATGAACTGTTCAAGCTCCTCATGGGAGCACAAGGCAGCGCCGATACTGTCAGCGATGTAGTGGAGGAAGACGTGGGGGATTGTGCCAGGGTAGCTGCGGAAGAGGGACTGTTCCACGTATCCTATGAAGAGGCAGGCATAGCTTGGGCCCATGCGGGTTCCCATGGCCACCCCCTTAGACTGTAGGAAGTGGGAGGAGTTGAAGGAGAAGTTATAAAGGGTAAGGACAAGTTTGGTTAAGCGGACGAGGGTGTCAGTGGAAGGGGACTGGTTGGGCCTGCGGGAGAGGAAAAAACGGAGGCTTTTAGGCCATCCGCGTGGGGAATGCAAGTATACAGGGATTGGATGTACATTGTGAAGATGAGGTGTTGGAGGCCGGGGAGTTGGAAGTCTTGGAGGACGTGGAGGGTGTGGGTGGTGTCCTGGATGTAGGTGGGGGGATTCTTGGATCAGGGGAGAGTAAACTTCATGAGCCTCTGCAGTAATAAACACCAATATTAGACCAGCACATTAACTGCTCAAAAGAGATAAAAACAACACCCACCCTCTCTTCATTAAACATAGGGATCAAATAAGTAAACCAGATTGCCTCAGTCCTCAAGTCTGAGCTAATGGTGTATTTAAGAGATACAGATTCCTGCCCCTCACCTTAAGATGTTTCAGTTTGAATTTCCTACCTTTCTTTCTGTCCCGAGATTCTCTCTTCTCACTGCACCCTTTCTTCTCTCTTTTTCTTGTTCTCATTCCCTTTCATTTTCTTGAAATTCCAATTTCTGTTGCCTTAATTTAAACCTCTATCATTACTCTATCTGCTTCATCTCAATTTCCACCTATAATCCATTGGCCATCTCCTGGAACAGTACAGTCAGGAACAGACCCTTCATCTCTTTTTATATTTCTGGTATTCTGGCTTCTGAATAAAATTCCATTTCCATTTCCAAGGGCCTCACTAAATCTTTTAGCTGATCAAGGGGCATAAAGTCTCAAAAGTAATTTCCCTAATTTTCCTTGAAGGTCCTTGGTGAGGCCACAACGAGAATATTGTGGGCAGTTTTGGTCTCCTTTTCCGAGGAAGGATGCTCTTGCTCTCGAGGGAGTGCAGCGAAGGTTTAGCAGACTGATTCTGGGAATGGCGGGACAGACGTATGAGGACTGATTGACTAGGTTAGAATTGTTTTTGCTCAAGTTCAGATGAATGAGGGGGGAATCTCAAAGAGACTTATAAAATTCTAACAGGACAAGACAGGGTGGATGCAGGGAGGATGTTCTTGATGGTGGGTGTGTCCAGAACCAGGGGTCACAGTCTGAGGATTCTGGGAAGACCATTTAGGACAGAGATGAGGAGACATTTTATTAACCAAAGAGTGGTGGGCTTGTGGAATTCATTACCACAGAAAGTAGTTGATAAATATATTCAAGAGGCGGTTAGATATAGTACTTAGGGTGAATGGGATCAAAGGTTATGGGGAGAAAGCAGGATTAGGCTATTGAGTTGGATGATCAGCTATGATCGTGATTAATGGCAGAGCAGGCTCAAAGGGCCGAATGGCCTCATCCTGCTCCTATCTTCTATGTTTGTGTTAAAACTGCTGGCATAAAATGTGGACATGCCTATACTTTAGTGGTACAGAATCAAGATAATGTTTTTGCAACAAAAACAGAAATTGCTGGAAAATCTCAGCAGGTCTGGCAGCATCTATGAAGACAAATCAGAGTTAATGTTTCAGATCCAGTGACCCTTGTTCAGAACTGGGCCTGAAACGTAACACTGATTTCTATCTACAGATGCTGCCAGACCTGCTGAGATTTTCCAGCAATTTCTGGGATTTTTTTCCCTGTTTCCAGCATCCGCAGTTCTTTAGTATTTTGCATAGCCTTTTCACAGTTATTCCGTTTTTAGTAAAATTGGTTTACCAACTCTAGTTCATTCATGTCATCTGAGAATACAGATTCCAGACAAACAAGACCCCAACTTGTTTTAAAAACTGAAAGAACTGTGGATAGTGAAAAATCAGAAACACAGTTCTGTGGAATGGTCAGTTGTCCCGAAACATTAATTCTGATTTCTCTCCTCAGGTGCTACCAGAGCTGCTGAGCTTTTCCAGCAATTTCTGTTTTTGTTCCCAACTTGTTATGACCAGTCTTTAAACTCCCAAATCATTATAATCCCAGGCAAAGAGGGAAGAACTGGTCTCCTGCTTTATTCCACTCTTGTTCTCTCTTGATTGCGACAGGTTAATATAATAGAAAGTATCACTTCCTTCATACAAAGCAATTGGAAAATGTTTTTATTTATGTTTTAAAAGGAACCAATTTAACTTAGTTTCCTTTAGTGTTAAAGATTGAATTCTCTTGTTACTAATGTGCAAGGATATTTAACACACAAAATATATCCACACAGATTAGAAACGAGGAGTAAGAAGATTTTTTTATTTCAAAAACATGTTTTATTCATAAAAATATCTTTACATACATACATAGTCACTAAAGCAGTTCAGTTCTGTACAAACATTGGAGATTAACTCTACCCAGCGAACAAAACAATAGGAAAAAGATAACAGGTAAAAAGATATACAAATCAGTTTTTAGTTTGTCCATGCAGAGATGATGGTGGAACAATGTAGTTGTTAAGTTGAATGATTCTGGTAATGTTGACTCTGGCAGTTGAGCAGCTGGTTTGGAGATTCTGGGTTCTGCAGATTAGCTAAAAGTTATTGCCCAGTTTCCAGTTCAGTTGTGGCTTTTGACTGGCAACTTGCTTCCAGCAGAGACACAGAGAGACAGAGAATTTAGGTGAGCTCAGAAGCATCCAGGAGATGTCCTTCAGCAGTAATATCTGCAGCTTACTGCAGCCCACTTGCAATAGAATACCAGACAAGTGCACACACAAGAGACACAGTTGGTTTTTAAACACTTTCTCTGGTGTACACCAGGCAACGAAGAACAATGACACCTCCTTGCCTAGACTGCTCTTTTACATCACAATGTCCATACTCTGAGAATATAACTTTCATTAGATGGTTCAGGTTTTTGATTTGTCTCTCTCTTTCTTTACAGGAAATGCCATCACACCCTTCTAGACATTTGAGGACCTTTCTCAAAGTTGAGTGTAACCTAACACAGAATTTTTCCCTACAGTGACTAAATGACATTTTCAGCCATCTCTAGCTTGTATGTCCATTATTTTTAATACCAAAAGAAACTGCCTTATTTGAGAGTTCAGTGTGTCCATAAACAATCAGGGCGATGACCTGCTGTCATGACAATATGTGGAACAGGAAAGCAAGATCAGTGAACAAAAGCTCTACTTATATATTTTTTAGTCAGTGGTTTTATTCTTCACCACTAGAATGTGAGATGCTGAGTTTTGTATCGGGGTCCAAATTTAAAACAGTGAAGTAGCACCGAAAGAAAACAAGTTTCTTCAAGTGTATTGGTCGGAAATAACAAATAGCTTCAGGCAGTCTTTATTAAAGTCTTGTGATCATTTAATGAGGTTTGCCTGTAAGCAGGCTTCAACAAGATTCTTGAATGATTGTGTGTATGTTTAAATGGATGCATTGGTGTGGTTTCTTCAGGTAGAAGTGCATACCTTCTGGAAAGGCAAAGGACTTTCAAATCTTAAGCTGTTAGTTAACAGCTGCTCAGCTCCTGAACTAAACTCTGTTTAGAAACAAGATGAGTACCTATTCAAGGTACTAGATGGATATCACTTGAGGAAAAGAATGACTTAAACTAGAGAATTTCATTTCAGTTTTGGGTCAGTTTCAGTTTCACATTGGAAGGATGTGTGAAGGTACTGCATTGGTGCATTACCAGAATGGCTGCACAGTTGAGGAATATTAAAGTTTTCCATTTGAGTTATTCCTGAAGTTGGCACTTAAGATCCCACATGACTCACCTGAGTGTCTGATTACTATCCCAGCAACTTTACTAGCATAACCACCATATCCCCATAATTATAGGACGTGGAGAGAAATAAATATATATGTGGATGGGGCTCAAGGATACAGCAGGGAAAAGGAACTGACTTGGTTACTCTGAACAGAGCTGGGCTCAATGACCCAACTAGTTTCCTTGTGTTTTATGATTTTACGACATTTTTTACTACCTTTCAGAATTATCAGCAGTCTTAAAGTGATTCACAGCCAATTCAGTATGTGCACAATAAGCTCCTACAAACAATAATGATATAAACTAGAGGAGTTTTTTGCATGATACTAATTGTAGAATAAATGCTACTCAAGATACTTCTTTGGAATCCGCGCCATGGGATCTTTTATGGTTAGACAAGAGTTTACAATATCTGAAAAAGGAACTCTTGCGGCGCAGTATTGGTGCACCTACCTCTGGACCAGGTGACCCGGGCTCGAGTGCCAGCTGATCCAGTGGCATGTCGTAACGTTCCTGAGTAGACTTTATTAGAATGAAGGCACCTTCTGGGGTATAACACCCCCCCCGGTACTGCACTGAAGTAGCAAGCCTTGGATTTTGAATTCCAATTCCAGGTCCAACCTCAACAATAGCGGCAAGAGAAGGGTAGAACGTGACTGGTGAAACAACTTGTAACTTACTGAGAACACAATGTGGAGCTGGAGGAACACAGCAGACCAGGCAGCATCACTGGAGCAGGAAAGTTGACATTTCGCGTCGGGACCCTTGAAGATTTCCTCCACACTGTTATCTCTGACTCCAGCATCTGCAGTTCTTACTAGTTCTAAGTGAGTTGTAACTCACTGAAGCTGCTCTGTTCACTGACTTTCCTGCTCCCATTTAACCAACTCATCAACCGCACCACTGACAACGCTCGCGCGCTTCTGCCCCTACGAATTTGGACATGGGAGTAAACCTGTTGGTAATTGGTGGGAGTCAGGCAACGGTAGTGACCATTCAGAGAGCTGTTTATTATGTGAGTCCTGGTAACAGCGGCGTGGCGTTTGTGACGTAGTGGGCCCAGACAGAGAGGTGGCTCTTCGTTTACCGGAATCTTCAGCTCCCCTTCTCCAAGCAGCTCGCATGACGAATGTGCCATGAATTTGGGGTAATTTGTGATTGTTTTTCTTGTTTTATGAAAGAAATCAGGTTCGTTATCAGCAAATAGCACACTTACGATCCCTCCCCCCCCACCCCCCCCCCCCCCCCGTCCCAGATTGTGAAGTCGCTGGAGGTGGTATAACGAGCGGGGAGCCCGAAGCCCGTCTTATTTCTGAGATAACACGGTGTAGAGCTGTTTGAACATAGCAGGCGGAGCAGGAAAGCTGACGTTTCGGGTCTGGACTCGTCTTCAGAAATTCTTTTTCCTGCTCCTCTGATGCTGCTTGGCCTGCTGTGTTCATTCAGCTCTACACCTTGTTATCTAAGATTCTCCAGCATCGGCAGCTCCCACTGTCTCTGGATCAGTTTTAACCCCCCGTCTTATTTCTGTTAGCTGAGATAATAGGTACTGCAGATGCTGGAGAATCCGAGATAACAAGGTGTGGGGCTGGATGAACACAGCAGGCCAAGCAGCATCATAGGAGCCGGAAAGCTTGACGTTTCGGGCCTAGACCCTTCATCAGAAAATCATTTTCTGATGAAGCATCCAGCCCCACACCTTGTTACCTCTTATTTCTGTTAGCTGTCGATCGGGGAGCAAACTTCTGTAATCAAACCAGTGTAATCAACTAGATCGTGACATAAGATATGGCAGCTGATTGACCAGTTTATTGCCGTGAAGAAGAAACAAAATCACATTTATCACTTTTCCAGGGCAGTTACTTTGTTTTTGTCGGCAAATACTGTGGTCAGTTTGCACACGGAATGTTAACATTACGGCAGTAACTAATTCAGCTGATCATCCTCTCCCATCTACCAGCACTGTCAGGACTTTGGCCCTGGCTCTGTCACGTGCAACCTGTTGACATGTATAAGTCCCCCACCCCAAGAACTTGTCCCAATGTCTGAGCAACCTAAACCTCTTCGATCTTTTCAGCCACGCATTCATCTGCTCGGTCCTCCTACTCTTTACTCTAAAGTGTGTGTCACCGGGAATATTACAGGAATCACTACATTTTAGGTCCAGCTTGCTGATTTCTTAATTCCCTAAAATCTACCTGCAGGGTCTCCTCCTTTTTTACCTCTGATTTTACCAATATAGAGAGCAGTCTCTGATTCCGATCTCCTCAGAGTGCTTTGTAGCTGCTTAGTGACGTCTACACTGACACAGAAAGTCAATTCCTAGAATTAGTCTGTGACTGGAGATATGCTGCTTGTTCCTTTAGCTATAGAATCCCTATGACTGGTGCTTCCCCATTATTTTTCCTGACCCTGAGCCCTGATAGACTTGGTTTTGGCTGCTCTCCCCATAAAAGCTATCGCCTCCAGCAGTTTTCAGAATTTGTTGTAGAGTGAGGTGCACTAGGCCCAAAACGTCAAGCTTTCCTGCTCCTATGATGCTGCTTGGCCTGCTGTGTTCATCCAGCTCCACACTTTGTTATCTTGCACTCTGGGAACTGCTGCGCTACCTGTCCGACAACCACCCGTTCACTCTTTGCCTGTACTACTTTAAGTTGTAACATGACTATTTATACAGTTGTGTTTTAACAATGCACTGTTTTATGAATGTATCAAAATAGTTCCAGATGCAACTCGGGCTCTAACATCCAGAATTTGAGCTCCTGCAGCTCATGACAGCGCCTGCACATGGAGTTCTCCAGGATTAAAAATTGTCCTGGTGTTCCCATTTGGAGAAGCACATTCAGAAGACTAGATTGAGGAGTCCTGCCATGTTCTTCATTTATTGAAATTAAATTTCAGAAATAAAACTCAGTTATTAAACATAAGATTTAAAACCTGATTAATTATTCTAGTTCCATATTGTAGATGTTTTCATCAATGCTTGCCCGCTTTACTGATCTTGGTCCTGTCACCTCTTCTTCTCCATTGATTAGCATCTCTTTGATGTTATTCTTTCAATTTCTGCCTATGTTAAGACCATAACTGTGGGCAGAATGGTGGCTCAGTGGTTCGCTCTGCTGCCTCACAGCACCAGGAACCTGGGTTCGATTCTACCCTCGGGTGACTGCCTGTGTGGAGTTTGCACATTCTCTCTGTGTCTGTGTGGGTATCCTCCGGGTGTTCTGGTTTCCTACCACAGTCCCAACATGTGCTGGTTAGGTGGATTGGCCGCGCTAAATTGCCCATAGTGTCCAGGGATGTGCAGGCTAGGTGGATTAGCGATGGGAAATGCAGGGTCAGACGGATAGGGTGGGAGGGTCGGTCTGCTGTGGAATGCTGTTCAGAGGTTTGGTGTGAACTTGATGGGCTGAATGGCTTGCTTCCACACAGTAGGCATCCGATGTTTTATAAAATGCAGGAGCTGAATTAGGCCATTCAGCCCATTGAGGCTGCTTCACCATTCAATGAGATTGTGGCTGATCTGAAAACCCTCAAGTCCATTTTCCTGCCTTATTTCTTAGATCCCCTTATTGATTAAAGAGCTGTCTATCTCAGTCTTGAACATACCTAACAACCCAGCCTTGAGAGCGCAGTGTGGTAAAGAATTCCACAGATTCACTACCCTCTGAAAGAAGAAATTCCTCCTCATCCCTGTCTTAAATCTGCAACCCCTTACTCTGACCCCTGATCCTACACTCCCTCACTGGGGGTGGGATGATTTTTCTGCCTCTATCCTGGCTAGTCCTCTAGGAATCTCGTATGATTCAATAAATTTATCTTACATGCTTATAAACTCCAATGGATATGGCTTGACATACTCTCCTCATAAATAGTCTGTCCATACCTAGTATCAGCCTAGTGAACCTTCCAATGCCATTATATTTTTCCTGAGATAAGCAGCCCAAAACCGTATTCCAGCTATGGCCTGACTAATGCCTTATATTGTTTTAGCAAACCTCATTACTTTTACACAGCATTCCCTTTAAAATAAAACGTAGAACATAGAACAGTACAGCACAGTACAGGCCCTTCGGCCCACGATGTTTACCCTAAAGCTAAGGTCTACCTAACCTCCACCGCTACCTTATATTGTCATCCATATGCCTATCTAATAGCCGCTTAAATGCCCCTAATGAGGCTGACTCCACTACCCTCTCCAGCAATGCATTCCACACGCCTGCCACTCTCTGAGTAAAGAACCTACCTCTGCCGTCTCCCTGATTTCTACCTTCTTTCACTTTAAAACTATGTGCCCTCATAAAAGCTACCTCCACCCGAGGAAAAAGTCTCTGGCTGTCTACTCTATGTTTACCTCTGATCATTTTGTACACCTCTATCAAGTCACCTTTCATCCTTTGTCGTTCTAAAGAGAAAAGCCCTAGCTCTCTCAACCTTTCCTCGTAAGACCTTCCCTCCATTCCAGGCAACATCCGAGTAAATCTCCTCTGCACCTTTACTAACACTTCCACATCTTTCCTGTAATGAGGTGACCAGAACTGGACACAATACTCCAGATGTGGCCGAACCAGGCTGAAAGGGCAACATTACGTTTGCCTTTCTAGTTTTTTTTGTGTTTCATACATGAGGACTTCCAAATCCCTTTCTGTAACTTACTGCAGTTTTTCTCCATTTAAATGATATTCAGTCCATCTATTTGTCCTGTCAAAGTGCATGACCTTACATTTTCTCATGTTTTATTCTGTCTGCCACATTTTTGCCCACTCACTTAACCTATGTTCCTCTGCAGACTGCTTGTGTCATCCTGTCACATTGCTGTGCCACCTATCTTGGTGTCATCCACAAACTTGGCTATAGTACATTCATGTTCCTCAGCCAAGTTATTACTATATATTATAAATAATTATGGCCCCAACACTGATCCTTTTGGCATTCCACTAATTAGGGGTTGCATACTAAAAATGCCCTGCATATCCCAACATGCTGTCTGTTAACAAATTTTCTGTCCATCCTAATTTACTGCCACCAACACCATGGAGTCTTATTAAATAGCTTATTGTGAGGTACCCTTATCAAACACCTTCAGAAAATCCAAATATATCACATCTGAGCTTCCTTTTATCTAACCTGTTTGTTAACTCCTCAAAGAATTCTCGTAAATTTGTTGGGCAAAGTTTCTGCTTCATGAGCATGCTGACTCCGCTTGATCATGTAATGTACTTCTAAATACTCTGATATTACCTTGTTGAAATGGACTGTAATATTTTCCCAATAAAACACTAAACTAACTTGACCTGTACTTCCCTGTTTTTATCTTCTTCCCTTTCTAAGTAAAGGTGTTATATTGGCAGTTCCCAATCCTCTGAGACTCTGGATTCTTGGAAGATTTCTACCAGTACATCCACTATCTCTGCAGCTACTTCGTAGAGTCATACAGGATAGAAACATCCTTCAGTTCACCATGTCTGTGCCAACCAAACTATACCTTGGTCTATACCTACTATACCCTGGCATTTTAAGTACTTGTCCAGATGCTTCTGAAATGTTGCAAGAGTACTTACCTCCATCATTCTCTTCGGCAGCACGTCCAATATTTCTGCCCTGCTCTGGGTGAAAAGCAGTTTTCTCAGATTTTGTCTAAACTACTTTCTCCTCACCTTAAACTTATGCCCCATGATCTGAGACATGTTTGCTGTTGGAAATTGAGTCTCTCAGTGTACCTGGTCAATGCCTGTCATAATTTTGAATACCTCAGCCAGACTCCCCTTCCTCCTCCCCCCCCCCCAACAAAAAAAAGGGGAAAATAAACCCAGAATATTCAGTCTCTCCTCTGAACTTAGACTTTCCATCCAGGCAGCATCCTGGTAGATCTCCTTTGCAGTGCCATTGCATTCTTCCGATAATGTGATGACCAGAACTGTCCACAGTATTTCATCTGTGACCTTACCAGTGCTCCATAAAGTTGCAACAACACTTCCCTGCTCCTATATTCTACACCCGGGCTAATGAAGGCAAGTATCCCATATGCCTTCTTCACTATCCTGCTGACACCTTCAGGGATCTATGGACTTGTACACCAAGGTCCCTTTGTTCTTCAGTACTCCCTAATGACTTAACGTTCATTACTCAATTTAATGGCCTTACTTAAGTCCATGTAAACCACATCAACTTCGCTACTGTCATCAATACATTTAGTCACCTTTTCAAGGATCTCCCTTCAACAAATCCATGCTGACTATCCCTCTCAATCCTTGCCTTTCCAAGTGTTGATTAATCCTGTCCCAGAATTTTTCCAATAATTTCCCTACCACTAATATCAGAGTAACTGGTCTGTAATTGCCTGGCCTATCCCTGCTGTCCTTCTTGAACAAAGGAACCACGTTAGCTATCCTCCGGTCATCTGGCACTTCACATGTGCCTAACAAAGTATTAAATATCTCCTTCTAGAGTCCCAGCATCTCCTTCCTTTTCTTCCATAGCCGCCTGAGACACATCTCATCAGGCACTTTGGATTTATGCACCTTTATATCTTTAAAACATTTTTATTCATTTGTGGGATGTGGTGTCGCTAGCTGGCCAGCATTTATTGCCCATCCCTAGTTGCCCTTGAGATGGTGGTGAGCTGCCTTCTTGAACTGCTGCAGTCCACCTGCTGTGAGCTGACCCACAATGCTATTAGGGAGGGAATTTCAGGATTTTGATCCAACGACAGTGAAAGAACAGTGATATATTTCCAAGTCAAGATGGTGAGTGGCTTGGAGGGGATCATGAAGGTGGTGAAGTTCCCATGTATGTGCTGCCCTTGTCCTTCTAGATGGAAGTGATTGTGGGTTTGGAAGGTGCTGTCTGAGGATCTTTTGTGAATTTCTGCAGTGCATCTTGTTGATAGTACACACTGCTGCTCCTGAGCGTCGGTGGTGGAGGGAGTGGATGTTAGTGGATGTAGTGCCAATCCACTGGGCTACTTCATCTGGATGGTGTCAAGCTTCTTGATTGTTGGAGCTGCCCTCATCCAGGCAAGCGGGGAATATGCCATCACACTCCTGACTTGTGCCTTGTAACTTGTAGGTGGACAGGCTTTGGGGAGTCAGGGGGTGTGTTACTTGCCACAGTATTCGTACCCTCTGACCTGCTCTTGTAGCCACTCTTTATGTGGTGATTCCAGTTGAGTTTCTGGTAAACGATAGCCCCTAGGATGTTGATAGTGGGGGATTCAGTGATGGTGACACAATTGAATGTCAAGGGGTGGTGGTTAGATTGTCACTTATTGGCGATAATAATAGCCTGGCATTTACGTGGTGTGAATGTTACTTGCTGCTTGTCAGTCCAAGCCTGGATATTGTCCAGATCTTGTTGTGTTTGAACATGGACTGCTTCAATATCTGATTAGTCGCAAATGTTGCTGAATATTATGCTGAATATTATGAATATTATGGTGAACATCCCTACTTCCTATATTATGATGGAGAGAGGTCATTGATGAAACAGCTGAAGGTGGTAGGGTCTGGGACACTACCCTGAGGAACACCTGCAGCGATGTCCTGGAGCTGAGATGACTGACTTCCTACAACCATGACCACCTTCCTATGTGTCAGATCTTCCTACCTAATACCACCTCCTTATTAATACTAACATGCTGTAAAACCTCATCATCCCAACTGAAATCTCCAGCTACATTGTCTTTCTTCTTGTGATTACGGATGAGAAATATTCATTTCAAACCTCACCCACATCTTCCGGCTCTATGCATGGGTTGTCTTTAGTAGTCCCACTCTTTCTCTGATTATCTTCTTACACTTTTAGTACTTAGAAAATACCTTGGGAATTTTCTTAATGTTATTTGCAGAAGATATTTTATGATCTCTCTTTGCCCTCCTAATTTCTTTTATAAGCACCCCCCGCTTCGATGCTCCCTGTACTCCTGAAGAGCCTGTCATGTTTTTAATGCTCTGTACCTATCATATGCTTCCTTCTTTCTCTTCCTTTAGTATTCTAGAATGCATCCCGTCAGGTCCAGGGACCTATTGGTCTTTTTAGTTCCATTTGTTTCCCTAGCAATAGTTATTGTATTATTTCCTCTTGTCTTTTTGCTCCTTGATTATTTAGTAATTTTGGAATGCTCTTGGTGTCTTCTAATGAGGTGGTATTAGGTAGGAAGATCTGACACATAGGAAGATGGTTCTGGTTGTTGTAGGTCAGTCAACTCAGCTGCAGGACATCTCTGCAGGAGATCCTCAAGGTAGTATCCCAGGCCCAACCATCTTCTATGGTGAAGACTGTTGCAAAATATTTATTCAACTCTTCTACCATTTTCTTGTTCCCCATTATTATTATTTCCTCAGCCTCATTCTGTATGGGGCCTGTGTTCACTTTGGATTTTCTCTTCATTTTTATGTATTAAAAGAAGCTCTCATTGTCCACCTTGATCTAACTTGCAAGTTTACCCTCAAACATTATCTTCTCCCTCTTCCAGCGTTTGGTTGTCTTTTATTAGTTTTTAAAACTTTCCCAATCCTCTGGGATTCCCAATCCTTACTACTGATCTTTGCCACTTTGTAACTTTTTTTCTGTTCCAATTGATGCTTTCTTAAACTTCCCTGGTTAACCATGGTTGGCTTGTCACCTTCCTAGAATCCATCTTCCCCACTTCCTACCCATGCTGTGAGCCATGAACTATTTTATTAAATGTCCGCCATTGTTCCTCAACCGTCTGTGCCTGTAAATGCCTTGCCAAGATCACTCCAGTGAACTTTATCCTCACTTCTTTGTAATTATCCTTATTTAATCTTAACACAGCTGTCTCCAACCCAAGTTCCTCCCCTTCAAATTGAAACGTTAACTCTGCTTTCTCTCCACAGATGCTGCCAGATTTGCTGAGCTTTTCCAGCAACTTCTATTTTTGTCTCTGACTGTATTTATTGCTGTTTTTATGTACACTCTGACCCTTCCTGTCCGACTGTATTATTACAGGTCTGAAGCTCTTCTGTTTAGCAGTTTCTTTCTCTCTTAGCCTCACTTGTAGCCTGTCTTTCTCTCACCAACCCCTTGGAAGTTTCACTCCCTCTTCGACCCCTTCCCCTACTTCCACACCCTCCCTCTCTGTCCCCTTGAAGTCTCTTGGATTTTCCCATGCCACCCCCTACCCCTAAGCAACACTGCCTGCCCAAAGCTATTAGCTTGCAGTCTCATCTGTCTCCCCAGGTCCGTCTCTGCCCATTCCCCTGCCCTGACTTCCTCCCCATTTCTCTCCACTCTATTTACAGAACCAAGTTTTCTTCAATTCGTCACCTCATGTGAGTTTTCCCTGGGCAATTTGAGGACTTTGAAGAGCAAACTTGATTCCATTCGCATATATTTTCAGCATTCAGTGTTTTTGAGGTGGTAGTGGATAGATTTTTGACTAACAAGGGAGTTATTGGTGGAGTTGAATGTGATGTTGAGGTTTTCATTGGATCAGCCATGACCTACCTTATTGATTGGCAGAGCATGCTAAAGTGGCTGAATGGCCGCTCCTGCTCCCAATTCATTTGTTCAAAGGTTCATCGGGATTAAAAGCCAGAGTATTGTAACGATAAAAAAAGTTATAAAGCAACTGTGGATATTCTTTCAAGGTGGCCAGATATCAAAAAGAGGTGAGCTATGACTTATTATTTGAAGGACAATTGATTGGAAAAATCAAGGAAAAGGTCTTAAAGACACTTTATTTGGGGAGACAGTACTGTTGATGATGGAAGAAGAGGAGCTATGGACTGGTCTGAGAATGGAGCAGAGAATGTTCATAATCCTTGATCTTCTAAGTTGGAGGCATAAGTATTATCCCTGTTTTTAGGCTAATGTATTTGGAGTTTTACTACTTAGTCATGAATTACATTTCAAACTGGTTCTATTGCACCTAACATTAAGTATTTTAGCCATAACATATAGCATGATTTGTGAGGATATTAAATGAGAACTTTCTATGAATTCTCAAAATGCACTTTACTCTTACATTAGGAAATAATTCATTCAATTAATATTTAGTAAAATGTCTAAATCTCTAAATGAGAGTAGAGTAGAGTCATACCTGTGGCTTGTAGCACAACAATGTGGCATATAAAGTTACAGAGCATGTATGGCATAGAAACAGGCAATTTATCCCAGTCAGCCCATGATTCCTCCCATCTTTACTGAGCTAAGCCTACAATTATGCCCATTTATATAAATGATTTGGAAGTGAATATAGGAGGTTGGTAAGTTTGCAGATAGTCTTCTTCACTGTCCACCACACTACCTATCTCAGAGTAAACAGGACCTTGATCAGATGGGCCAATGGGCCGAGGACTGGCAGATGGAGTTTAATTGTGAGGTGTTGCATTTTGGTAAGGCAAACCAGGGTAGGACCTGTACAGTTAATGATAGGGCCCTGGAGAGCGTTGCCGAGCAAAGGGACCAAGGGGTGCAAGTGCATAGTTCCTTGAAAGTGGAGTCGCGGGTAGACAGGGTGGTGAAGAAGGTGTTTGGCACGCTTGCCTTTATTGGTCAATGTATTGAGTATAAGAGTTTGGATGTCATGATGCGGCTATATGGGACTTTGGTGAGGTCACTTTTAGATAACTGTGTACAAATCTGGTCACTCTTCTACAGGAAGGATGTTGTTAAACATGAGAAGATGCAGAAAAGATTTAGAAGGATGTTGCCCGGACTAGAGGGTTTGAGTTATAGAGAGAGGCTGAATAGGCTAGGGCTTTCTTCCCTGGAGCATCGGAGGCTAAGGGGTGACCTTATAGAGGTTAATAAAATCATGAGGGGCATGGATAGAATGAATAGCCAAGGTCATTTTTCCTAGGGTGGGGAAGTCCAAAACTAGAGGGCATAGGTTTAAGGTGAGAGGGGAAAGATTTAAAAAGGACCTGGGGGGTAACTTTTTACATAGATGGTGGTGCGCGTATGGAAAGAAATGCTAGAGGTTGTGGAGGAGGTGGGTACAATTACAACATTTAAAAGGCATCTGGATGGGTAAACAAATAGGTAAGTTTTAAAGGGATATGGGAGTAGGTCGGGTTGGGATGTCTGATTGCCGCGGACGAGTTGCACCGAAGGGTATGTTTCTATGCTGTATGACTCTGACCCTCTTTTTTTCTCCCTTATTTACCTTGTTACGTCTGCCACTAAGTTGGTAGAGGTCAGGTTTTTCCCTCATTTATTTAAAGATAAACAGACAAACGGTATACTTGAGGGACTGACATACTTCAGTAAAGCCTGATACCCAGAATGGTCCAAGGAAGCACTGATAGGTTTCAGCAAAGCTGTGAATTTGGATTTTTTTTAAAAGGATCCATTAACATTGGGAAATGGGACAAATAGATTTTTTTTTCAAGTTGTGGGATGTTTTAATTGGCATTTAGCAAATTGTCTATGGTGCACTTGTAGAATTTGTCGCAACTAGAATTTGTGAAAATCTGAGCAGATTTTTCAGAGCAGGTTGTTAGCTATGGATTGACCTGAAAAATTCTCAGCAGTGCTGTTACAGAGCATCAACCATAGTTGGGTAATTGTAATAACATTCATAGCGTTAAATTGTACACCAATTGAATCTTGATTAAGGCACACAGCTTGAGCAAAATTTCTAGAAAATTTACCTGAATTATAGAGAAATAAAGCATTGTGCTCAGCTTGCATTTTTTAAGGACTTTACTAACTTCTGGTGCAACTTTGAATGTTTGGTTTATTTGTACCGCTAACTCCAAGTTTTCCTCTACTGTACAAATAATAAACTCCCTCATTTATTCTTCCTACCAAAATGGACTATGACTTAACTGTATTGAACTTAATTTACCAATTATTTGTTCATCATTGTGGAAGTTTATTAATGTCCTCTTGTGACTTTTTTGTATACCTCAATATTGACCATCTCCCCCTATTTGTTGTCATTTGCAAATAGAAATTGTGTCTTCTTGATCCCAAAGCACAAATTGTGAATGTAATTTGGGAACAATGTTCATCCCATCACTGACTGTCGTCGCTTGGGATAGCTACCTTTAATTGCCAGTCAGTGCTTTTTGTCAGCCAGATAGCAATCCATTTTGCCACTTCTCCTCCTTTTCATTATTTCATGATAGAACCCCTTATCAAAGGCCTTTAGAAAATGCAAATAACTAACATTCAGTGCATAACAATTGCCTACTCTCTCTGTTACCTCTGGTAAACATTCGCAAAAATGCTTCTAGTGATCATGATTTTCAGTTATGTTGATAAATTAGAAAATTTAGGAGTGTTTTCCTTAGAGAAGATAGTTTGAGAGCAGATTTGATACCGGTATTTATTATATTAAGGAATCTGGGAAGAGTAGTTGGGGAGACACTACACCTATCGGTGGAAGAATTGAGAACAGGATGGCACAAGCCTAAGGTAAATGACAAAAGGAGCAGTGGCAATATGAGCAGAAATCTTTTCACACAGAGTGGTTAAGATCTGGAATGCACTGCCTTGGAGGGTGAAGGAGGCAGGATTAATCAATGCTTTAAGAGCAAACTGGTTTATTATTTGGAAAGAGAAAATGTGTAGGGCTCTGGGAAGAAGCTGAGGTAGTGGCATGAAATATAATGTTCCTTTGGAGAGCTGGCACAGATAGGCTGAATGGTCTCCTGTGATTTTGTGATCTTAAAAAGAAATGAACAGGCTCAATGCTGCAGCTAGGCTTTTATGGTCACACTAAACAGTGAAAATATTAAAATAATTTGAAACCAATCTCCGTTGATCCATTGGACCACTGATTAGAACTGATTTTGGGATTGGTTGCTTTTTTACATACTTTCCATTCTAGATAGGTAATTATCTACAGTGTTAAATGAATTTGTGCTCTTTAGGCCAAAGATCTTTGTTCAGCTACACAATTCTGTACAGGATTCTTTGTTTCCCACCAAAATCTACCACTTTTGATCTTGGCTCCATGGTCCTATTACCTGCAAAAAGGAAACCATGTATTATCGAGAAGAGGAATTGTGAGGAGGAAGGCTAATGCCTTTGCCTTCTTCAGTTGCTTTGCAATGGAGCAGCAAACCCTGGTGCAGGTAAACAACTGACCTTCTGTGTTGATCAGTAGTTACAGAATCTAACTGGGGAAGACATTACATACAAAAACAAATTGTTGGAAAAACTCAGCATGTCTGGCAGCAACTATGGAGAGAAAGCAGAACTAACATTTCAGGTACTTTAAAATGTACATGAGGAAAGCATGATGTTTTAATGAAAAAAAATCTAAATTTTGGAGTCGCTTCTCCAAAAACTTTTGCATACCAACTCTGCAAAAATGAATTTCAGGAAGTGTCTCAGAGCAATAGCTTTGTATAAACTTGAATAATGCAATTTAATTGCAAGTAACTATTTTCAAACATCTTTGGTAGATGTTTAGCATTATGCATACTAACAAATTATGCTTACTTGCAGGGATGGTTTGAAACTTGAAACACATTTTTTTAATGGAAAGCCTAAGTTAATTTTAGCACCTTATGGTAAGTGTTAATTAAGTAACTGATGTTGCCTTATAAGTTCATCCATAATAAACATCACCATTTTGTGTTTGGCAAGATCCTTGTTAAATAGGGAGAATAGAAACGAAATACAAGTATCCCATATCATTTATGTGAATTATGCTCTGTCTGCACAATAGTTACTAGCTTCCAGTTCCAGACCACTTTTTTTTTAAAAAGTTCAATATTTGAGCCCACTTGTTCTTGTTCCACTCGCGAGGAACATTTTAAAAGTGTTATTAGAATTGATTGAAAAAAACTAGGTCACTGCCTTTGAACGGGTACCTTAAAGAAGAGCAAAACTACTCGATCCAAATGAAAACAATGCAAATAGTGGCATAAGTCTGATACTAATCTGAGTGTGAATGTCATGGTATACAGTCTTGGAATTCCATGGCAAAGGTCCTGTGTGACAATTTATGCAGCGGAAAATTTATAACTGACCATTGCAGAAATTTAATGTAAAACACATGATTTTAAGGAATTGATTTGAAGTTTGTTATCTCCATTCAAATGAGCATAAACATATGGTTTGACATAGAAGCACCTAATGAAATTGCAAGACAATCCAGTACCAGTTATCCATGTTTTCTATCGGCGGAACATTTGGCTTTGGGTGATGGTAGATCAGTAGCCCAGTATATATATTGTCAGAACTCAGAAAAGAATATTGTCCAGGCCTATGACGTTTTGCACATTTGCTGCTGCCTATTTAATTAAATTGTTGAAATTAATGTCTGCCCGCCAGGGAGAAGGGTTTCTCTGCCGGCTGGCTGAGGAGTTTGTCAGCTTCACCCAACCATCTTCAGCTGCTTCATCAATGACCTTCCCTCTGTTGTAAGATTGAAATTGGGGTTGTTCAGTGATGATGGCATAATACTCTGCATCATTCGTGATTCCTCAGATACTAACATCCTTATGTAGCGAGATCTGGAAAACACTTAGTTTGAGGTTGATAAGTTCTGTGTAATATTTAAGTAACATAAATGCTAGGCAATGAGTATCACCAAGAAGAGAGAAACTAGTCATCTCACTTTGACATCCATGATCTGAGTTCCACCGAATTCTACACTGAATAATCTGGAGTTCACCATTTACTAGAAATTTAACTGGACTAATCATGTAAATACTGTGGCTACATGACCAGGTCAGAAGTTTGAAAGCCTGCAGCGTGGAACTCACTTTCTGCCTCCCCACAGTGTCTCTAAAAGGCATAAATGAGTAGTGTAACGGATAACATTCTCTGCTTTTAAAAAAAAAAATTTGCTGCTGTGTGCATCTCCAAGGTCCATGCACAGCAGTGGCTTCAGGATGCAGAAACCATTTGTTGGCACATCAATTGATATGTCCTGAGCTTCTCAACAGCTGTGCACCAGCATAGTTTAGAGGGAACATTGCTGATGGAATTCTCCCTATGTATCTGGATGCGTGCAGCTCCAACAACATTCGTGAAGCTTGGCACAATGCAGGGCAAAGCTGGACTAAGACCTCAGCCATTAGCTTTACCATTCTGTTTTTCCACTGCTGACATACAGTGACAACAGTGTGTACCATATGCAATGTGCACTGCAACAACTTGCCAAAACTGTTTCGACATCACCTTCCAAATCTACAAACTCTACCTAGAGTGACAAATGGCAGACACATGGGAACAGCACCATTCACTGGTTCCCTTCCAAGGCACACACCCTCCTGACTTGGACCTATTCCTTCACTTCATTGGGTCACAATCCTAGAATTCTCTTCCTAATAGTGATCTGGGTATACCCAAAGAAGAGGAACTGCAAAGGTTCAAGTGTCTCACCATCACCTTTTCGAGGGCAATTAGAGTAACAAATTCTAGCCATCCTAAGGTACTAACGTCCCATGAAAAAACAAAACAAAGCAGTATTCTGATTGCCTTGTGTTTGTCCTTGCTGATAATGGCATTAGCCAAATAGTGTTAAACTTTGGTAAGCTTTTCCCCACCATTCTATGATGCAATTATATTGTTTCCACTAGTAGTACTTGTAATACATTTCTTCTATGTAATCTGTTCATTTCTGCTATTAAATGCAATGTGTGATTTAAACTCTTCTAATTCTCGGGTTTATTTCACTTTGTGTGTGATGGTAATACTTCCATAGAGCACCAATTTGTCAATATAATAACCAGGACGCTCACATGTTGTAGGCCCATTCACATCCATTGTGTGATGATTGAAACTATGCCAGAAAAGATTTATTCCTTAGTCTTTGTTCTAGTGTTACATCCTTTCAAAATTTTGATTGGAAGCCTTGGGACTAAGTTTTAACCTTGCTCCAAGTGGGATTGGTTTCACACATGTTCTTCTTTCCCACCATTTTTGCTTTCTTTGTTTCCAGAGAAATGGAGGCATAAAATAAGTGGAAGTCTTGTTTTCTGATGGCATAATCAGGTGATTATGGTAGTTATAGTAGAATGTATTTAAACTGGTAATTCATTCTCTTTTTATTGTTGTGTAATTTTCATGGCTGCTCTAATCTTGTTACAGATGCTTCATCAAAAGATATTAAGAGGGTAAGTGCTCTAATTCAATTCTGCACTGGTATCAGAAAAGATTGTCAATAACAACATTCCAAACCCCTGCTATTGATGTCAAAATTGAGCTGACAGCTACTCACCTGGTTAGGAAAGGATTTAGGAATTACCTCTGCTGAAGCAAGGTTTGGTTCCCACATTACTTCTATCCAACAGCTCCCATGCTGGAAGTCACAATAATGTGCTGTCCCTGCTGAATCTAAAAATGCCTACTATTCCTTCCTGTCTTGGATAAACTGAAAAACTCTACCTGTCGTTGAAGCAACAGTTGATCTTTTGTGTGTTGCACAATGTTTGTAACTCTCAAACTGAGGATAAATCACTTTCCAGTAGTCCCTCCCATTTAATGCATGCAGAAAAATCTCCCTAAACCATTGTTGATGCAAATGCCACCGACCAGGATTCCCTGTGAATAAATAGGGGAAGCAGCCCAACGAGTTAGATGGTTACTCCAATTTCTCCTTTCACCTGCTCTTTCCCTATACTCCTGTTCAGCTTTCACCTCTAACTCATCTGCTACTACTTGCCTTTCATTGTTTTAGGAAATTTAAAAAAATTGCCAGGAGAAGTGTTATGATCCCAGCTGATGTTATTACTGGACTAGTCTGATCCCAGACAGAAATCTGGCTTGATAGATCATACTTGTTTTTGTTTTAGTTTTAACAATGTGGTCTCACACTGAAATATAAGCATTTGGTGTAGCAAATGTAGTATTAAAATAAAAGTTTATTAAGAAAAAGAAATTAAGATAAAATTGCGCAAGTGTATTTATTTAAAAGATATTTGAGTCTGATGACAAAGATATTCCCATTAATCCCCAAAAAAACCACCTCCTGTTTGAAACCCATGGCACCCCTTGTACAATATGAACATCAGATTAAAAAAAAATTCTTAATAATATCTTGATGGTTTAATTTAACTGTGACTCCTCTAGTCTGGAAAATCTGATAGCCTCGTCCTGGAACTTTCACATGCCTGATTTTACATGTTCACAGCTTCATATAACCTTGGTTTTATTCAAACACTTCAGACTGGAAATATTGATGAAGTGCTTGCTCTAAGGTAATCTATTTTTACTATCTTCTCCTTTTCTCAGGAGTAGTGTTTTCATGCAAGGACATCTACAGAACTGCTGCGCAACTCGGTGGGGGGAGAAATTTCTTTCTAAACTGTAGGTGTTTCCCTTAATTCTAAAAAAAAGTGCGATTCCTGAAGTTACTACCAGAAATTGATTGATTGATTGATTGATTGATTCACTGGTTGCTTACCTTGCTAAGTTGTAAACTCTCTCCTAGTGTGCACAGAAAACACCTAGTTCTAAAGCAGTCTTAAAACAAGTTATCATGGTTACAGAAACACTTGCAAGTTTACCATTTAAACTCTTAAGACATAGTAAAACCTATATGTCAAAAATACAAACCAAAAATAAATTCTAAAAATGTGTAAATCGTACATTTTCTACATCATAGAAGCATATGCACTCCTTTGTTTGTTGTGGACTTGTATGAGTATAAATGACAAATCCTTAGCGGTGATTCAGACTTTTCAAATTAAGCAGAAAGTTGAAAGGAAGTTGGGTTTACTTTCTCCTCCAAAGAAAAGTTAAGGTAATTGAATTGAAGTTTTTAGATTTTTGATGAAAGGTTGACAAAAGTTAATCCAGGTGAGAGGTTCAAAAAAGGAATGTAAAACAGTGACTTTGGCAGAATCTTGTGGGATAGCTCACAGAATTGTTGAATTGTTGCAATGCAGGAGGAGTCTATTCAGCTGGCGGCGTTGCATTGACTCTTCAATCAGCAGCTAACTGCTGTTCTTCTGTCCTGTTCCTGTTAGCCTGCAGACTATTTGTTTCGTTTCAAATAATCATCCTGTTCCCTTTTGAATGCGTGATTTGAATCTACCGCTACCACCTCTTAGACCCACGCTAACCACTTGTTATGTGAAAATGTTGTTCCTCTTATTTTTTTTTTGTTTTGTCTTTTGTTCCCATTTGTGAAGGGTTGGGAACGATTTTTCCCTAGTTACAGTGTCCATTTGTGATTATGATAATTCAATCCAATCTCCTTTCAGACCTCTCCAAGAAAAACACTCTAAACATCTCCAGTCTATCTTCATACTGAATTTCCTCATCCCAATGACCACAGAGAAGTGTTGAAAGAAACAGTATAAATATGTTCAATAGGCAACATGGTGTACTTTTAGAATTAACAGGTTAAAGGAAATGGTAAGGAAGTGATTAATTGGATGGAGATAGAGATCAATAGCCAGTCATTTTTTAAGATGTTCATTGAACTGCATATAATTGTGATTTTCTTTAACTTTTGAAATGTAGCATCTCTACATCTTGGCTTTGTAGGTTGTAAGCTGTAACCTGTTGACATTCTGCATTGTAATATCTGAATGTATTTTAAAACTTTGCATAAAGAGAAGCTTCTAATAAAGTAACTGCTCACCATTTCAAATGTTTGTCAGATAAAGCACAAGTACAGGACGACAACTCACCAGTTGAGATCTAAAGTTTTACAAGAAGTTCCTTCAACTCCTGAATGTAATTCAAAGACTGAGAGGCTATTATTGAAACATGCTGTACCTAACACTACTATTGGATCTGGGAAAGGAGCAAATACAGAACAGTTGATTGTAGATAAGAAGACTGATAAAAGCAAAAACAACAGTGAAACAGCTCCTAAAAATGGGCAATCTAGAAATAAAACTACTGTGAAGAAACTTGTTACAACCAAGCAACAGCCAACAAAGAAACAAAAGATCTCCTCTGCGGTGTTAAAAGAGAGCTTGGTATGTCTGACCCAAGAGCAACTGCAGCAAATTCTTGCATCTATAAGTCAAGTGAATGGAAATTTCAACCAACACCAGCAAAGAGTCAAGAATACACAGCCAGGTCGGTATAATGGAGGCCATAGCTTTGGTATCAGACATTCCAGCAGGAATTTATTTTCTCTAATTGCAATTTGGTATGCTGTGGCCTCAAAATCTTTCCTCTGTTGCCTGACTTGTTGAGTATTGCCAGATTTTTTAAAAAAATTGAGATTTTAAGTATCCGCAGTATTTTGCTGGCTTTCTCTGAAATTTTTCCCAAATGATAATTATTCAGATTTAAAATTGAGCATTGAGTGTCAGTAATTCACTTTACTCTTTCATCCATTTGAAGATCTATGAGGCTATTTGCAACACCAAAAGTTGACATGTTGGCTAAAATAAGGCAACATAGCATAAGCCAGGATAAAACCTGTAGTCCTCCTAATTAATATCACTATGAAATTTGTAAACCATTCTTTTTAGAGGCTGAAAAAAATCACTGTACTGTCTAAAATGTAGGCCTGAGGAGACTTCATGTAGTTTCATACTTGTGTAGTTTACTATATTTGTTGACTGATTAGTTTTGTGTGATCATTCTTCTGTTTGTATTCTGTAACTAATAAATGTACTGAAGGTAGAACGTCTGTGTTCACAGAAGGTCATCATATACAACATTCCAAAAGTAATGATCTAAAGTGGGTTGCTGTTATTTTCCATTGCATAGAATAAAATATCAGTATTATCTTTTTAAAATTGTTGAACCTTTTCACCAAGTGTAATAATTTAAACAATATCACAAACGCCAATTTTAAGTTTGACTATTGCATTTGTTTTTACCTAACAAATTGATGGTCCAATGTACACCAAGGACAGTTAGCAAAAATTTTAGTTTTGAACTGTCAATGTTTTCTTTCTTAACAGGTAAAGAAGTTAAAGAAGCTGAGGCCACATGTAAAGAGCTTAAAGGGAAAGATAATGCAACTCTACCAAAAAGATTTTGCTGTACTGATAATGACGCTTCAAAGGACAATAACTCATCTCAAAATGCACAAGCCACTAGTAAACCTGTAGCAAATGTAGAGCAAACAAACTCTATGCAAACTGATAAGACAGTGGTTGTTAGGTAAGTACTGGTAAAAAAGCAAATAACTACTGCCTGAATGCGGTAAATAAATCTAGAACCTCAATTTCAGTATCATTACCTTCAGTGCCAAATTGCATAATTGTATCATGATACATTCTGTCTGCAAGGTGAAGCAAAGAGATCATGATGCCATTTGATATATTGAGTGATAACTGCTGGTGGCAGATATCACTCATCTTCAGTCAAGACGTCTCTTGAATTTGGAATTTTCATATTTGTTCAGAGGTTCATCATAGAATCCCTACAGTGTGGGAACAGGCCCATTGGCCCAACAAGTCCATACCGACCCTCAGAGCATCCCACCCCCCATCCCCCTATAACCCACCTAATCTACACATCCCTGAACACTATGGGCAATTTAGCATGGCCAATCCACCTAGCCTGCACATCTTTGGACTGTGGGAGGAAACCAGAGCACCCGGAGGAAACCCACGCAGACACAGGGAGAATGTGCAAACTCCACACCGACAGTCGCTCAAGGGTGGAATCGAACCCGGGTTCCTGGCACTGTGAGACAGCAGTGCTAACCACTGAGCCACCTTGCTGCCCCTCCTTGTGTCGTCCAGTCTCATTACCCTCCATTATGTCTGCAGTAATTTTATTCTAGCTTCTTGGCTCATTTTTGATTACTCCACTGTTGGCGGCCTTGTCTTCCACTTCGTCGGATTTTGGAGTTGCCTTCCTGCACTTAATTGCCTTTTTACCTTTTCTCCTTAACACACTTTGTAATCTACCTCTTTTACTAAGCTTTTGGTCACATGGCCTAAGATCTCCTTATTTAGTTCAGTAATTCTGTGGAATGTTTGAATGACATTAAACATTCAGCGTAAATATTAATTTTTGTTGCCACTCTCTGAGTGGAGATGTTGTCATTTGTAACATAATCAGTTAAATGTATTACTACATAATAGTGTAAAACTTAACTTTTGGATATTCAATCAATTGCATAAATGACTTGGCTTTTTGAACTGAGTACAGTTATTTGCAAAGAATGTGGTATCTGTACCTTGACCCACAGAGACACAATTCAGTTGATTTTAGAATTGCATTGCAAGTATAAATCTAATTTAAATAAGCCCTTCAAACAAACTGTATACTTCTGTTTCTTTTATGTGAATGGCATAACTTTGAACAGTACGTTCAACCAAGTCAGAGATGGTCTTTTCAGGCACCTTGGAGAACGAGAGAATGAAAAGGATCAGTTGGAAGCCAAGAGACTCCAGTGGAAAAAAGAACTAGGTATGTGATAATGCATGTCTATTTCTCTTTTTGTAAAAGTCCCAGATTTTGCAATAAGAATCATGGATAAAGTGATCAGTTCTCTCTATTATGTAATAAATGGGACAGAGCCTTTCCATGTCCCCACATGTATTGTTAACTATGGACATTCAGGAGCTGCTGTCAGAGTTATCCTGCTCCAGGGTTTGTGGCTGGGGTACCCTTCAGGCTTCTGGTTTAAAATACTTGGTTGAAAGAAATCCATGTTAAAGAGATGGATTTACTGTACCTCGCCACTAAATAATGCAGATAGTTAGGAACTGTGTTTTCAGCCGTAAGTGATAATTTTTGCTCGAACACAATCTTTCTGACATTGAATATTTAATTGTACAAATATGGGAATTCATTTCTTCAAAACTTAATAAGTTTTGGAGATTTTAAGTAGAAAATATATGCTTTGCTCTTTTCTGTTTTTTTTATTTTTCTCAATCTCTTCTCTTTCCTCCATCTGTCTTTCATTTTACTGTACATGTTTTTATATTAAACCAGACAGAATATATGAGGTTTGATTCAGAGTGTTTGGGCTCAATTTTAACTCTTGTGCAACTGGGTGAGCTTTGAATTAGTTAAAATCTTGCTTTGTCAACACTCGTCAATATGTTTGAAGAGCTGCATTGTTGCTTGCCTTGCTCATACAAGCCTCATTGTGTAGAAAGCACTGCTGCTGTTCAAATGTCTGTGGGCAGCTATCATTGTGCTGAAGGCCTTTGTTCTAAGATTTTAAAGTCAGTGGGAAGTTAGGAAGTTTTTTTGATAAACAAAGCGTGGGAGATGTTTAATAAGTGTACTTTGTATTAGATTTTTCTAAATGGAGGTAAATTCCGAAGTGGTAGTTAGTAAGATGATAGCATTATAATGGGTATAAAGATATTTTTATATAAATTATTTGAATTAAAAGAAGACAGATCCACAGGCTGCAACCAAATATGTGTTGAGAGATGTTTTATGTATTCACGGGATGAGGGCATCACTACTAGGCCAGCATTTATTGCCCATCCCCAATTGCCAGGAGGGAAGTTAAGAGTTAACCACATTGCTGTGGTCTGGAGACAGGAAGGAGGAAACTGCTGAGCTCTTGAGTGTGGCTGTGTACCAGGGGACTGGAGAGTGAGTATAGTGCCTATGTTTTACAGGGAAAAGAGCCAAATCTTGAAATTAACATCTAATTACTCCAAGGAAGAAAAATATAAGAATGAAATGACCATATATGTAGGTAAAGACAAAGCAGAATCAGCTAGCCAAATTGAAAAGAGTTAATTAGGCTTTACAAGCCTTGCAGCATTCTTTGGGGGAGATGAATATGATAGTCAGGAGCAATACAGTCATTGTAGTGTACTTGGGATAACAAAGTGTGGAGCTGGATGAACACAGCAGGCCAAACAGCATCATAGGAGCAGGAAAGCTTGGCGTTTCGGGCCTAGACCCTTCACAAGGCAACACATGGTAGACAATGTGGTTGGTTCGCTCGCCAAGCTGGTTCATTAGCTTGCAGACATTTCACTACCCTGCTGGGTAACATCATCAGTGCAGTGTTGAGGAAGCGTTGTTGTATTTTCTTGCATGCTATTTAAATTCTGGGGCCTGTTGGAGTTGATTACCTCACTACCGGTTTTTCTTTGCAGTGGTGTGTACATAGAGTCTAATTCTACGTGTTTATTGATGGCCTTGGTGGAGAACCAGGCCCCTAGAAATTCCCAGCTGTCTCTGTTTGGCTTGTCCTAGGATCCTGATGTAGTCCTAAACAAACTAGTGGTTCTCCTTGTCTGTACTGGTCGTGTGTTTTTGTTGCTAGTTCGTGTTCATGTATTCTCATAATCAGTTTTCTTTCTGTCTGTCCAATGTAACAATTGTCGCGGTCCTTGCATGGAATCTTATATATTATGTAGGTTCTGTCCATAGCGGGTGTTTGGTTCTTGTTAGCAGTTGGTGTAGGGTTGATGTAGGTTTGTGTGCCACTCTGATGCCCAGTGGCCGTAGGAGTCTTCTGGTCAGTTCAGATATGTTCTTGATGTATGGTAACGTGCCAAGTGTGTCGGGGTGTAATGTGTCTTCCTGGTGTTTGTGTGACAGGCATTGTCGGGCCCAGCTGTTCGGATATCCGTTGTCTATAAATACTTGGTGGAGGTATCCTTCATTTTGGTGTAGTTCTGGGTTGCTGCAGCGTGTTGTGGCTCATTGCAACAGTGTTTTCATGCAACTCCGTTTGTGGGTGTTGGGTGGTTACTGTTGAAATTTAGGACTTGATCCATGTGTGTGGCCTTTCTGTATACTTGAGTCAAAAATTCCCCGTTGGCCCTGCGTTCTACTATCATGTCCAGGAATGGGAGCTGTTAGTTCGTTTCTTCTCTGGTGAATTTGATGCCAGTGAAGATGTTCTTTATAAGTTGGTGTGTTTTTTCTATTTGTTCATTTGATGATGATAAAAGTGTCCACATATTGGACCTGTAGTTTGGGTTGGATCTTTGAAAGGGCCATGCTTTCAAGTCTCTGCATCACTGCTTCTGCTATTAGTCCAGAGATAGGTGACCCCATAGGTGTCCCGTTGATTTGTTCGTAGATCTGGCGTTT
The DNA here is from genome assembly GCA_024137785.1 of Ginglymostoma cirratum. NCBI lineage: Eukaryota > Metazoa > Chordata > Chondrichthyes > Orectolobiformes > Ginglymostomatidae > Ginglymostoma > Ginglymostoma cirratum. The sequence continues at coordinate 28,435,983 of JAHRHZ010000064.1, forward strand.
AAGGTAAAGTGGATCATTAGGCATAGGTCCAGTAATTTCAGCATGTTTTCTGTGGAGATGGTGTTACTTGGGTCCAGTCCCTTCAGTAGTGTGGCTAGTGTTTCTCTTGCTAATGGTATATTGATTGATGTGAATAAGGCAGTAACATCAAAGGATACCATGGTCTCTCCTAGTCTATTCTTATGTCTTTGTACCCCTCAGACCTGTGGTCTCTTCCCCAGGCACACCAACACACAAGTTAGCCAAGGAATTACAACAAAAACTAAAGCACCTGATCAACAGCTGAACCCACTCAATCCACTCAGCCCAGGAGTTCCTCAAAACCCTCTGAATAAGACGTAAGAATGTGTGAAAACACTGTTCCAACGAGCCACACACACTGCAGCAACCCAGAACTACGCCAAAATGAAGAAGGATGCCTCCACCAAATATTTAGAGACAACGAATACCCGAACAGCTGGGTCCGACGATGCCTGACACGCACACCAGGAAGATACAGTGCGCCCCAACACACTTGTCATGTCACCATACATCAAGAATGTATCTAAACAGACCACAAGACTCCAATGGCCACTGGGCATCAGAGTGGCACACAAACCTACATCAACCCTACGCCAACTGCTAACAAGAACCAAACACCCCCTTACCCACTATGGACAGAACCAACATAATATATAAGATTCCACGCAAGGATTGCGACAAACAATACATTGAACAGACAGGAAGAAAACTGGCTACCAGAATACATGAGCACCAACTAGCAACAAAAAGACACGACCGATACTTACTCATCTCCATACGTACAGATGAGGAGAACCACTAGTTTGACTGGGACAACGTCAGGACCCCAGGACAAGCCAGAGACAAACACGGGAATTTCTAGAGGCCTGGTTCTCCACCAAGAAGGCTATCAATAAACACATAGAATCAGACCCTGTGATTATACACACCACTGCAAAGAAAAACCGGAAATGAGGTAATCAATTCTAATGGACCACAGAGTTTAAGTAGCAAGCGGCAAAATACAACCCTCCATTGGAGGCTGCACTGATGATGTTACCCAGCAGAGTAATGAAAAGTCTGCAAAATAATGAACCAGCTCAGCGAGGGAACCAACCACAGCATCCACAACCTGAGCTACAAATCTATTCAAGAACGTTAGACATGGTAGATAAATTATTTGAGAAGATTAAAAGGTATGGAATCACAAGGTAGATCGCCAACTGGATTAGAAATAAATTAGAAGATCACAGAATTAAGTACGAGATGATACGTTGTGATTAAGAAGGAAGAGTAATTATTGGTGGGGACAAGTGGGCATAATGCTGTGAAACATTGGAGTTGAAGGTATAGTCACACAGAAAAAGCAGTTATTCAAGTTGATCAGACTTTGTTTCTTTAAAAAAAATTGGAATTTTGTTTTATAAAAGCCAAAGTTTTTTTAAACACAGATATCTATCTACCTATATAAATTCTTAAAACTTTAATTCAAGTGTTACATGTCTAACTTGCTCGACACTATTGGAATAACAATAATACTGAGATTTAGACGGAGTTAAATGTGTATTTGCTGAAAAGCAATAACAGTGAAAGATTTTATTTTATTTTTATACACTCAGTACAGATTAGAGGCAATTTGTGGTGGAAGTATTGGGCAAGATGAATGAAATCAAATTGTTTTTAATGTCAAAGGAACTAGAGACCATAAATGCAGTCAAAGCACTATTGGATAGACTTTGCAGGTCTGGCCTCATAATGAAAAGAGAAACAGAGTTAAGTATTCAAATCCTACATCACTTTTCAGAAATTAAAGGCCTAGAAAATGATGGCTATTGTGCTGTTGACAAAGAGAGAGGTACAATAAGTGGAACAGGTGAGCATAACCAGAGCAAAATGCATAAGAAATACAAATGGTAGTAGAGGAATGATAGAAACGCAGAATATTTATTACTGGTAGGTGTTAGTAACAAAGAAAATGTCAGCTGTGATGGGAGAAAACCATGCAAAGAAGACACTGGGGAAGTGGGTTTGAGAGTGGTGTAATTGAAATGATGTCATGTTTTATGTCTGAAGTTGTCAAATTCAGTTTTGAGTCCTGAGGCTGTAAAGTATGGAAAGTGAGGTGCTGTTCCTTCAGCATGCAGAACTAACCCTTTTTTTTAAAACTACTAATGCCTACCAGTAACACACATTCTGTATTTCTGTATTTTCTCAATTACCATTAGCACTACCTTTACCTATTGTGCTGGGCACCCTCACCCAGTGTTCCACTTGCTTCTCCTCCTCCTTTGTCTATAGCGTAAAGCTATCATTTTCCAACCCCATTCAGGTAGATAGAAGAGTTGTATTGAACTCAATGTTAACTTTCTCACTCCACAGACACCATCAAAATTACTGGGTTTCCCCAGCACTTTGTTTTTATTTCAGAGCTCAGGCATTTGCGGTGCTTTAGTTTTATTTGACTAAAAGTACAGAATCAGATTAAACGTAAGAGAACTAAAAGGAGAACAGAGAACAAAAGAAAATTTATCATGTTGAATATGTCACCTGAGTGTGAGATAATAATGGTTATACTGATGAACTACTAATGTGAAGAGCTAAACTAACTACCTGGAGTTATGAGCTTAAATTCCCCTATAATACCTGGGAATTCAAGTTAAGGTAATTAAAGAAAGATTTAAAAAAACTGATATCAAAAACAAAATGACCATGAAACTACTAGAATGTTGGAAAAATTCTGTTTCATTCACCAATGTTCTCAACGGAAGGATATCTGCTTTCCTTTCTCGGTCTGGCATAGTTGTGACTCCAGACCAGTGGCAATGTGGATAACGCTTCTAACTTTAGCATGACATTGAAGAGCAAGCCTCTCAATTATCTGAAACAACTAGCGGGGGGAGGGAAACAATGAGTATAATCAGATTGATCACCTGGCATCAATCTGTGCACTAGACAGGACAAAAGCACCCCAGCCCAGTCAAGTCTGCAGAGTGCTTTCCAATAATATTTGGGGCCTTCTATCAAAATTGGTAGATCTGTCCTCAAGTTAGTTATGCAATACAATGTATAATTGTGATGTATTGTATTGTATAATTGTCCTCACAGCATAACCTTTCAGCCAGTGTCGTCTACAACCAGGCGAGAAGCGCTGAACTGGCTTTCCTCCGTTCATCTGCTTTGGTTGGTTACAATAATAGGTTAAGTGCTTTTTGCATGAGGATACACATCTCTTCAATTAAGAATTTGAGGTAACTATTTTCATTGTGAGCAATGAGGAGTTAACAAGTTTTTCTTGAATCAAAGAAAGAACAAATCTATGAAACATGAGGAAAATGATAAAGGTGATGTCGAGCATTTGGTCTTGGTGTCATCACTTGGCTCCGCAGACAGATACAAAGTTAAAGGGAAATAGTGTCCAGTACAAAGACATAAAAGAATAAATGGCAGAGAGTTCTTTAGTTACCTTTTTGAGATTGAAGGTTTTAACCTGAGGCCAGTTTTGATTAGCTATTGTTTTGGGTACAATCAGTCATAGAGAATTATGCAATTCTTGAAAATTCTTGGTTCCTTGATTTTTCTCTGTTGCTGTTTATATGGGAACTAGTTGCTAATTTCTTCAGAGACCAAATTTATTTTCCCTTCAATTTTCTGTGAAAATGCCATTAGAATCTCCCTTGAAGCACTAATTCCAGTATGCATTTCCAAGAGGTTTAGATGGGACTGTGTGTGACCACCATTGTATCTATATCCAGGACTTTGCATTTGTTAATGTCTTCCTGAGACTATCATGGTTTTCAGGTGGGTGAAAGCTGGCTTTTGGTGTACAATTGGGACAATTCATTTTTAAAAAGTGTCTCAATAGCCTATTGTCAAAGTTTCCCTGTTACCCTTTGATTTAGACTGGGAGACTTTGGTTCTTCTCTTTGCATAACGAGTTCCATCTTTAAGTCTTTGTTCCAGCAATACATGTCTCACGCAGAGACTTTTGAAGGTCTTATGAACTATGCATTCGAGATTATGAATTTTAATGTCCAGTCACTTACCCTTTGGATAACCTTTCCAAGTACGGTAGTCAATCCCCATTAGGTATTCCTTTATATATACCTGTGATTTGAGCGACTCTTGCGTTAGGTGACTTTGGCAGTCATTTTAAAGTGTCCCGGTTCATTAAGAGAAAAACAGCAAAGTTAAAGGCTTTGATGTTCCACAATGAGATTTTAAAGATGAACAGCCCATACTTTCTGTTTCAGACAATACAATATCCTTGCACCACCTGCAAAACAGACCTGTTGGAACTGGTGACATAGTGGTGATCACTTGGGCACAAGTGCCCCGGGAGTCATCAACATTGACTCAAGACCTCCTAAAGTCTCCTCGCACCAGGTCAAACACAAGCAGAGAATCCTAGTGCTAATTACTACCTGATGATGAATCCATTCTCTTCCATGTTGACTATCAGTTGAAAGAAGCACTCAGTAGGCATGGCACAATGTCCACCACTGGAAGTGGCTAGATAGCATTGCTAATGACTAAGCTGGTGGAGTCCTGTTTTCTTTTTTATAATTCATGCAGGGATGTTGGCCTTGCTTGCTGAGCCAGCATGTATGGCCCATCCCTAACTACCTTGGATAAGGTGATGATGAGTAGTGTTTCTCCTGAACCTCCCAGAGGCTATGCAGCTTGGAGGGAACGTTTGTAATGAGCTGCCCAATTCAACCATTTGGTTCTGGTACAACCACAATCCTGTCAGGGAGGAAGTTCCAGGATTTGGAAACAGCAATGGTGAGCATAGAGCGATAGATTTCTGATTCGGGGTAGCAAGTGGTGGTGTTCCCGTGTAGAGCCAACGTTTTATTAACGGGTACCTACGGGACCAGGAGTGTATCAGTTGATTGACTATTCTGGATAATGAAGAGGTCCACATAATCAACATAAAATCGCACAATAAGTACTAGAAATGTAATACCAGGGGTATACGCATTACTGTTATACTTTAATTACAACATAAATCGCTTAAATAATAATGCAACTTTGCCTTTAATAAGAATTAATGGCACAGAGCCTTTTCATTCCCATTCTGAACTGACTAGTTGGATATCGTAGAGATCACGATAATACAGTACGCTTTCAGTATTTCGGGAGTATAATTTTTGCCAGTTTATTGAGAGTGCTGATATGTAAGATGCTGGTTAAAACAAAGTTTGCTGTCCTTTTAGATGGTAGCGGTCGAGAGTTTGTCAGGAACCTTTGGTGAATCCCTCAGTGTAGACGGTACACATGGCAACAATTGTGTTGGTTTTGGAGAAAGTGTTTGTTTGTGGTGCCAGTCAAGTAGGCTGCTTTGACATAGAGTTGCACTCATTCAGGCTAGTGGCGAGTATTCCATCCCATTCCTGACTTATCCAGATGGTGGACAGGATTTTAGAGTCAGGAGATGAGTTACTTGCTGCAGGTTTCTGAATCTCTGACCTGCCCTTGTAACCAGTGTATTTAAATGACTGATCCAATTTAGTTTCCACTTAAGTGGTGACTCACAGGTTGTTGATAGTGAGGGATTAAGCGGGGGTTATGCCATTGATTGCTTATTGACAATTGTTAAATTGTCTCTTGAAGATGGTCATTGCCTGGTACTTGTGTGGTTTGAATGTTACTTGCTATTTGTCGGCCCAAACCTGGATCCTGTCCAGGACTTGCTGCTCTGTGTCTGAGGAGTCACAGTCTGTGCTAAATAATTGGCATTCATAATGTCTGTATATATATGTCCCTGAGGCTACTTGCTCCTTATCCCTGAGTAAGGCTGATCACCACCTTATTTACCACAGCACTCCTTTTATTTTCTTCTGTGTGTGGGTTATCAATGTTGCCTAAAGACCTCTCTCTCTTCCCTGCCCTCCCCCCTATTTTGTTCATTTCAAACTGGTATCTTCACTCCTACTGATCTCAGAGTCATGTGCTCATCATTACATACATGAATCTCATTATTACAATAATCTTCGATTGATTTTCTGCCGTTTTGCCCCCTGACTGGTTTGCCTTATTTATTGTGCAGTTTCTTTTCCCTTCCATTTGAAGGCAGCCTTTGTAAATGATAAAGCTTAGTAGCTGTGCATTTCCTCCATTTAAACTTTACGTAGGCTGTAATATAATCAAGTTCAATGTTAGATAAGTCTTCACATGTTATGCTGTTAACCAAATTTGGCTTGCATTTGCAATATGGGGTACAAGTGCTGTTTTGGCTCTAGAACATAACACTGAAGAAGATTATCCCACCACTCCACTCCTAAGAAATTCGCTATCTTTTTGACATTCCAGTCAGTTTATTCCTTATCTGAATGACAGTTAACATCCCCCATTTAAACCACTGTGTTTAGTTACACTACTGTCTGAATTTCTGCAACTACTACCTCACAGTTGAAATGCACCCCCCACTACAGCCTTAAATCCTTTTTGACGTCTTAATTTTACTCAGTCCCAATGCCTGCTTGCCTATCTTTTCATTGTCTAAGTGATTTTATCCTTAGTGCTATAATATCTCCTATGCCATACCCTCAAAGTTTGAATTCCAGGCAAAAGTTTTCATTTTACACAACTGCATAGAGTATAAGAAATAAAGAATACTTATTTGTGCCATACACCATAGCCTAGATTTTGGTAGTAGTCTTACAAATATATTTCTTATTTGAGATTGTTGACTTGCTCACCGAGCTGGCTTGTTCTCGTTCAGATGTTTCGTCACTGTGCTAGGTGATATCATCAGTGGAGTCTCCGATGAAGCTGTGTTATTCTACTGCTCTTGGAATTTATACTGTTTGGTCTCTTATGGTGAGTAGTATCATTTCTGGTTTTGATCTGTATGGATTTGTATGTGGAGTCCAATTCTATGTGTTTGTTGATTGCCTTATTAAATGTATCAGTACACTCAGAAAATGAAGCCCATCAGTTTAACTGGGATGAGGTAACCATAGTCACCCAAGTCAAATGTAGACATGCACAGGAATTCCTAGAGGCATGGTTCTCCATCCATAATGCAATCAACAAACACTTAGAGCTGGACCGTATATACAAACCCATAGAGATCAAAGCTGGAAATGACACTAATCACCATAATGGACCAAACAGTATAAATTCCAAGCAGAGTAGGATAACACCACTTCGTTGGAGGTTCCACTGATGATGTCACCTAGCATGGTGATGAAACGTCTGAACCAGAACAAGCCAGCTCAGCAAGCAAGTCAAAAACCTCACCCACAACCTGAGTTATAGATTTTTGCCAAAACTTTGAGCATATCTTATTTCCTATATTCACCTTTCCTCTCTTCTTGAAAATTCTCTACCTGTGCTTGCCTTTTCTGTAACATTCCAAATAGATGACCCAACCCCCATCCTGGGCTCAACCTTGAGTTACTCACTGGAAGACATTCTTTCCTCTCCTAAGTCTCGGCAATGGTAAGTATAACTCCTTATCATTGGTGATTTCATTCTTGATCTCTGCTTCTTTTGTCTCTCTCCTCTACATTGTTAAACTCTTGTTGTCCTAAACATCTCCCATGATGTAAACTTTCATACATTCCTGTCTGGTCTTTCAACCTCAATTCCTTCCACATCTTTCTCTTCTTCCACTCAAAGTCACTTACTCAAACTCACAGGTACCTTGCTGTTAGTCCTACATTTTGCCAAGGTAACTCTTGTCTTTTGCCTCTACTTCCTCTTGCTCCTTTAACAAAACTTTCACTTTCTCCAATTTCATCTTTCCCTGGTATAACTTTCACCAATTTCAAGGGTTGCAAACTTGAGCTGTCCACTGGATGTCACACTTCTGAATAATCGACCCATTTTCTGGGGGGTAGCCTTAGTTCAATTTCTTCGAGGCCTCACCCCGCCACATTCCCCCTCAATTTCTGTAATCTCCCATAGCCCTCAATTCTCTCTTAACTTGGTGCTCCTCCAACTGTAGTGTCTTCTGCTTCCTTGGCTCCATCATTCACCCTGTTTCCTACAGTTATTTGCACTCAGTTCTTGATGTGACTGTGTAATGTTCTCTGCCAGCCATTGCTTCTTGAAGTTTTCTCCTTTATAATTCCACCACTTTCACAGTTTTTAATTACCTCTTGTTGTACAATCTTTGCTCAATGCCCCAACATTGAGCTTCATTGAGTTACTTTATTTCATATGATAATATTGATTTTTCTATGTATATTGTTAAAATATTTTGGGGACATGCAGTATGTCTCTTAGCAATGTTTTGTGACTTTTTGTTGAACTTTTATTAAAACTGACTAGAGCTAAAAATGCTAGACTTTTGTAATCTTACTGTTTTGAGGGCGCAACCAAGGCAAGTTGTTGTAACATTGTCTAGAGATTTAAATACTGCTGTATCCACCAGTAGTTACACAAGACAAGTTTAAATGAAAAATTTTCCATGGTTCTATCTTTATCTTGGTGTATAGAATTATGTTTTTCTTCCCACAAAGAAAGCTAAACCTTGGCCATAAGACTGAATTTCACAATCGCCAATGCTGCCAATATGGTTAATTTGACATAATTTGATAGTGATTTTGGTTATTGGGAATCTACAGATGAACAGGTGGCTTTAAAGAAACTGCTAGCAAAAGATAATGCAACATCAGAAGTCCTGGAGTGGAATCCATGGGGACGACCTGGTGCAGGAGCACCCATGCAATCAAAAACGGAGAAGATAATTACAATAAAGGTAGGGGTTTAAAAAACTTTAGTTTTTTATATTCTCTTTCTTTCATAATTTTCTCTGTCTCGATGCTTTGTTTTAATGTTTCTTGGTTTTGATAAAAGGGCAAATACTTATTATCGATTTAAATCTGCATTCTAACTTGAGTGGCCATAATGTTGCTTACTAATATTGCAGTAGCTATTTTGTTATATAATGTACATAAATGTCACTCTGCCCAATTTCATGCTTAGATATTCACCTTACTTGTCACCCTGAAAGTTCAGGAAATGGAACATTAATTTAGTCAAACCAGTTCATTTACTGTGCAAGAGAAAAATTATGAGAAAGGTGCTAGATGTTTACAAAGTGCTACGACATGTTTTTACTTCGTATCAGAGCATTAAATATTTCTGATGCTGTATAAACTGCTGATGAAAACACACTTTTCAGGCGTTGGGTGAGGTCAGCATATGAAGGGTTAAAAACAGGTTCACACAGACCAGGCAGAAAGCAAATGCTTGACCTAGGACCTAAGGCATTGATGAAATATGTAAGTTAGTAATCTTATATGTGATGTCTCGTAAAATAGAGGTCAGTATTGCAAAAGTTGACTGACAACCAAGTAAATGCAGTGTCAAGATGAAAGAACTTGGACTTACGTAGCACCTTTTAAAACTTTGTGATGTCGCAAAGCATTTTACTGACACTGTACAAAATTATTTTGTGTAATTACTGTTATAGACTGATGTGGCAACCAAGTCTTGCTCTGCAAAGTACCAGAAATGCCAATGAGAAAAATTATGTAACTTTATTAATCATAGTTGACCTTAAATAATGGCCACGACACAGAATAATTCCTGTGTTCTTGACGTAGTGCCATGGGATTTTTACCTTCACTTGAGAGATGAAAGGGTTCTTGGTTTAACATCACATCCAAAACATGTCAGCTATAACAGTGCAGCAGTTCCTCATTTCTTAACTTGAAATGGCATCTTTTGTTCTGATGCATCTTCACTGTAGTTAAACAGGTAGTTCTAACTCATCTTCTGCAGAGTCTGCAACAATTGTTCTGTCTGATAGTTTTAGGGAAAAAAATGCCTAAAAGTCATTGTTGTAATGAGGGTGACACTGGGCTCAGTGTCACTGGGCTATTTATGGTGTAAACTTATATGACCTGGACCACCTCAATTACAGAAACCAATTTATAGGCAGCAAAGGGCCAGGACAAAATTAACTTTGGGAGTGTTTTGCTACACTAGAACTGAATATCTATTTCCAGGCATCTCATTTATGGAGTCTTAGAGATGTAGAGCAGGGAAGCAGATCCTTCGGTCCAACTTGTCTGTGGCGACCAGACATCCTAAATAAATCTAGTCCCATTTGCCAGCATTTAGCCTATCTCTTTCTTAAACCCTACCTATTCGTATACCAATCTAAATGCATTCTTAAATGTTGTAATTGTACCATACTCTGCCACTTCCTTGATCCGTACATGCATCATCCTCTGTGTGAAAACGTTGCCCCTTACGTCCCTCTCACTTTAAATCTCTGCCCTCTAGTTTTGTGCTCCCCCACCCTGGGCAAAAGACCATATCCGTTTACCCTATCCATGCCCGTCATTATTTTATAAACCCCTGTCAGGTCACCCTCAGCCTCTGACACTCCAGGGAAAATAGCCCCTGCCTGTTCAGCCTCCGCCTGTAGCTCAGACCCTCCAACCCTGGCAACATCCTTTGTAACTCTTTTCTGAACCCTTTCAAGTTTCACAACATCTTTCCTATTAGCAGGGAGACCAGAATTGCATGCAGTATTCCAGTAGTGGCCTAACCAATGCCCTGTACAGCCACAACATGACCTCCCAACTCCTATACTCAATACACTGACCAATAAAGGCAAGCGTACCAAATGCCGCCTTTGCTATCCTATCTAACTGCGACTCCACTTTCAAGGCACTATGAACCTGCACTCCAGGGTCTCTTTGTTCAGCAACACTCCCCAGGGCCTGACCATTAAGTATACAAGTCCTGCCCTGATTTTCCTTTCCAAAATGCAGAGCCCCACATTTATCTAAATTAAACTCCATCTGCCACTCCTCAGCCCGTTGGCCCATCTGATCAAGATCCTGTTGTACTCTGAGGTAACCTTCTTCGCTGTCCACGACACCTTCAGTTTTGGAGTTACCTGCAAACTTCTTAACCATACCCCTGTGTTCACATCCAAATCATTATAAATGATGAAAAGCACAGGACCCAGCACTGATCCTTGAGACATGCTGTGTTGAAGAATGCAAGAGAAGCACTGCTGTTTTGACATACGTAAGATGAAAAAAACGCTAAAGACAAAATTTATTTTAGTTTCTTTAGAATCAACCTGCAATTTCAGATAATGCAAATGACAAATTAACTAAAAAACAGTCCCTGACGCATTGATGGATCAGGATCTGAATAAGTACTTCTGAATGGTTTTACATTGTGGGCACCCCTTGGATAGATAACATACTTGTTAAGCTTCTCCCTCAAATCTGAAAGAAATGTTTTTTTTTAAAGTTTCAGCCAACTGATAACTCACATCTTTCTAACATGATCCAGTAAAATGTCAAATATGCTGCTGAATGTTATCCAGTTGCAATGTGCAGATTGTTGCCTTTGTTTCTCTTAGTCACAAGCAACGTTACCAGCTGCATCTGGCCCATGTACTGACAGTCGAGTGATTAGCACTGCCCCCACTGCAGTGAACACTGTGGATATAAACATTCCTTCAGATCATAATGTCGGTAAAGCTTCAAGCTTTAGTTTTCCAGATTTACCTGCTGCCATCCGTTCAGCTTTTGTTCTTGGGGTAAGAAGTACTTTTTATCCCCTTTCCCCTGATGTTTCATAAAAAAGTAAAAGTGTCTTTTGCTGAAGAAAGCTAATGGTGAAGTGAATAATATTACTTGAGAAGAAATGATATGCCAAATAGGTTTGTTATACTTGGGCTGGACCATTTTTCTTTGACCTGAGAAAGCATTTCTGTTGTTGTGAAAAATGACTTGCTCTTGTGTTAATCTTTTGATTAGATATACAACCAGTGGTTGACTGTCAACTGCAACTGCCGTCTGGGTAGTTAGGGGTGGGCATTAAAACTGCCTGGCCCCCAGTGTTCACGTCCCATGTATGAATAAAACAAAATAAATAAATATCTTTGTTTACATTTTTGATATTTTCACACATTTCCTTTGGCGAACACTGTTAGATAGTGGAAATGTTTGCAGGTTGATTGACAATATGAGATGCAGGTACATGAATTCTCCTTCTATGATGATGTTTTACACTAGGTTATCCCCATGTGATGTATGATGGGAGCAGTTTGAACTACACCATCCACAAAATAGCAGGAGAGTTTGGGTGACAGCATAAGCACCCATTCTTACTCCCACTGGTTGCCGGAATATCTCAGTGTATGCCATATTTCAGAGGTGGGCCACAGGTCTCCACTCAGCAGGACTGCCCGGAATGGGACTTGGTCCAAAGTAGAATTAAGAATGCTACCATTTAAACCTTGATTCCTCACTTCATTATTGAACAATACATTAATTTTATTTATCAAAGGCATGCTGATGTAATTATGCGGTCAAAATAGCAATCAAATGTTACAGTGTATATCAACTATGTTGCTACCACAGTAAATACATTTTGACTGAATGTTCTGACTTGCAGTGTAAATTCATCAGTCTAAACTGATGTAAAAGTTAATTGTCCTGACCGAGGATGCAATAGTGTAATTTATATTGACAATGATAGAAATTTGACCCCTTATATGTATATCTGGATTGGTGTTAAAGTGCATCCTTTGATCCATCCTGCTTGTCCTCGGGCATCAGCATGTGTTAGTTTTATTACTTGAAGTTATTGCTGTACTAAATTTATTTTGTGCATGTCGAATTAAACTAAAACATGCATCAGTGCAATCACTGCATCATAAGAGACTACCAGATACCCAACTAACAAATCATCAGATTAAATGTAAGATGATTTCTGCATATTTTTAAGTTAATTATTCTGTGAAGTGTTTTGAAGTGTTTCCTTTTGGTATCATATAGGAATCTGCACCACTAGATCATCCTTTCAGTGCAGTAAAACGTGAACAACAAAAGAAGTGGCTCCAAGAACTGAATAAACAAAGAGAGGAAATAAAAATTAGAAAGCTGCAAGAAAAGTTAAAATATTCAGAGGTATTTCTTAAGAAAAAGCATAGTAATACATCTGGAAACAACTTATTCAGCCTTTAATTCTTGCTGTGCTGCACTGTTGCCATACTGTGCTACTTGGGAATAAAAACCAAAAGAACTGTGGATGCTGTAAATCAGGAACAAAAACAAGTTGCTGGAAGAGCTCAGCAGGTCTGGCAGCATCTGTGAAGGAGAAAACAGAGTTAACGTTTCGGGTCCGGTGACCCTTCCTCAGAACTGATGGCAGCTGTGAAAACATCAGCTTATATGCAGAAAATAGGGAGGGGAATGGGATAGGGAGTAAACTATAGGATAAAGGATAAAGCCTGAAGAGACAGAAGAGCAGTTGGACAGACAAAGGAGTTGATAACAATCAGGCTGGGAGGATGAATAGTTGTTAATGGGGACTATTAGTGACTAACAACAGGTGGTGTGTAACGGCAGGCTATGTGAAAACAAGCCGTGGTGTGTAGGGTAGGGGGCTATGACATGGGAGAGGTTAGACCCTAAAATTATTGAACTCGATATTAAGTCCGGAGGACTGCAGGGTCCCCAAGTGGAAAATGAGATTTTGTTCTTCCAGCTTGCGGTGAGCTTCGCTGGAACACTGCAGCAAGCCAGAGACACAGATATTGGCCAGGAAACGGGGTGGTGTGTTAAAGTGGCAGGCAACTGGAAGATCAGGGTCTTTTTTACCTGGACTCATAAAAGACCAGAGGGAGGAGTCCAGGTAGTGGGAGAGTGTTGGAACTGGGCAAAAGGGTCTGTGAGACAGGGAGAGGACTCTTTTTCCAAAGGAAACGGGCATGGAGGCGAAGACAGGGGAAGAAGAGTTCGACGTCATGTCTGAAATTCATTAAGGTGGGGATGCAAAGGAATAAAGCTGAGGCCTTTGCTGGGTACAGAACGTTCGGCATTGGAGAATGGAAGGTCAGGAGGGATGATGAATACTTGACAGGATTTAGGGTTTTGGGAGGGAATGGAGTCAGAAGAAAGGGAAGGAGAGGAAGGTGAGGAAGGTTCCACAGGGACATGGGTATCTCTGAGTTGCTGCATCTTGTGGGCCTTAATGCCTAAAAGGAAAAGAAAAAAATTCTTGAATGAGCTGGAGGATGAAATGGAACTGTGGAGTAGTGCAACCCTGAGCCAGTGTGTTGTGATGCTGTTAGAGAGAAAGGTCAAGAGAGTGCATGTGATGCCACATGGCGCTGAGTATGGATCTCAGGATGCACTGAGAGCAGCTGTCCGTGGAACATTGACTGTCATGGAGATATGTGATGCTGGGAGGATTCAAAACGTGAGGGATAAACCTTTACCCTATCATTTACTCCCTACCCCAACCCCCTCCCTTTTTTCTGCATATAAACCAACGTTTTCCCAGCTACCATCAGTTGTGAGGAAGGGTGACTGGACCCGAAGTGATAACTTTGACTTTTTGTTCTTCACACATGCTGCCAGACCTGCTGAGCTTTTCCAGCAACTTCTGTTTCTGTTCCTGTGCTACTTGGAGTTTATTTAATTAATTGGAAGGAAAATATCTACTTTTCCTCTAATGTAAAGCACATTGAGATTCACCAGTAGAGCCATACAGTAGAGAAGTAAATTATTGCTTTTATCCCCTAACTTTTCTTAAGGCAACTTTGGGTGTATTTATTTCCCACTCAATTGGGAAAGGTTGATGAGGCATAAAAACGATTTCCTAATTTATAATCACGTCGTTTTTTTTGGCTTCTATGAATGATTCATTTGATCAGTATAATCATTCTTGTGCTAATGCTTGTTTTTCCAAATATTCATTGTGTGTGTGTGCGTGCGTGCGCGCGCGCGCGTATGTATACACGAATGTGCGTGCGACCGATTGTCAGTTGGAAGCACAGTAGTTCTGAGACCTTAGCCTTGTGTGCAACCAGCAAGCAACCAGACGGCTTCCAATGAAAATGGTCAAAATGAAACAGTTGGCTGACTACAACTCCAGTGTTCAAATTGTTACGAAGGGGAGGTTAAAGGTCGAGCCCCTTTGATAATAAACTGAAATGCCAGATCCAATCTGTTATGGCGGGAGTAGAGGTTCCCTTCTAATAATTAAACCTGAAACACTCAGAAGCTCGCCTTGCCCTTAAAATCTGTTAACAGTTAAATGAAAGGAATCCCAGATACTCACTTTATAAGTAACAAATAACAATTTATTGATTTAATCCTAACAGTGAACAAATGAACAGAATTACTAACAAACCGAACAATTCCCCCCAGCTACTAACTATTTTCTAACTGAACTAAATTCTACTGATGTGCTGTTTCAGTAAACACAGGTCCCACTTATATAAATCCAAGAGATAAGAAAACAGTAAATTTAGACTCTCAAAGTTCACACAGAATGTGTCTTCTGGAATGTTCTGCCTTCTCCACTATCTCTCCAACCTTTCTTCTGCTGATCCTGCTATCAGGGATGTTTTCTCTGTAATTTCTTCAGTGAGGACTCTTAGCTAGAAGTGCTGTGGTGCCCTTTTATGGTACTTTTTTAGACAGCTTAGTGATTTTGTGTGAGAGCTAGATACATATTCCTCAGATGGTGGGTTTGCTCTCACCCATTCAGATGGGAGTTGGCTCCCTCTGATTTTCCAAATGCCCTCTTTTTTACACCCTTGATGATCCATCCATTTCTTAAACTAGGATTGGTTCCTGGTTATCAACACCACCAGATTTAAATTCAATTGACTTTCAGTTTCTAAGTGCTTGGTTTAAATTTATTGGCTGATTCCGGATAGTTGCCAAAATATCAAAACAAGCCTAAGGTTTTCAGTCACACAGCCAATTGATACATGTTTCAATTTTTAGAACTATCTGTAATCTTCAGCTGCTTGCAGACCTGTTTTCTGTATTAATTTCTAAGCCTAGAAAAGTACTTTCCCTCTTAAAAGGAGAATAGTGCATGGTCCCTATATCATTTTTTTAAAAAAACAAATTCTAGCTTCCTGCCTTTCAATTCACAATTACTCTACACAACTTTGTAACAAAATATCGGTAGTAAAATAAATCATGGGAAGGGATCAAAGCCATTTAACGTTTGCAAAGGTCTGGAATCCAGAAGGCATATGAGTTTCAGAATCTGTCCTGTTTCTTTTATCTTCAGTATGGAAACATTTTAATTTCAGTTTGGTCCCCCTGTTCTTCTCCTTTGATTTTTAATGAGTAGGGTGGCCTTGGAGGATGACCCTTTCAGCAACCTTTTTAAAATGCCATTAGAGTTCTAATGACATGAGGTACGTCTATTAATGAATCAGTTAAGTGCTTTGCAGAGTTCAAATAAGTATCTTTTGGAAATCTAGCAGAAATGGGCAAAGTGTTTGTAGAGCTATTTTTAATTAAGCACCGCCATGATCCAGCCAGCTGGGGTGGGTTAAAAATTTCCCTACACTTTTCTAATAATCAACCATTGCCTGTCTCCTGTTTTAATAGGATGATGACCATAACAGATGGGCTATGCACTTTGATTCTTACCAGAAGAAACCTGAGAAGCAGACTCCAATTTCTGTGAACACTTCTGGATCAGCACTGGAAAAATCTTCTGAATCAACACTGGAAAAGTCTTCTGAATCATCTGAGTTACAGCAGTTTCCCACTCATGCAGTTCCTGTACTCAGTCACCATAACTCTTCAGCTAGAGAAAGTACAGGAAACATCAGCGTTTTTATGGGACCTGATGCGCTGCCTAACCCACAGAAGACCAGGTTAGGCTCATCTACAACTTTTGTATATTCCACTGCATGACTCCATCACTTCCTCGGCTCATTTAAGATTTAAACTCTCATCCATGTCTTTGTTATCTTCAGACTTGACTATTCCAGCATGTTACTGGCTGGCCATTTACATTCCGTGGTCAGTAAGCCTGGTTATCCAAAACCGCCAACTGAGACTTGCACCAAGTTGCATAACACCTGTGCTCAGTCATTTATACCAGCTTCCCATCAAACAGTGTCTCTGTATTAAAATCTTCATCCTTGATTACAAATCCATTCATGGCTTCACCTTCCTATCTTTGCAATCTCTTCCAGCCCCAAAACCCTCAAAGATAACTGTGCTCCTCTAATTCTGGCCTCCTGAATTTCGCTGATTTTAATTGCTAGCCATTCATGACGTTGCCTTTTAATCTCTGGAATTCCCTTCTTGAACCTCTTCACTTCATAATGTCTCATTCCTCATTTAAGACACTTCCGTAAAATCTATCTTTTGGTCATTTATTCTAATAGTATTTTTGGTGCACTTTTGAAGTTTGTTTTACCATATTTGTGTGAAGCACATTAAGTTTTATTTTTTGCATAATGACAGAAGACATGGCTGAAGTAATTGCATGCTTCTTTGCCATATTATGAGCCATTTCTGCCTTCACCTGAGTTCCCCAGCATCACACGTGCCAGTCTACAGCCAATTTGATTTACTCCACATGATATTAAGAAACAGCTAATGGCACTGGAAAGGCTATAGACCCTAACAACATCCTGGCAGTAGCATTGAAGACTTGAGCTGCAGAACCAACCATGCCCATAGCTAAGTCAAGTCAATTTTGTGTGGAGCTGGAGGAACACGGCAGGTCAGGCAGCATCAGAGGAGCGTTTCGGGTCAGGACTTTCACCCAGTCCTGATGAAGTGTTCTTAAAGGAAACATTGACTCTCCTGCTTCTCTGATGCTGCCTGACCTGTTTTGTTCCTCTCGCTCTAGCTCCTCACTGTATTGACTCTGATTCCAGCATCTGCAGTTCTTGCTATCACCGATGCCCCTAGCTGAGCTGTTCCAGTTCAGCTACAACATTGGCATCTACCCACCAACATGGAAGATTTCACAAGTATGTTCTGTTCATTTAAAAAAAAGGACAAATAGAGTTTAGACGAATGAGGGGGGATCTTATAGAGATTTATAAAATTCTAACAAGACTGGAAAGGGTAGATGCAAGGAGGATGTTCCCAATCATGGGTGTGTCCAGAACCAGAGGCCGCAGTCTGAGGATCCGGGGTAGACAATGTAGGATGGAGATGAGGAGACATTTCTTTACCCGAAGAGCCTTTGGAATTCATTATCACTGGAAGTAGTTGATGGCAAAACATTGAATGTATTTAAGAGGTGACTAGATATAGCAGTTGGGGTAAATAGGATCAAAGGTTATGGGGGGAAAGCAGGGTTAGGTTATTGAGTTGGACCATCAGCCATGGTAGTGAAGAATGGCAGTGCAGGCTCGAAGGGCCGAATGGCCTCCTCCCTGCTCCTGTCTTCTATGTTTCTATGTAACTCCAGCCTGGAAAATTTACTGTCGTATCTGTCTACTCTCCTTAATTAGCAAAGTGATGAAAGAGGTTGTTGATAATGCTCTTGAGCAGCACTCGAGTTCACTGACTCTCAGGTCAGGTTTCTACATTACGGCTCAATTCCTGTCCTCATTAAGCCTTGCTCTAAACATAGGCAGAAGAACTCAACTACAGAGGTGAGGTGAGATTGACTGCCCTTGACATGAAGGCAGCATTTGATCAGGTGTGGAACAAGGGAGCAATATTGGAGTTAATGGGAATCATGGATAGCTCTCTTCAAATTGGGAATGTTCACTGATAACTGCACAATGTTCAATACCATTCACCACTCCTCAGATACTTAAGTAGCCCATGTCTTTATATAGCAAGACATATATAGAATAACAACCATGCTATTCAAAGATTCACATGCTATATAGTAACCATCTCCAACATTTAAGAATCTAACCCTCTCCCCTTGATATTCAACAGCAATGCTATCACTGAATCCCCTACTATTAACCTTCAGAGGGTTACTCTTGACCAGAAACTGAACTGACCAGATATGTAAATACAGTGGCAACTGAGATCAGAGGCAAGGAATTCTGTAGCAAGTAATTTGGCTCCAGTCTCCACAATGCCTGTCTTCCACTTATAAGACACAAAGCAGGAGTGTGATCGAACATTCTTCACTTGCCTAAATGAGTGTAGCTCCAACAACGCTCCAAGCTCGACACTGTTTAAAGCAGAATGCTTGACTGGAACCCATTCACCATCTTCAATATTCATTCCTTTGGCAGTGCAGCAACTCACCTAGGCAACATCAACAGCAACTTCCAAACTTGCAGCCTCTGCTACCTAGGACGACAGTGGCAGCAAAATCAGTGGAACACCCACTGCTTGCAAGTTGCTCTTCAGGTTGAACACCACCCTGACATGGAACCATATTGCTGTTTCTTCACTGTCACTGGGTCAACAGCTAGAATATCACCCCTAATAACATGGTGGGTATACTGACACCAGATGGTCTGTAATGGTTCACAAAGGCAGCTCAACACTACTTCATCAAAGGCAAATAAGGATGGACAATAAATGCTGGCATAGTCAGAGACACCCACATCTTGTGAACAAGTTTTTGAAGAAATCCCAAATAATTGCACAACAGAAGCGTAATTACAGCTGAAAATGTTCAAATTGCTCAAACAAAATAGCAAATATTATTGCACTGTCAGCTGTAGTGAAACAGAAGAGTTAGTTATTATAGATCAATCTTGAGGCAATATTTTTTAAAATAAAAATCAGCAGTGTAATTGAATACTCCTCAGTTGCCTGGATGAGCATAGCTCCAACAGCATTCAAGATGCTTAGCACCATCCCAACTTAAAGCAGCCTGCTATATTGGCAGCACATCCACAAGCATCAACTCCCTCCACCACCAACGCTCAGTTGCGGACGTGTGTACTGTCTCCAAGCTGCATTGTAGAAATTCATCAAAGATCCTTAGACAGCGCCTTCCCAACCCACAGTCATTTCTATCTAGAAGGACGTGGGCAGCAGATACATGGGAGCAACAACACCTGCATGTTCCCCTCCAAGGCGCTCAGCACCCTGACTTGGGAATATATCTCTGTTCATCCACTTTCTCTGGGCAAAACTCCTGGAATTCTCTCTAAGAGCATTGTGGATCTACCTACAGCACAGAGACTGCAAAGTTCAAGAGGTACCTCACCAACACGTTCTCAAGGCCAACTAGAGGTGGGCCATAAATGCTGGTCCAGCAATGATGCCCACATCCAACAAGTGATTTTTAAAAACAAACTGGTTGGGAAAAAAAAACTCTGTATTGAGGTCCCTGCAAAGTCCAAAGAGCAGTGTGTGCCGGAAGAAGCCTGCGCACAGTTAAAAGTTAGGCAACTGAGCTACATGGGTTCTAGATAGTTGGGTCTCAAAGGATGTCTTAAATTAGTTGAAAGGCTTTGTGTAATTGGAGCTCAGGACAATGCCAGGATTTGTGAAGGGCTTGAAGGAAGCTCACACAAAAATATCCAAGGGCTCAGCTGACTTAGTGAAGATTGGCGCTTGTGAAATGCTAGAGTTGTACTTATGAGTGAGTAAAAACTGAAAGAACTGGATGCTGTAAATCGGGAACAAAAACAAAGTTGATGGAAACGCTCAGCAGGCCCAGTTCCACCATTCTCCCTTCACCCGGACACCTCCCTCCGGCCTTTTACCTGCACTCAGTCTGTTCATTGAGAACTGTCAACGTGTTATTAGTCACCTCAATTTCTCTACTCCCCTCATCAAATCCAATCTATCTCCCTCCGAACTGACTGCACTCAGTACACTCGGATCTAACCCTGACTTTGTTATTAAGCCTGCCGATAGGGTGGTGCTGATGTAGTCTGGCGTACTGACCCCTACCTTGCAGACACTGAGTGCCAGCTCTCAGATACCTCCTCCTACCTTCCCCTGGACCATAACTCCACCATGACACATCAGGCCATTGTGTCTACTACAATAACTGATCTCATTTCGTCCGGTGATTCCCCCCCGACTTCCAAGCTGATAGCCTCCCAGCCCCAAACAGCTCTCTTCTACCTCCTCCCAAAAATCCACAAACAGGACTGTCCGGGCAGACCCATTGTTTCAGCCTGCTCATGCCCCACAGAACTCATCTCTTCCTACTTGATTCAGTCTTCTTTCCCCTGGCCCAATTCTTGCCCACGTACATCCATGATTCCTCTGACACCTTATGCTGGTTTCAAAACGTCCAGTTTGCCAGTTCCAGCTGCCTCCTCTTTACCATGGACATGCAATCCCTTTACACGTCCATTTCCCACCAGGAGGGTCTTAGGGCTCTCTGTTTCTTCCTGGAGTAAAGACCTCAACCATCCACCCACCCTCCTCCGCTTGGCTGAGGTCATCCTCACCCTCAACAACTTCTCTTTTAGCTCCTCTCATTTTCTTCAGGTAAGAGGGGTGGCCGCGGGTACCCGCATGGGCCCTAGTTATGCCTGTCTCTTCATGCGGTACGTGGAACATTCCTTGTTCCAGTCCTATTCTGGACCCTACCCACAACTCTTTCTCCAACACATCGCTGATATCATCGGTGCTGCTTCCCTCACTCGTCTGGAATTGGAAAACTTCATCGATTTTTTTTGCTTCCAATTTCCACCCTGCCCTCACTTTCGCCTGGTCTATCTCTGACTCCTCCCTTCCCTTCCTCGACATTTCTGTTTCCATTTCTGGGGATAGACTGGCCACTAATATCCATGACAAACTCACTGACTCCCACAGCTACCTGGACTATACATCCTCACACCCCACTTCCTGTAAAGACTCCATCCCATTCTCTCAGTTCCTCTGACTCGGTTCAGATGAGGCCATCTTCGCCAAGTGAGCCTCCGAAATGTCCACCTTCTTCCTCAACCGAGGTTTCCCCAGCGAAGGGCCCTCAACCAGGCCCGACACATCTCCCACACTTCCGCCCTCACTCCTTGTCTTCCCTACCGCAACTGCGAAAGGGCTCCACTTGTCCTTACCTACCATCCCACCAACATCCACATCCAGAAGCTCATCAGAAGCCATTTCTGCCACCTCCAGTGAGATGCCACCACCAGACGCATATTCCCCTCCCCTCCCTTGTCTGCCTTCTGCAGGGACCGTTCCCTCTGGGACACCTTGGTCAGCATTTCCTTCACCCCCAACTTCCCGACAGCCCTACGGCACCTTCCCCTGTAACCGGCGAACATGCAACACCTGCCATTTACCTCCTCCCTCCCCAGTATCCAAGGGCCCAAACATACCTTCCAGGTGAAGCAACACTTCACCTACACTTCCCAGAATCTTGTCTACTGCATTTGCTGCTCACAATGTGGTCTCCTGTACATTGGTGAAACGAAGTGTATACTGGGTGACCGCTTCGCAGAACATCTACGTTCTGCTCACAAAAAAGACCCTGAAGCACCTGTTGCCTGCCTCTTTAACGCACCACCCTGTTCCCTGGCCAACACCTCTGTATCTGGCTTGCTGCAGTGTTCCAGCGAAGCTCAATGCAAGCTGGAAGAACAACACCTCATTTTCTGCTTGGGGACCCTGCAGCCCTGTGGACTCAATATCGAGTTCAATAATTTTAGGGCCTAAACTCTGCCATGGCCCAGTCCCCTACCCCACACACCAGACCTTGTTAGCACATCGCCTGCTATTACACACTACCTGTTGTTAGTGACTAATAGTCTTCATTAACAACTATTCACCCTTCCAGCCTGATCGTTCTCAACTCCTTTGTCTGTCCAACTGTCTTTCTCTCTTTTACGGCTCTATCCTATCATTTTACTCCCTACTCCACCCACCTCCCTATTTTCTGCATATAAACTGACGATTTTTCCAGCCACCATCACTTATGAGTGAGAGCTGGATTGCAATTTTCAAGAATCCAATGGAATATAATCAAAGGTGATGGGCAGTGAGTGTAGATGCGAGAGAGAGAGAAGCAGACTCCATGTTAGGCAGGGCTTCTGTTAGCTTTCATCAGGTTCTGTATGGTTGAGGCTCAGAATAGTTCTAGAGCAGTTGCTTAGCTCTCGTGAGGACTCGGGTAAGTCCTCAGAGATGCGAAACGTTCAAAGGAAGTTTGTACACAGTTGAAAGTTCAGTACAGTAGAGAGTGGGAGTTGAAAGTTCACAAGCAGTATTTTCTCTGAGCCAGAGAGTGAAATAAAAGCTCAAGAAAAATCCAGGGGAAATACTAACTTGATGTAACTTGCTGTTCGTGAAAAGCTTGAGTTGACCTTATAACTAAGTGCCAGAATGCAGTTATCAAGAATCCAGAGAAGCGTAATCCAAGGAAAGGAAGAGAACCAGAAGAACATGAGCAGCCATTGAGGCAGTCATGACTGAATAGCTTTTGAAAGAGTTCAGGATCAGTTGTTGAAAGTGAAGAGTTGTTGTCCTTTGAGAATCACTGTAACTCATTAAACTGTCACAATGTCACTACCATGGGGGCATGGGGATTTGCTGAAAACTTTGTGGGATCTGTTTAATCACGTGCTATTTGATGTACACTATGATGTGTTCGACCATTGTTTGTACCCATATTTACCTTAAGTTAACTTGTGAATATCAAACGATAAGTCACATAACTGTGCAGTCTAAACCTTTTGGTCAATAATTTAAGCATGTTTGTTTGAGTTATATCTAATAAACTAGTCTATCACAATTGACGGTCAGCTGATACATTATTTTAATACTTTTCTTTTAGTTTTCTCATGCTTTCAACATTACCAAATCTTAAAAGAACACGTGAAGTTTTTCAATATTACTATATTTCAGCTTTTTGCGATCGATGACTGCCTTATTAGACCCAGCACAGATTGAAGAACGAGATTTGCGTCGAAAGAAGCAACTGGAACACCAGGTGATCATATGGTCTTTAAGAAAACAAATCTCATGCATGCATTATTAAAATCATGTCAATTTTATACTTTTTTCATAGTGTGGTTTGCTGACAGTATTTTCAAGTTTCAAAATATGTAGTTTGATCTTTTGATTCTTCCTTTATATCATCGTTGAAGAATAACAATTTATGGAATTGGGCAAGATCTCAAAAAGGCCAAGAAAGTGATGTTAACTTCAAAATTTCCAGCAGATTTCCTTAATTTATGCACCCATATCCACAACTCAAAGGTGAAACAATGTGTTACAATCCATGCACAAGTTTATCTCTGACCAGCGTCAAAAGAATTGTAAAATCTAAAAACATAGAGGGAGGTGATTCAGCATATTATACTTATGCCCACTATGGTGAATTCCATTATTTTGTTACATCTTTTTGTATTGCAGGAGGCAGCAACGGAATATTTGGTGGTACAGATAGTTCAGACAAGAATCATAATCCCTTGTGAAGTTTTAATTAGATTTGGTGACCCACTGTGTCACTAAGACCTGGGAGTCAGTTGCTGAGGAATCTGTAGGATCTGTTTGATTGCAGCATCACTGTCACCCATATTTGCTTCATGTTTGGGATGTTAGAATATGAGTCATTTATATCTTTGCACATTCTAAATTTTGTAAAATTAATAATCTTTGCATGTTTGTTAAAGTTTTATATCTGTTATCCTCAACAAAACAAACCTGGCTGAATTGATTCTACTCCTATCAGATGCAGCCTAAGCCTAGTGAGTTGGTCATATTATCAGAGATAAAAGGTACTGCAGACGCTGGAGAATCCGAGATAACAAGCATGGGGCTGGATGAACACAGCAGGTCAAGCAGCATCATAG
>JAHRHZ010000064.1:28460836-28520768 GCA_024137785.1 Ginglymostoma cirratum
CTATGATGCTGCTTGACCTGCTGTGTTCATCCAGCCCCATGCTTGTTGGTCATATTATCACTCTGGTTAAATTTAAAATTTGTTCTGGCTTCTGAAGGAATCTAGAAAGGAATTGGTGCACCCCTTTGACCTCAGCCAATACCACTCTTTAGTTCCACTCCTGTACTCCTTCTACATGCCCGTGAAATCCTATTCATTAGATTTGAGCATTGCTAGCATTAACATTAGGTCAGCATTAACCCATCACTAATAGCATTTGAGAAGATGATGGTGAGCTGTCTTCTTGAAATACCGCAGTCATGCGGTGAAAGTGCACCCACAGCATTAGTGGGAAAGGAGTTCTTGGATTTTGATGTGTCTGTGAAGGAATAGAGCTGTAGGTTCAAGTCAGGAGGGTGTGTGGTTTGGTGAAGTACTTGCAGATGGTGATGTTCCCTTGTGTGTTGTGCTATTCTTGTAGCTGGTAGAGCTCGCACATTTGGAAAGTCGTATCAAAGGAGGCTTCCTAAATTGTTGCAGTGCATCTTGTAGTTAGTACAAACTGTGGCCATTATTTGACGGTAGTGAGGGATCAAATGCTTCATTTATTGGTGGGATGACAGTTAAATGGACTGCTTTGTCCTGGATAGTAATAAGCTTCAGTTTTATTTTTGGAAGAACTGCACTTATCCAGGCGTGCAGAAAGTAATCCATCAACCCCTTGACCTGAGCTTTGTCGGATATTATTGATGGTAAATATCCAATTCTGTTTTTAAAGTTAGTTCTGCCACCATCGAAACACATTTTCTTTATTCCACTGTAATCTCTTAGAATTTTGAATCCCTGTAATAAATCAAACCTTCTGTTACTCTGCTGTCAAGAGAACAAAACCAGTTTTTTCTAATCTCACCAACTCACGAGTAGCTGCTGGCTTTTATTCATGGACAGTTTTCTCCTTTTTCAAACTACGGACTTCTTAAAGCTGTTGAGCCCAATACTTGGATCTGAATAATTATTTCTGAATTTCATATACTGTGCACTGTAAGCTCTCCACTTGGACAGTTTTTTGTTCTTTACGGTTTCTGGAGGTTACTATGATGAGGATCCTGGATGTCTATCATTTTTATTTGAAATACAGTCTCTATTCCTGTTTCTATGAAACATAACTATGCTGATTCGCTCAAGCTATCGCAAATAGCAGCAGTTGAAACAGGATCACAGTTGAAAAGTACAAAATATGGAATTCTGTTAAGATCTGAAAGTAAACAAACTGTGAGGAGTTGACTAAACACGGCCTATTTCCTGTTAATTCAATAAAACAAGGTTTCATCACTGCCTTTACATTCTTTAGATCTTGTGAAAACCTATTTAATGATATTTTAAGAAGATAATGGATAATATAAAATTAATTGCAATCTTTCATAACATGATAGCTAATTTATTTTAATCTTGTTCTTTAGAAAGCTATAGCCATCCAGGTAGAGGAGCGCCGCAGACAGAAGCAGCTGGAAGAAGATCAGAAAAGAGAAGAAGAACAAAAAGAAGAACTTCGTTTGGCAAAGGAGAGAGAGAGGTTGAGACAACAATATGAGGAAGAAACTCGAGCACAAAGGGAAAAGGAAGTAGGTGTTATTACCCATTTAACTTTATATTGTGGGTGGAGCTTCCAGTTGAGCAATATCGTCATTCAGTTTTTAACTACTACCTTATCTGAAACTAAAATGTACTTTTAAGTTTTGTCCTTTTCAGGATATTTAGCTCAGTAACATATATTTCCTGATCTTGAAGCACTCACTAAAAAAAAAGTGTTATTTCAACACTTAATTCAATACTTTTTTTTTTTTAACTGTTTATTGGCTCAGCTGACGGAACTCTTCTTATGTTTGTGTTAGATGTCCATGCATTCTAATCCTGTTGTGTGTACTGAACAGAAACTCTATGTGTATATGTTCATGCAATTCTGTGAGAATGTGTCCTGTCTCTAGGATGAGTATGGAACTTAAATGCTTGTTTCCATGTTCGAAGTGTTCTGATCAAGTGATTCTTCAGTCAAACAGCAACACCAAACTCATGGATCCCATTTGTCTTTTTTGTGGGATCTTGCTGTATGCAAAATATTTGCTGTATTTGCCTTCAGAACAATGCTGTAAAGAAAATTGGCAGCAAGATACTGTAAGAATACAAAAAGCATAAATCTGTTTTGCTTTTATCCGTAATGTCTGTAATGGGGCATTAAGTTTCTGCGCACTAGAACAGCCACTTAAATGTTAATCGACCAAGAAAGTCTTATGTATTTAATTGCATAGGTTTGGCTGTATGCTTATTTAAAAAGACTCTTATGGAAGCTTGAATAGGTAGAAAAGAGGCAGCCATCAACCACACTGCTTTCCAACACTTGCTGTAGTCAATCTTGGCCCCCATCCAGTTGGACGTGGAGTAAAGTCTGGGTGAGGCAACCTAAGAAAGTACAAATAGTCTGGATTATGGATAATTCAGCTGAGGTCAGGAATATAGCCTTGAGACACAAGGTTCCCATTCACTAAACATGCACCTTTAATCTGGAGTGATGAAAAATCAAGGCCAAGCTACCTATTTGTTTGCTTCTACAGCTCTGGAAATATGCCCAAAATCTTCCTTAGAGCTTCCTGTTGTCAGCAGTGTTTGAAGTTGTACTTAGTGTCAAAGCGCATTGAGAATGCCACTTGGTCTGAAGAAAATGTGATTGTAAATCTGCAACTTTGGTGGATTTTCTTTGACAACAGCTAATTGATTGACAAAACTGACTAGTTACGAATTTCTAGTTAAAACAGTAGAATAATGACTTCTTGTTCGTAATAAACAAAACCCAAAAGTTGACATACTTTAAAGTATCTTTGATCTTCTAGGAATTCCATAATCGTAAAACCAACATGCTTTATGAAACTGTACAGAGGGCACAAGAGGAGGCACAAAGGCAGAAACAAGAACAGCGCAGAAGAGAGTTGGTTCGTAAAGGACATGATATTTCAAATCTTCAGAAGAATGAAGAAGGTATGTAACAGATAACCAGCAGATTTTAGAATTTGTGATGATTATTATGTTGTCGAAGAATGTATCATGTATTGTTTTCATAACTTTTTTTCACTTCCATTTGACTACGTTATTTATGATTGACAGGTGCCACAAGCTGCACAAGCTCCAGCACAGCGCCTGGTAGCCATGGCTGTGAAGACATTAGTGAGGTGCTGGGACAAGCTGTGATGGAAAAAGATTCTCCAAGGAAAGACAGAGGTATCCAAACTGGTAAGTATTTGTCCAGCAAAATACTTATTGGTGAATTTTACTAAACTATAAAACTGCCTAAGTATGATGGTAGTATCATCTTTCCACTTAGACTGGTCAGTTACAAGAACATTGAATTTTTCTCTCAAACACTTCAGCTGTTGGTCTGCTAGTTGGTTGCTGCTCGTGCTACTATCAGTCACCTTAAACCTATGCCTTGTTCTTAACCACCTCTTAATGTTCGTAACAGTTTATTTACTTATCCTAAACACTACTTGATTTGTAAACAGCTCTATCAAATCTCTTAACCTTCTCTGTTCAGTGGAGAGCAATGTCAGATTTTCCAGTCTGTCCACAAAGCTTTAATAACTCATCCCTGGACATAGGAACAGAAATAGACCATCCAACCCATTGATCTTACTTTGCCTTTCTAGTAGATTATGTTGATCATCTACTCAGTGCCACTTTCCTGTGCCACCCCTATAGTTCTTAATGCCGAATCAATCAGATTTTGAAATGATCATGCTTAATCATTGATCTTCCATAGTCCTCTGCAGTAGAAAATTACAAAGACATACAAGTGAATGAGGAAATTCATCCTCACCTTTGTCTTAAATGGCCAATGTCCTTTATTCTAGAATTATCCACCAGGGTAACATTTCTACCTAAACCCACCCTGTTGACCCTGTGAGAATTTTTACAGTTTCAGTGAGCTCTCGTTTCATTCTTAAAATCTCCGGGAAATACAGCCCAGTATCATAAATTTCTCCTTGGATAATCCTACCATCTGCAGGATTATTCTTCTGAACCTCCATTGCACTTCCTCTGTGATAGATTCATCAGTCCTTAGATAAGGAGACCAAAACACAGTATTCCGAGATTCTATAATTGCAGCTGGACATCTTTACTTTTGCAGTGAAGGCCAAAATACCATTTGATTTCCTAATTGCTTGCTGCATTTGAATGACTCATGAACAAAGGCATCCAGGGCCCTTCGGATGTCAGCACTTTCCAACCTCTTGCCATTTAAGAAACACACTCTTTGTTTTTCTAAGAAAACTTTGCACAATTCACATTGTTTCATCTGCACTGCTCTTACCTGTACACTGAACCTGCCCAGGTCACCTAGAGGCTTCCCTGCATCCTCCTCACACTTTAGCTTCAGAATGAATTTTACGTCATCACAAAATTTCATTGTATAATCTTTTGAAAACAAGTTTTATCATATTGAAACATGGCTTGAATTTGAAATTTCAAGATACCATATACAAGGAACAATGCTTGTGTTAATTATGTGAAATCTTTTTGAAGACAGTTCCTCCAAAGAAACAATAACTTAGTATATAGTTATTAATAATTCCAAGTAAAATAATATACAAGATCATTGATCCAATTTTGGATGATTAAACAAACTCCCAGAAATAGTGCAAAAACAGTGTTCAATGCCCTACTCCTAGAAATGATACTTTTGATCTTAGTGGTTCATATTGTTAGTTAAAATGGTTGACAAAATCTGACATCACACAAGAAATGGTGAATTTGTATAGTTGCTGTTGGTCGGAGTTCTTCCTGAGTAATTCTCTCAATTGTCTGTGAAAATTCAGTTTCTAAACAATAACCCATGATTTGTTTCATTAATTATATGCCCTGCATACTTGCTGGATAAAAAGTACAAATTTTCATTTTTACAAGGCAAGTCATTTTTAAATCTGCAATTATTGCTACCCTTGTTTTACTTTGGTTCAATGTTTCCTTAAAGTATAATTTTATAGTATTTCCTCTTGTATTTCTTTCACAGAATGATTTTATAACTAAAGCAAATGCTTTTTTAATTATCAACTGAAATAGAGAATTGCAATGATGTTTATGTTTTTCAGAGGATTTTGAGTTGATTGTGAAAGTTGAACACAGTGCAGAAATTACAGACCACAGTGCAGTGTCCTACACACCAGATACAGTTGCAGAATGCAACACTGTGCCAATCTCGAGGAAATCCAAGATGAAGCCAAATGAAAAGATTGCGGTGACTGAAAAAGAGAATGTTTTATTATATGATGATTCCTGCGATCAATTTGCAAAAACTAAAAAAGGGAAAAATGAGAAACGTCCAGAATGGAACACAAACAAAACAAGTAAGAGATACATCCCTGCTTCAGAACGCTATCCTAAAGGCTTACAAAGAGAGAGAGAAGAGAAAAAAATGAGAAGACAGATGGAACTATTGCAGTTGTTGGAAAAAAGTGTTCCAGAGCATCGAGTGAAAAAAAAGCAGCCCTCGAAAGATCCCATATTAGACAGACCACCTTCACCAGTGGTGCCAGCACTACAAGCAAAAATAGCTGTCTGTCTATCATCTCAGCCTGTAGAAAAACAAGAACTATCTCTTCTGCAGCAGGTAACTAAGTCACTTTATAGCTATCTATAGCTATAACATAGAGTCATACAACATGGAAACATACTCTTTGGGCCAATCAGTCCATGCTGAACACCATTCCAAACTAATCTAGATCCACTTGCCTGCTCCTGATCCATATCCTTCGAAACCTTTCCTATTCATGAATTTTATCCAAATGTCTTTTAAATGCTGTAATTATACCTGCATCCACTACTTCTTTAGGAAGTTCATTCCACACGCGAACCACCCTCTGTGTAAAAGAAAACGTTGCCTCTTACGTGTTCAGAATGATCATGAGCCACTTGTGCACAATGAAAACAAAAGAAGATTTCTAGGCTTTTGCATGTGATGTGACTAATATCTGAATCGTGTTAAAATGTTAGACTTGATCAAAGGTCGTGAGTGTCTGCTTGCGAAAGGTGATGCTCAATTTGTAAATTAAGTAAATGAACATGAAGTTCTTTGACTTGTATACTGTGATGTGATGGCCAATCTAAGTCCAAATAAATTTGGAATATGGTTAATGAAATCCCCACCCCCAGGTTAAGGTGGGGAGCATTGGACAGGATTCTAGCCAAGAATCAAGTACGATTAATTAATTTACACTGTTGAGAGGTTAGCTACCTTCCAGTAATCACTGTCCCAGCTAACAAGCAAGTAATGTCCGTTAAGTTACTGTATCAGAGGGTTCTAAACTGAACATAAGTCATACCTTTCGGTGAGAAAGAGGAAGGGAAGAAAGTGGTGCTTGGTGGAGGTGTTGAGGGGGAGGGGTGTGGAAGGGGGCACGAGGGAAGGTGGAGGATCCATCACTGTTGCCACTGGCACGTTATTGCTACTGTGACCTTCAGCTTATTCATGTTTGACATAACTTCATACTTAATTAAAAGAAATTGAATTGTACCTACTCACTTTCTTACTTCTGGTAAACAAATAACTTCTAATCTGAAGGCTTTATGATGAAAATAATTATTACGAACTTATTCATTTTCTGAATGATATTACCTCTCAAGTGTCAAAGGATTACCTCAGCTTACATTTTAAGTGTTGATATTCAGGCTGATTGGATTTAATTGAACAGTTATGCTGAAGTCAAAATTCTACTATTAAGAGTAGTTTAAATGTTTATTCTTCATGAATCATATATACATGTTGCTATCGTAGCATTAGTTGAGAAATTGGAAAAATTGGGCACAGCAAGATGAAACAGTATTTTAAATTAGTCTTTAAATTAAGATGTGACAAAACAGATAACCTCAAACATAATCTCTGTAAATGAAAAGCAGCTCCATAGGCTGTAATCTGTACTGTTTGTTTCTTTTTCCCCTTCCCTGTTGCCCACATTTGATGAATTGTCTCCTCTCCTCCCCTTTAAATCTGCTTAAACAAAATATTGGCTTCCATCTGGACAACCCAACAACCCAAGAGTGCCAATTATGAGTGGCTGAGTGATCTAGTAATCTGATGAACATTTCATCTCTTCTGCTGTTGGGTAGCATTGTAATGTTCTTTCTAGACACTCATAGCATAGAACAGCAGTAATATTATTAGCCTGTCCAAGCAGTCAATCGCATTAAAGAATTTTCATGCAGTCCTAACCAAGAAACTTAAAGCACCAAAGTAAAAGCATCTGGGGAAAAAAAAACACATTTTCACTTTTAAAGGTTGGGAGCATTAATCTAGAGATGTAAATTAAAGCTAAAACATTGTCAAAAAACCTTTTTTTATACTAAGTTATTTTTTTAAAAAAGCTTAAATATTCTATTTAATCATTTGATATCACTTTATGATTATTAAGTAATTTCTCAGGCCTAGTTCTTTCTTTTTGTTAAATTTTATTAATTTCATTGTTTTCAGTCTCATCCGAATAAACCAAATGTGTGCTGTAAGTAGATCCACAATGCCATTGGGTAGTTCCAGGATTTTGACCCAGTAATGCTGAAACAACAGCCATATTTTTCTAAGTCAGGATGGTAAGTGGCTTGGAGGGGAACTTGCAAGTGGTAGTATTCCGTGTATCTGCTTGCTTTGTCCTTCTAGATGGAAGTAGTTATGGGTTTGGAAAGTGCTGTCTAAGAAGCCTTGGTGAATTTTGGAGTGCATTGTGTAATGGTACACAGTGCTGCTGCTGAGTGTCAGTGGTGGAGAAAGTGAATGCTTACTGATGTGGTGCCAATCAAATGGGTTGCTTTGCGCTGGATGGTATCAAGCTTCTTGTTGTTGGAACT
Organism: Ginglymostoma cirratum; assembly: GCA_024137785.1. NCBI lineage: Eukaryota > Metazoa > Chordata > Chondrichthyes > Orectolobiformes > Ginglymostomatidae > Ginglymostoma > Ginglymostoma cirratum. Next base: position 28,468,700 of record JAHRHZ010000064.1, read on the forward strand.
GCACTCATCCAGAGAAATGAGAAGTATTCCATCACACTGCTGACTTGTGACTTGTGACTTGTAGATGGCGGACAGGCTTTGGGAAGTCAGGAGAGATTTACTTGCTGCAGTGTTCCTAGCCGCTGACCTTCTCTCAGAGCTACAGTATTTATGTAAGCACTCCATCTCTTATCAATGGTAACCCCCAGGATGCTGATAGTGGGAGATTCTGTGATGGTAACAGCGTTGAATGTCAAGGGTCAGTGGTTAGAACTTCTTTTGTTGGAGAACATCATTGCCCTGGTATTTGTATGGCGCAAATGTTACTTGCTATTTTTCACCCCAAGGCTGGATGTTGTCCAGGCTTTGCTGAATTTGGACATGGGCTGCTTCAGTATTTGAGAAGACATGAATGGTGCTGAACATTGTGCAATCATCAGTGAACACCTGCATTTGTGACCTTAAGTTGGAGGAATCATCACTGATGAAATAGCTGAAGGACACTACACTGAGGAACTCCTTCAGAGATGGCTGACCTCCAACAATCACAACCATCTTCCTTTGTGCTTATAGGACTCCAACCAGTGGAGAGTTTTCCCCAGATTCCTTTTATCTCCAGATTTGCTAGGGCTCCTTGATTTCTCTGTCTGTCAAATGTGGCCTTGATGTCAAGGGCAGTTGCTCTCAGTTCACCTCTGGAATTCAACTCTTTTCTATGTTTAAACCTAGACTTTAATGAGGTCCCTGGCAGAACCTAAACTGGATGTCAGTTAGCTGGTTATTGCTAAACAAGAGCTACTTGGTAGCTGTATTGATGACACCTTCCATCATTTTACTGATGATCAACAGTAGACTGATGGGACAGTAACTGGCCGGGTTGTACTTGTCCTTTCTGTGTGCAGGAGTACCTGGGAAAGTTTCCACATTGTTAATTGAACACCAGTGTTGTAGCTGTATTGGAGCAACTTAGTCAGGGGTAAGGCCAGTTCTGGAGCATGTTCTTCGGCATTGTTGCCAGAAAATTGTCAGGGCCCACAGCCTTAGCAGTATCCAGTGCCTCCAGCCATTTCCTGATATGTGGAGTTATATTCTATAATTTAAGGGTCCAGCATGACAGCTGTAAATGGGCAGGCACACACAGAGTGATAGTTGGATCTGGCGCTGGGTGCCTGATGGGTATGATACTAGATCAATAGAAGGTAGGGTGCCGGTGGATAAGGTGTCGGGGGCGAGGTAAGTGAAGAATTGTTCACAGGTGGGGTGGGGTCACTGTCAGGTCAGAGGGTGGGAATGGGGTAATGACTGATGGTAGAAGTAGAGGGTTGTGATGGAGGGCAAGGTGCATCTGGAGCAGGGAGTGAAAATTAGGTTCAGAGCAGGAAGGTCCAATCCAGTGGTGATCTAAGGTGACATTGGACTAGGGTCTGTGGGATGTAAAGTTTAGGGGAGGTGTAGTTGGGGGTTTGTGAAAAAGTTGGACTAGGCATTTAAAAGCCTAACTTTTCCTGAGTGACTATTTATTTCAGCAGAGCCCTCCAAATTCACTGATTTTAAATGGATACTTTTAGAGGGTTCCAAGTGTAACTGAGTTCCTGATGGAATTCTCAATTTCCAAGACAATTACTCTGAATCACCCAAATTCGGGCATTCTGCAGGGCCCCCATGCAAAACTCCTATCTACATATCAGAAGTTACCATCTGGCCATTGGAAAATGTAGGCTTTGGTTGAGGGGAAGGAGTGCAATGCAGTACACGTGAAACAGTCCATGAATGCTCTGACTTGCAAAATGAGTGACAGAAATTGCACTTCCTCCTACCCAGCAGGAGATATTCAGCTTGAGCACATAATAAAGCAGTTGAACAACTACATCAAATTTGTAGCTTTACACAATTCCTGCTGTAAAGGAAATCATTAAAACAATGAGATGGATATACAAGGAATATTATCTTGACATCAGAGACAGTAAGATTGATCACAAACCCATACAAACAGAAGAAGCTCCCTTTCTTCTACGTTCTTTTTCCTTCTCCCATCTTTCTCACTGGACTCTTCCACCCGTCTTTTTCCTTTCCTTTCCTGTGTCTTTCTCTCCTCTCACTACCTCCAGGCTTTCTCCCCCTCTCTTCCCTGTTGTCTCGCCTTCTCTTTTGCCCTTCCCCTGCTCCCACTCTGGACCTTTCTCTTCTTTTACACCCACCTCCTCTTCTACCCCTTCCGTGCTCACCTGTGTCCCCAGTCTCCTCCTCCCTTTCCATCCCCTTTGCTCCCCACTGTCTTTCTTCCTTTCCCTGCCCCCACAATTGCAATCCTTCCACTGTTGCCAGCATTTGAAGGTGTTCCCTTGATGAGCCGGAGGCAAGGAAGGAGATTGCAGGGGCGCGTACATTAACTTTTGAATCTTCTCAGCCCACCGAAGGGTTCCCAGAGGACTAGCCAGAGGGTAGCTAATGTGGTGCCATAATTCAAGAAGAGTGGTGAGGATAAACCAGAAAAATACAGACCTGTGAGCCTAACATCTGAACTGGGGTAACTATTGGAAAAATTTGAGGGACACAACTAGTCTCCATTTGCAGAGTAAAGGATGGTCAATATGGCTTTCTCAAGGGAGATCATCTCTAAGAAATTTCATTGAATCTTTCAAGGAGGTGATTAGGTGTGTAGATGAGAGTCGTGAAGTTTACGTTGACTTCAGGAAAGCTTTTGACAAAGTCTCACATTGGCAGACTGGTTAAGAACCTAAGAACCCAGGGCAATTTGGCAAATTGGATCCAAAGTTGACTTAATGGCAGAGAACAGTAGATGATGATGGAAGATTTTTTTTCTCGTGAGGAAGCCTATGTCCAGCGGTGTAACATCAGGTCAGTGCTGGGTCCCTTATTTGTTGTGGACATCAATGATCAAGACATGAATGTAGATTCAAAGGAACTTGCAGATTCAAGTGGGCATTAGTCATTATTTAAATAGAAATAATGTGAAAGGTTTTGGAGATAGTGCTATTCTCCCACTCTGAAGTCATTGTGCTCTTTTAATGAGTTGGTGCAGGTACACACAGTGGGTCAAATGACCTCTTTTTGTTTACGGTAACAGTCCTGTTATTCCACATGAAGCCAGTAGGATTCAGAGGACAAATGGAAGTGTGGGAAGCTTTGCAAATCATTGTAGCCAAAAGTGTAATAATGATGCATTCATCCACAATATCCAAAATAACTCTTGGGAGCTTGAGGACGTGTTTCTATATACTTAGATGGAAATTTTGTTTCATTAATAAGGATGCTTAAAATGTGTAAATCATGATTTTCTACTTCACTGAATGCGTTAAGTGAACAATTGAGGAAATCTATTCTGTAATATATTTTCTGCTTTTGAAATCATATTCACATTCATAACGTTATGTATCTTTTAAACTTTGCAAATAATTGTTTAATTTGATTGATAACTCTATTTACAGGATGATCCTGCCCTACCAAGCAATTCAAACAGCAGACTACCTGCTGACAAAGTTTACAGGTTGGTATTGCTGAAGTTTGAATTCAGATTTGGAAAAATGTTTGTATTGAGCTCTGTTCAAAACATATTAGATGGAGCATTGAGTGATTTAGCACAGAAAACATTTATAAAATATTAGTCTAGTGTTTATTCCTCATTTCTTAAGTCAATAGCACAAATCACCTAAGAAAAAAAGACGTCAAATGACGGATGCACCACACCTGCACTGTAACAGAAAGAAAGCTGCACTTTGAATCCACAGATCCTCGCAAACTGAAGACAAGCTTCAGTAGAACAAGACAGATTGGAATTAAAATCACTGGTTCTTTAGTCAACACCCTAACCAGCTGTTTATCTACTGCTGTCACTTGGATTGAATGTTTTGTCTCTGTGATGGCCATGATGGATGCTGGATATAGAACAGCCCATTCAGAAAAAGTTGAGAGTTGCATTGGGCATTACAGCATCTCACTTCACCAGTACGTCAGGTGCTGTTGAGCTCCTGGCGGCTCCCTTCTCATTCCCCAACATGTCAAGCATTAGCAGCTGCACCAGATAGAAGGAAGGGATGAGAGAAAGGAGTCTGCGGGACATGAATCTCTCCCACCCCCAGTATAGTTTTAATGCACTCTGGCCCTACAGCAGACTGTGCCCCACATAACCTGACAATGTGCTACTTTGATAAGAAGTAATGGAAACCATGCACACTGATGTTTGTCTGCTGAAAGCGAGTAAGTGGTAAGGTCTGCTGCTGGGGCTAACATGGGAATTTGCGGTTGGGATGAGAAACTGGAGTTGCCAAGGGAGGTCTAAGTATTCCTTGGGGAGCTGGGATGTGCACTTGTTATTTTTGTGGCCTCATGAGGAAAGTTTTAAAATGTAATGTTTTGGGCCTGCTACAGGCCCCATACATTCGCCACCAGGTTGGTTTGATGGGTACTGACTGTGAATTCAAGCTCAATCTCTAAAATAATCTGTAAGATCAGACATACCAGTTGAAAGGGTGTCGGAAAACCTCCTTACTTCAGGAAGTTAAAATTTTGATCTCAGTAAATAAACTCACCTGTGCAATTTTAAATTCCTGCCCTCCAGCGTGCTTTTAGTTGGTTGTGAAGACGATATCTTTTTATGTTTGGATTGTGGACCAAACTGGAAGAAGACTGCTTTAAACAAAGGACTGTGAGGAGGAGTTGCTGCACTTGTATAGACAAATAGCTAGAACTCATTCTGAATTGTGTTTAGAACTTTGCTGTGCTCAAGCAATATGGGAAGATGTTTGAGATCCAAAGGTAGTGTGGGTATGTGTGCAAAGCAAGCTGTACCCAGAGACAGATTGATTTTGCAATTATAACCAGTTTGTGTGGGCGAGGATTCATCAGCATGGCCCCAACACTCTGGCTCCTGGGCAAATGGACAGCTTCTATGTGAACGATATAGAAGTAGAAGCCTGTCAGAGAGGCAACATCTCTGTTTTTCTCTCTGCAGTGAAGTAACTAAATCTGAAAGACAGCTAACTGTTTTCTCCAACTACTTTCGATAAGCTGTTGCCTCAGGCCTGTGATAGAAAGACTGAACAATTCATCTTCATCTTCAGCAAAGAACTGAAAGGACTTGGATAGGAAAATTGGAAATCAGGAAGATTTAGAAGAAGCAAAAGGGACACCTTATCAAATCTTCTGGACTGCTGATACTGTATTTCCCACTATTTTACCCTCCATCTATCATATCTATATTTTTGTTTGTATTTGCCTGCATGTGTGTAGGTGGTTTAGGAAGGGGATAGAGCTTAGACTAGCAGAGTTAAAAGTTGACCATTCATGTTTTTCCTATGGTTCAAACTGATTAGTGTGTAACAACTTGTAGTTAGGTACAGAAACCTGCTAAGTGTTTTCTGTTGACCATAGTCCATCAGACAGGTAAACTGGGGCACTTCAAGTAATTTGATTAAATCTTGAACTGTTGTGATGAATTCAGGAGTTTGGGGCTCGATTACCAGTGCACACATCCCACGTGGGTCATTACAAGAGATTGGAGAATTGTCAGGAATTGTTTTGAAACAAAAGCAATAAAGATTTAGGTGTGGTCATAGTAAGTGGTAAAGAATTAAAAGGAACACCAGGTTTGGTACTAAAAAAAAATGGCACAGAAAACTGCTTGAAACTCCTCCAGATGGCACCATTGCTCCTAACAAGCTTAAAGCAAATTGTAAAGCCAGGTTTAATGAATTGACAAGTAAATTGGAAGTGGAAATGCTGAGAAAACAGATTCAATACAAGGGCTGGGACAGCATTTGGCTTTTGGAGAAAGATCGGACAGAGCACGTTCTCCAGGTAGTGAAACATCAGAATTGGTTCATATGAGTTCCAATTGAAACAGCTTTAGCATGAAAAAAACCTTAAGGCAGCTTCAAATTAAAAGAAAAAGTTGGGGCTGGAATTCCAGAGAATAGAAAGATCAGGAACTGCAAATGTCACTGGAAACGGAGAAGATGGAAATGGAATTTAAGAAGCTGGAACTAGAGTTGCAAGCGAGAAAGGGTTGAAAGAATTTTAAGCTTAAAATTATGCAGTTTAAAAAAAAATCAAACTGAGCAGAACTCTGTTAGAGAGTCATAATCTGGAGTCCAGTAAAGAAATGTTTAAGTTTGTACACCTCTTACCAAAATTTGAGGAAAAGGATGTAGAGGCATTCTTTAAGTCTTTTGAGAAAACAGTGAGAGAAATGATCTGGCTAAAGAAACACTGGACATTGACCATATAAGGTAAATTGACAAAAAACACAGGAAATTTGTGTTTCACCATCTGAGGAGGTTTTTAGGGATTATAACACAGTAGAAAGGACTATACTGGGTGCATATGAGTTGGTGCCTGATATTTACAGGTAATAGTTTTGGAACTTAACGAAACAGCCTGGGCGAACCTGCATTGAATTTGAAATGTTAAGTAATTTTGACAGGTGGATACATGCATTAGAAGTTGAAACTACATATGAAGTGCTCTGTAAAGATTCTCTTGGGTGAACTAAACAAAAAACTTATTGTTCTTCAATATGACAGAGGTTAAAGGGTTCCAGCTGCTACACAGGTAGCAGTAATGGCTAATGATTGTGAACTGATCCGTAAAATTAAACCTTTTTCCCAACACCCTCATAGATCTGAAAGGGAAAGAAAGTAGATGTATGAAAGGAAGATAAAGACTGGACAGCTGGGAATGCTCCAAGATCTCCTCGGGTCAGAAAGGAAAGTGGAAGTGAAAATCGAAGGCCAAAGTGTTTCCATTATAACAGTGGGATGCATTTGTTGAGATTTCTGGAAGTTGCAAGGAAAGCCCCAGAGTCGCTGGAGTTTATGAGACTGAGAGTCCAAAAATGGAACTCAAGAAAGAAGATGCCATGGATCAAATAATAGTTTTAATTATAGTCAAAAGATCTGAGGAAAACACTGCTGTAAAAGCAGGAAGAGTGATTACAGAAGATGAGAAATATAAAAAGGTTTTGTCTGAAAGAAATTCAAACAATGCAGCTAAATCCATAGCTATATAAAGGGACACAAGATCTACACAAACTCTTACTGGAGAAGGATTTAGTTTTCTTCAAGTCCTTAAATGGGATAAGTGAAGGTTATCCTGGTTCCTTTGTACAAAGTCCAATTGAGTGTGCCTTGTTTGAACCAGTGGTAGTCAGAGTTGTTAAGAAATTAACCATGGAAGAAGTTGATTTACTCCTGGAGAATGTTTTTGCAGGAGTGAAAATTATGGCTTCGCCTATAATCATGGAAAATCCAAGTGAGGATGAAGAGATGGAATAGTTGAAAGAACAAGCTTCATGTATTTTTCCATCGTGTTGTGATCACAAGTAGGTGTTAGGGTAGCTAAAACCCTTATTTAAGAATAAGGATAGTTCAAAGGAAGTGTTTGTCTTCATTTATTAATTGAGGTTCAAAGTAGATCTGGCTATAAATAAGCTAGCAAGACAGCTCCTGCTGAGGCTGGAGGAGCTCTGGAGTACTATTATATTTAAATGTTGTGTTTTGATAAGGAATTGGAAGCACCCACATAGATTTGGGGATGAAGCATGGACTGTTGTCTATCAAATAGTCGTGCTGCCCAGTTATCTTAAGGAGATATTGCAAATGGCACATGAAGGCCCTAAGACAGGGCATGCAGAACATGGAAAATGTGAGTATTGATAAATAGATATTTTACCTGGTCAAGACTTTGAAATTCCTGAAAAAAAAGTGTCCGGCAGTATGAAAACCCTCAACATTGTAATTAAGCTAGCATCTTTAATACCCATGCTAATTTTTGAAGAACCATTCAGTCGTATAGAGTAGAATCTAGAATAAATGCCATAGTGTGGAAACAGGTCATTCGGCCCAACAAGTCCACATCAACCCTTCAAACAGCATCCCACCCACACCCATTCCTCTGCCCTATCCCTGTAACCCTTCATTTCGCATGGCTATCTCACCTAACCAATACATCTCTGGACACTGTAGGTAATTTAGCGTGGCCAATCCACCTAACTTGCACATCTTTGGACTGTGGGAGAAAACTGGAGCACATGGCAGACACCCACGCAGGCACGGGGGAATGTGCAAACTTCACACAGATAGACACCCGAGGCTGGAATAAAACACGGGTGTCTAGTGCTGTGAGGCAGCAGTGCTAACCATTGAACTACCATGCTGCCTGTGATGTTAATAGATTGAATAAGATTATTATCAAAAATGAAAACTGGATACCAGTATATCCTTACAATTATGGATATGACATTTCAATTTCCAAAAGCTGTTCCTTAAGGACAATTACAGCAAATGCAGCAACTTAACTGATTTTTTTTATTTACTCATTGTGGCCTATGAGACCCCATTTGCAATTTTGATGTAAAACAATTGCAGTCAATTTGCAAATTATCTGCAAATTCAGGAGCTTTGCAGGTATATTATTAGACTTTCAAAACCATGATTAAGACATACTGTGATGCATACATACAGGATTGGGACAAACTGCTAGATCAATCTATTGGTTTAGTCCATTTGAATTAATCCATGGCAAAAGATAAGAGGTCCACTAAAATGGATTAAGGAAATGTGCTCAAGACAAAAAGATGAATCCACAATGTTTGGGTTACATGTCCATATTTCTAGAAAGATGCACACAAGCATGTATAAGCTTCACAGACAAAGGACCGGCAGACAAACATGTTACAACGGGAATGATTCAAGTGGGAGTAGTAGTATTAGAAGTAGTGGTATTATTGCCTTTGCCTTTGATATGTATGAAAACAAAATTTGTTGACCCATACAGTGTGGATGGTACAGTTAGTAAAATGACTTAACTGATAACCAATTCTTCTTCCTACAATCAGGAGTATTTATGTCACACAAATATGTTGAAACCATGTCATTGCTGGGAACAGGATAAGGAGTAGCAAGTGTGATTGGTGGTAAGTGTAGTAGAAGATGATGAAGACAGTAAAAGCATGGTAAAAGGAGAGGTAAACAGCTCTCAAAAGGAACCCCCTACAATTTGAACAGCCAATATGATAATACTTGGACAGTCAGACACTGTTCACATATTTAGAGAAAGGAAATGGGAGGAACTAGTAAAACAGCTTAAGTATAAGGAAATCTGTACTATATTAGCTAGGCATGATGTAGATGTGGGGGAGTCTGTACTAATAGTACAACATCCTAATCAGTTGAGCTCAGGAAAACAAACTCAGGTGGAAAAAAAAGCTTCAATACATGCTGGAACATCTCTGGATTGAACCTAGCCAACGTAGTTGGAATTGACTCGTGTTGGTTTTTAAACTGGGTAGATCAATTAGATTCTAGATATGCTATTGAAAAGTAAATGCAGTCACATAAACAAATCTATATCCAATTTCACAATTAGAAGATAGTATCTATGATCAGTCTATTGAAAGAGTGCTGGCAAGTGCCATTAGCATCAAGGTTTAAAAAGATATGAGGTTTTTTTTTTACAACAAATGAGTTATATCAATGTCAAGTTATGCCTTTTGGGTTTTAAAAACATCCCAACTACCTTTCAAAGACTGACGAATCAAGTTGCAGCTGAAATACCTGATAGTGAATTTATTTGGATGATGCCATAGTGTGGTATGTGGGAACAGCATGTAGGGCAATTTGAAGACCCGTTAAAGCAATTACAGTTAGCTGGCTTAGTAATAAACTTAACAGTTAAGCACTTTCTTAAAAGCAAGGGTAACTTACCTAGGACATAGCATAGGACAAGGACAAGTGTTGCTGAGTACAGCAAAAGTGGCTCCACTACAAGTCTTTGTTCCTGAAAGTAAATGGGAAGTCATGAGCTTTTCTTTTAAAGGAATGTTGAGGTTTCCTGGAAATTTATGGATAATGTCAGCATAATACCTTAATGAATTTGTTAAGGAAGAGGGAAAAGTTAGTATGGTCAGCAGAATGCCAAACAGCCTTTGAGAAGCCAAAGGAATCCCAATAAATGAGCTTGTGTTCCCTCCTTTCCCCATTTTTCCAAAGTTTAACATGGTGATTGATGCTAGCGACTTGAAGATAGGTTGCAGTCTTGTTTAAGATGTTTTGGGAATAGAGAAGCCAATGGGGCACTTTTCTAAGACCAAGACCAGTATCAGAGGAAGCACTCTACCATTGAAAAGGAGACTTTTGGGTATATTGTTGACTCAAAAACATTTTGAAGTAATCTACACCAACCGTAATCTGTCACATTAATTGACAAGTTTAAAACTTGAAATGCGAGACTATTCAGATGGAGTCCATTATTTTAATCATTTGATGACAGATTATTTAGAACCTGGAAAAGATAATGTAATCACAGGTGCATTGTCCCAACTGTAAAATGATAGGGCAAGTTAAAGGAATAAGATATGCTGAAAGATTATACAAATGGGGGAAAGAAGGATGAATAGACGTAAGTTTTGTGTTTTGTTTATATGTCACATACATTGTGATGAAACAGATTTGTGAAATGGGCATTTCACCTCATAAGGGTCAAGGCATGTAAAGCCTATCTTTTTTATTTTTGGATTGTGAACCAAAATGGGAAAGGACATGCTTTAAACATAAAACTGTGGAAGAAGTTGCTGCACTTACAAAAACAAGTTACTTGAATTCACTGTAAGTTGTGTTTACACCATTGCTTAGTTCAAGCAGTGGGGGAAATTGTTTGAAACTCAATGGCACTGTGGGTGTGTGCACAAAGCAAGCTTCTCACAGAGATAGACTGTTGATTGATTGTTCAGTGAGAACCAGTTATATGGGCCAGGAGTCATTGTGATGCCAACACTTTCAGATTGGCTACCAGGTGGGTGAAACAGCTTGTGTGTCAATGTTAGAGGCAGAAGATTGCCAGACTGCAAGAGACAACATCTCTGTCATTCTCTCTCTGCTGCGAAATAGCCAGAAAACTGAAAGACAGCTAACTGTTCTCTCCCGCCATTTTCTATAAGTTGTTGCTTGTAACTAGAAACTGAAAGACTAAATAATGAATATGTCAACTGCCCTGCATCTTCAGCAAAGAACTGAAAGGAGATGGTAGTGGAAATCGGCGATCTGAAGGCCTTGGAAGAAGCAAAAGGGACGCCTCACCAAATCCTGTGTACTTGTGCTTTTGAATTGAGTTTCCCTCCACTTTACCAACTTTTTCTTGTTTCTCTGTGACTGTCCGAATGTGTGCAGACGGGTTTAGAAAGAAGATAAAGCTTAAACAAGCAGAGTTATAGAGTTCCCTCTAAAGTTTATCTTCTGCTTGGGCTTCTGAAGAGTTTGTGTGGCAGTGAATTCCGGAACTGAGATTTAGCGCTGCAATCCATGTTGATCACTGTGCAGAGAATGTCAGTGCGCAGCTTGGAGGGAACATTGGTTATAATTTGTAAATTCGTATTTTGTTTTCCTTTGGTTCAAACTGATTTCTGTGGGGAAAGAAAGTAGCTAAGTATAGAAACCTGATGAATGCTTTCCGTTCACCTTAATCCACCAGACAGGTAAACTGGGCCACTGTAAGTAATTTAATTGAATCTTGAACTGTTGTGATGACTCCAGGGCCAGTGGGGCTCAACTAACAGCACACAACAACCCAAGTGGGTTGTGACAGGGTTAAGGAGAAATACTAGAAGTGCCTCCTTGAAAGCACTGGCCTAAGCCAGTACTCCTTGAAATAAGACTTACAGTTAATAACAGTAAAGGATGTATGAGAGCTATAGAAGATCCTGTATTGGGGAAATGAGCAAATAATTGACCAAGATATAGGTAAGTATAACATGACGCTGATAATGAGTTACATAACTAGATCCATGTAATTTGAATTTTCTATCTATCCATTCATGTACCACTGCAATCTGAACTGACCATTTTTAATCCTACGTTTATTTTTGTTACTTTCCATTTTGCCCTTCTTTGATCCATCTCATGTTTTCGTATGTCCTTTCACTTCTTCCTGGTCTGGTATTCTGTTCTCTCAAGCCCCCATCCCATCACTTCAATACTCTTAACCTTTCTAACCTCTTATTGACATCCCGGGCTTGACTTCCTCTTAATTGTACAGTTGCCCTTTGTGCTTCCTTGAGAAACCACCAAAAGCAATTTGAAGCAATTGTCATTGCTTCCTTACAGTAGCAATCCCAACTGCCCAATTCTACACTTAATTTACCTTTAGCCCTCATTGAACTTGCCAGGTAAAATATTGTCAATCTCCTTCTTGTCCATCCTTTTCATTGTCAACCTATGGATTTGAAAAGCTGGTTTGCCATCACTGCATCTCTTTCCCATCCCCCTGCAGATTGAGTATCCAGTTGTGAACAATACACTTGACTTTCAGTAACTTATTGTGGATGATTACATCGTCATCATCATTGTCATCATCATGGCCATATGGAATTCTACCTGAGAGGTGATGACCCTAGTGAAACTTCCACTGCCTCATGGTATCCGCCACCATTTGTCCCAGACTGTCACAGTTACAGTGTGACTTTTACGACAAAATCATGTTTTGATTTGTCCCCCAGTCTTCTGGAGCTTCCTCTTCCTCTGAACATCTCAACTTGTTCCACCCTGTCAACTCTGATTTAAAATCTTCACCTATGAAAATACTGAGCTTTCTTCACTTTTTTTCCTTCAGTTTCTGCCCTGAGTGACTTGGTACTCTCTCTGAAATTCATTTCCAGCTCAATTTGTCATGTGCTTTCTCTGCTCTGAGTTCTCTCCATACTTGACACTCCATATTCAGTCTTTCTTAACCTTGCCGTTTCATAAACGCTACCTCCCATATCACTACTCCCACTATGTCAATTATCAATAAGGCCATCATTGCTCATTTTCTTGTCTGTATCCCCATTTCCCTTTCCCTCCCAAACCCACTTCCTTCTGAATCCACCCACTTACTTCTGAATCCACCCACTTACAACTGCATTTCAAAATCCCAGCAGGCTGTCACAATTGCCTTAGTTATCATAAAAATAAATACTACTACTCACCCATTCCTTTAATACCACCCTCACCTCTACTCCATCAAGTCCAAAGGACTTTGACTTGAATTGATATGATGGACAAATGATTTAACTATTCACTAATCTAGTTGGATGCAAATCACTATCAGGTCCTCTCATTTACCAAAGTTGAAAACTATTTTAGGGTCATCTTAGAATGAAACAATAATTCCTGTTTTATTTTCTCTACTGCAAAATGCTGACTTATTCTTTTCCCATCTTCTTTATCCTCACCTCCAAATGTGCTCATTACTAGTTCATCACTAAAACTGAGAACATCTAACCAGCTGCCTCTGCCGCTCCCCCTTCTTTCCTTAGCCTATCAAGACAAAGTTCCTTGAAAGTTCTTCCCTATGGTAGCCCGGAACTGACATCCTACATTAGTTTCTTTCCAATTTGCCCTTGTACTCTGTCTGGGCTTATTTTCTTCATAGATCCAGCTCCTCCTTCATCCACTCTATTTCTAGTAAACTGTTAACTACTCAACTTACCTCCTTGAGTCCTTGACTGATATTGTTGATGGTTGTGTTTTTATGTGTATTGTCGCCCTGTCCTTCAGATCTTCTCAACAGCTAACCTTTCACCTCATTCTTGTAAACTGCCGCTCTATTTCCTCTCAGCAGCCCATTCAAGGCCTTTAATGCTCCAAATCAGATCCTCTGTTTCCTGAAATTCCATGTTTGAATTTACCCAGTAAGACTCGTATCTCTCTCACAGCAGTGAAAATATTCCTCCCAAAGTCACAAATGACAAATCCTACACGACTAAGAAAGGTACATTATTCCTTTTTGCTTGCTGCAGCCTTTGACACAGTTGACCACACTGTCCTTCTCCAGTGGTTCTCCATATTGTCCAGCTGTGTAGGAATACACTTCCCTAGTTGCATCTTATCTCTATTGTCATAGCCAGAGAATCACCTGCAGTGGCTTCTGTTTCCACTCATGCAGTGTTACCTTTATTTTTCGCTCCTTTCTGTATCTCATCTAACAGCAGTTCTTTTGTGACTTCACCTGATAACACATTTGCTTCCACATACAGATTGACTGTATGCAGTTTGATCTTTCATCCACCTTTCTCAACCCCTGAATTATCTTTAAATTGCCAGACTAGTTCACAAATATATAATACAGGATGAGTAGAAAATGTCCTCCAGTTAAAAAGATTGAAGCTTTTCAGGCAAATGAACCCATTTGCATTAATTGGTTACTTACAATTTACTTAAAGTTTTGGGGGAAGTAATTTAGATATTTGTAGGCAATATCAGGCGAGGTCTTAGGAGCTAACAAACTTGATAAACACAACTACTCGGATAATAACATTAGACTAACCTCTTTGTTTCAGTCAAGATATTTTTGTGTTTTATGCCAAGTTAATTGTTTCATTTTCCTAAATGCTGCATGATTCTATCTACAAGATGCTTAAGAAATGTATGAAGGAAATTAACGGTATTGGATTAAGATATGGTTGTGCATTTTCTTAAGAAATTTAAATCATATCTAAACAAATAGTATTTTTGAAACAGAATTTTAAAAAGTTCTAGAATGAAAACAATTTTGCAAGCATAATGCAATGAGAAATGGAGGTTTAATGGAAGACTTTTTTTCTGTAGGTGTATATCTCCACCTGTTCCTGCACTGAGGAACAAACCTCTCCAAATGGAGCAGAAGGAGCTCCATTCAATTCCAAATGTGAATGAAGGCGAATGGTGCCAAAGGGCTCTATTTGCTAACGAATCAGACAATGACAGACCACCATCATCAAACTTTGTTCCTTATGTGCGCACAGATGAGGTGTACCATTTGGATCCTGATGCACCACTGTCAAGGCCTTCAACAAATGACCCACAATACAAACATTTCAATGGTATTTATGCAGCCTTGCTTTTCACTTAGGAGCTCATTTAAAATGTGGTAAACATTATACTTCTGGGCACAGTTTGGCACGGATACATACTAGGCCCGTGGCTTCTGTTTCTCAATTTGTTTCATTCTTAAAATTGCTGTAGTTTGAAGTCTTTCTCTTGGCTTAATGTCCTAAAATAATATTCTTTTAGCAGATCTCTTAAAATATTCTGCTTTAACTTGTAGTAAATTCTGGATCTCAGAAGAAGTAATGTTTAACAACCCATGCATTGCTATTGCATCTTTTCTATTTTAGAGCATACATAAATTGAAAGGTGTTTTGTAGGTTCATATTTATGGAGGAATGCATGTGAATCATCCTTATGATAGATGTGGATCTAGGAAGCTGTATAAGTCCTGTTTTGACAAATATACCCATGTTTTCCATTTCATCATTTGTTTCAGTTACAGATTACTTCCAGCATCAAAACTATAGCTCAGACCGTTCAAGAGATCCTCTCCTGAACCCTGATTTGGTGAGGAACAGGGAACGGCAGCAAGCTATTCTCAAAGGTCTTTCTGAGCTTCGCCAGGTAAGACTTATTATAAAAATTGATACTGATACAATTTTTAAAATTTATGTAATGTATCTAATAACTTTCCACTTTAAGCAGTCCTGTTGCTTCTTGCAAACTGCTGATTCATTGCTTCCTGCCAAACCAAATATGTGGTGTGATTCAGCACATTAGCTTGGTTTCTGCAGTGAACCAAAGTTGTGGTTTCCCAGTCATATCAGTTTTTGTACTACCACTTGACATAGACTAATGTCTTCCTATCTCCACCTTCCACAAATTGTAGCTCTCTCACATCCCTGGCAGAGAGTGCAATTTTAGACACATCTTCTGAAGTCATCGTATAAGCTGCAATAATAAGGCAGTTTCATAAAATAAAATGGCCTAGATTGGAAGTCACCTTGCGAAATCATCAAATAATGCTAAACTGGAAGTTCTTTTGAATATGTGCTTCTGGTACGTTTTTGAACTAAAAGGTACTGTTTCATGATTCTTTTGATTTAATGTCAAGGAGTACTGGACAAAAAACAATACAACATTCAATAACAGGGAATTAAAGATTAAACCAAACAGCTAGTAAACCACAAAACTTAACTCTTTTTGGAAAAATTGTTGAAAATATCAGATATTTCTGGCCGGGATCTATGTTGGTTGAATGTGTCCAACAATGAGTGACTGTCTTGATCGAGAAGGCAAGTGAGTCAGATAATTGAATGCATATGGTACTAATTATAAATATAATCTGCAAGTGAAGTAATAGGCTTTAAGAAGTACAGTTTCTGTAGATGCAATTTTGACAACAATTGTGCTGAATTAAGAATGATAATGATCTGTAGATGCTACATATTTTTGGTTTGGAAATGAAGTACCAGTGCAAATATGAACAGGTACAAGCATTGCCACGAAGAGTGTGCATTTTAAAATACTAATATTCAGAAACCGCAATTGCCTGAAATCAATTTTGTTTGTTTATAGGGCCTAATGCAGAAACAAAGGGAATTGGAAACTGGCCTAACATCCAGTCCTGCACATGAAGATGAACAATATTTAGCGACATCTCAAAACGTGTGATCACTTTGAAGCACTTCTTTCTCTTGCCATCCACCCATCCAACCCAAATCTGGAAAATGTTAAGCTCAGGTTAATCGAGTTTATGTTTATGCGTGATAGCACTAGGCAGTGGTAGCATTTTGGAAATTATTATTGGCTACTTTTTTTTTTCTGTTTTGTTTTAGTGTTATCAACAAAAGTTTAAATATCAACATGGAAAAGATGCATCCATGGCCAGGTGATGCTTAGTTGTACACAAAGAAAAACATCTTATTAAACACCTTAGATGTTCCAAAGTACTCCACATACAATCATTTGCTTGCGTTGACCTTTAGTCAGTACCTACAGGCCAAACAGATTAGCCACTGTCTCACAACGCATCATTTATTGATTCAAATGACCGGTTGCTTTGCAATTTGATGGCATTTGAAAATGATGTAGCTTCCAGGTTTCCGTGGGCTATGTTTTTCCGATTTGAGAGAAGTGATGAGAGGTGCTGAAGGGAATTACTAGTTACTCCCAAATATGTTACTTTTGTTGCCAGCACTGCTTGCATCCCGACAGGGTTGCATTTATTGCCCAATCTTTATTGCCCCAAAATTATGTAGATTGCTTTCATGAACTGATGGTGATTTTGTCATCATGATCCATTATTAGCTTTGTACTAGGGGTAAACAGCCTATGAAAGTACATTAGCAAAGAAAATTTCAGTCTGTCAAAATTCTGTTTGTCTTCAAGTTGACTCCTAAATTTATGGCATGACAAATGTTTGCATTTGTGTGAGAAGATAGCCAAATCAAACAGGATCAGATTCCCCTGCTTTCTAGTAGCTAATTATACTGAGTAAAGTTCAGGAGCAAAATGCTGAGAAATCCTTTCCATTAGGGTTAGGCAGTGTTGTTTGGCACGAAAAGACTGCAAGAGCTCGGAGAACATAAAAATGGCAGAGATAATAGTGTGGAGCTGGAGGCGCCACACTGTGTTAGCTCTGACTCCAGCATCGGCAGTTCTTACTATCTCTGATAAAAATGGCATATATATGTTTCACAAACAGAGCATCAAGCTTTTAAGGCACACCATCAAATTTGTGTTAGCAATCAATTTTATAAGTTTATATTTAAAGGAGACTTCAATATTATGCGATTCAGTTACAAATTTATTTATGTAAAAGCACAGTTTTCATGTTCAACAAAGTGAAATAAATTCTGCTAATTATCTTTAGAATGAAAGAGATTGCAACAGTGATTCTTTAACCTTTATTATAGTTCATTTATTTGTTTAACGCTCTGCTTCTCTGGAGAGTTTTTTATTCCTTCTGCTTTTGTACTTGAGATCTCAAGTGTCACTCCATAATACAGATCGGGTCTCTGAATTAGGAGTTAAAGCTGTAGTGCATCTTAAATCAAGTTCTCACTCCAATGTAATGTGTTTGCACGATGCTTGAAATTCCAATAGATTAATGCATTTATTAGGGGGAAATTTAGTCAAAAAAAGATTAAATTTATGCTATATACAATAAGGATGTTAACAATTTAGACCATAAAGAATTTATGTATCTTGCAGGACATGCAAGTGTGCCATAGAGCCTGTTAATCCTAAATTGGTTGTCCACGTAATTCTTTGCATAGATGATTACCTACAGATGTTGTCCAGTTGCAGAATTGCATCTAATATTGAGATTTGCAAGTGTAGCCTGGGAGTTTATGAATAGCCAAAGACATGCTGTTTAATGCAACCTGCCAGTCTTTAGGACATATGCACACGTTGCATCACACACATTCATACACCCCGATACTCAGTTTGGTGGGCAGAATATATCTTTGGCTTGATGGCAACATCCCATTGTCATATTGTGTGAAGAGGCTGTGTGTACTTGTGTACTGGATGCTACACATGAATACACAGTGCCCTGTTCTTCTCACAAAACACGTTTCAAGAAAATGCACCAGTTTCAACTCATCAGAATGTGTGACAGCTATTCGCTGATTCATTTCTCGGGGCAATGCCTTCACCAGTCTAAACTTTAAATAAAGCTTGGCAACTAACTGGTACATTCACCAAGTCAACACCTCCACTGAACATATCACTTGCCAACCAGTCATCATTCTCCTCTCAGGATAAACCTCACAATGCAGACACTACAACAACAGATGAATGGACACTGCGCAACGTTGCCGGACAGGAATGCTCCCTCCCAGTGGGGGAACACTTCAGCGGTCAAGGACATTCGGTTTTGCATCTTTGTGTAAACGTCCTGCAAGGGATACAGAGTAGCTGAGCAGAGGCTGATAGCCAAGTTTGGTACCCATGAGGACGGCCTTAACCAGGATCTTGGGTTCATGCTGCATTACAGGTGACCCCACCAGACTAAACCCGGGAGCGTTTAAACTAGTTTGGCAGAGGGAATGGGGACCTACGGAGCTATGGATCAGAGGATGGGGTAGCTAGCGTATAGGCAAATACAGCATGCAGACAGTCTGTGAGGAAGGACAGACTGTTGATAGGACAAAGTTGCAGTCAGTGTGATGGGTTGAAGTGTGTCTATTTTAACACAAAGTGTCAGGAATAAGGGTGATGAACTTAGAACATGGATCAGTACTTGGAGCTGTGACGTTGTGGCCATTATGGAGACTTGGATGTCACAGGGGCAGGAATGGTTGTTGGATGTTCTGGGGTTTGGTTGTTGCAAAAGAAATATGGAGGGAGGTAAAAGGTGGGGGAAGTGACATTGCTAATCAGGGACGGTATCACAATTGCAGAGAGGGAGGTCATCGAGGAGGGTTTGTCTACTGAGTCAGTATGGGTGGAAGTCAGAAACCGGAAAGGAGCAGTCACTTTATTGGGAGTTTTCAATAGACTCGCCAAAAGCAACAGAGACACTGAGGAACAGATTGAGAGGCAGATTTTGGAAAGGTGCATAAGTTGTTGTCATGGGTGACTTCAACTTCTCTAATATCGACTAGAACCTCCTAAGTGCAAATAGTTTAGAGGGAGCAGACTTTGTCAGGTGTGTGCCAGGAACAATTTCTGACTCAATATGTAGGTAGGCCAACTATAGGGGAGGCCCTTTTGGATTTGGCGCTTGGCAATGAACCAGGTCAGGTGTCAGATCTCCCGGTGAGGGCATTTTGGTGATTGTGATCGCAACTCCCTGACCTTTACTATAGTCATGAAGAGTGATAGGGATAGGAGCGATGGTATGGGAACGTATTTAATTGGGGAAGTGGGGAATTACAATGCTATTAGGCAGGAACTGCAGAGCATAAATTGGGAGCAGATGTTTTCAGGGAAATGCTATTAGGCAGGAACTGCAGAGCATAAATTGGGAACAGACGTTTTCAGGGAAATGCACAACAAAAATGTGGAGGTTCTTGAGGGAGCACTTGCTATGAATTCTGGATGGGTTTGGCGCACTGAAGCAAGCAAGCAAGCAAGGAAGGATGGTAAGGTGAAGGAACCTTGGATGACAAGACATGGAACATCTAGTCAAGAGGAAGAAAGAGGCTTACTTAAGGTTGAGGAAGCAAGGATCGGACAGGGCTCCAGAGGGCTACAAGGTAGCCATGAAGGAACTGCAGAATGGATTTAGAAGAGTTAGAAGAGGGTATGAAAAAGCCTTGGCAGGTAGGATTAAGGAAAACCCCAAGGCGTTCTATACTTAGGTGAGAAACAAGAGGATGGCCAGAGTAAGGGTAGGGCCAATCAGGGATAGTGGAGGGAACTTGTGCCTGGAGTTGGAGGAGGTCGGGGAAGTCCTTAATGAATACTTTCTTCAGTATTCACCAGTGAGAGGGACCTTGTGGTTTGTGATGTCAGCGTAAAACAGGCTGATATGCTCAAATAGGTTGATGTTAGGAAGGATGTGCTAGAAATTTTGAAAAACAAGAGGATAGATAAGTCCCCTGGGCTAGACGGTGTATATACCCAAGATTTCTACAGAAAGCGGGGGAAGAGATTGCTGCACCTTTGGCAATGATCTTTGGTACTACTCCAGTGGAGAGTAAGGACACAATGATTAGAGGGTGGCAAATGTTATTCCCTTGTTCAAGAAAGTGAATAGGGATAATTCTAGGAATTACAGACCATTCAGTCTTACTTCTGTGGTGGACAAATTATTGAGGATAATGATGATTCTGAAAGGTAGTATTTATGATTTTTTGGAAAAGCACGGTTTGATTAGAAATAGCGTGGCTTGTGAGGGGCAGGTCATGCCTCACAAGCCTTATTGAATTATTTGAGAATGTGACAAAACACATTGAAGGTTGAGCAATGGATGTGGTGTTTATGGATTTTAGCAAGGCATTTGATAGGGGTTCCCTTGGTAGACTCATTCAGAAAATAAGGAGGCACGGGTTTCAGGAAAATTTGGCTGCCTGGATACAGAATTGGCTGTCCAATAGAAGACAGAAAGTGGTAGCAGATGGAAAGTATTAATCTGGATTTTGGTGGCCAGTGGTGTTCTGCAGGAATCTGTTCTGGGACCTCTTTGTGATCTTTATAAATGACTTGAATGAGGAAGTGGAAGAGTGGGCTAGTAAGTTTGCTGATGACACAGGTTGGTGGAGTTGTGGATAGTATGGAGGGTTATTGTAGGTCGCAACGGGACATTGACAGGATGCAGAGCTGGGCAAAGAAGTGGCAGATGGAATTCAACCCAGAAAAGTGAAGTGATTCATTCTGGAAGGTTGAATTTGAATGCAGAATATGGGGTTAAAGGCAGGATTCTTGCCAGTGTGGAGGAACAGAAGGAGCTTGGGGTCCATGTCCATAGAGCCCTTAAAGTTGCTACCCAAGTTGATTGCGTTGTTAAGGTCTGTGGCATGTTGGCTTTCATTGGCAGGGGATGCTGCAGCTCTATAAAACCTCGGTTAGACCACACTTGGAATATTGTGTTCAGTTCTGGTCGCCTCATTATAGGAAGGATGTGGAAGCTTTAGAGAGGGTGCAGAGGAGATTTACCAGGATGCTGCCTGGACTGGAGGGCAGGTCTTATGAGGAAAGGTTGAGGGAGCTAGGGCTTTTTTCATTGGAGCAAAGAAGGATGAGAGATGACTTGATAACAGGTGTACACGATGATGCAAGGCATAGATAGAGTGGATACCCAGAAACTTTCTCCCAGTGTGGAAATGACTATCAAGAGGGGGCATAATTTTAAGGTGACTGGAGGAAAGTAAGGGGAGATGTCAGAGGCAGGTTCTTTACCACCCACCACTCTGTGTAGAGTCAGATACGTTAGGGGCATTTAAGCAACTCTTGGATAGGCACATGGATGATAGTCAAATGAAGGGTATGCAGATTAGTTTGATCTTAGAGTAGGCTAATAGGTCAGCACAACATAGAACAGTACAGGCCCCTTTGGCACACTATGTTCTAAATACATTCTCACACAAGCATGCATACACTACAGCAGCACCCCCCCACACACACTCTCTTATACCCCCTCCCTCACACACATGTATCTATGGGGCAAACTTCTGTTTGACAGATACATTTTATTATGTTCAAAAGGAACACAATTTAGACAGTCAGTCAATAGGGTATTTTATGAATGCCTTCTTCAGAAATACCACTTAACTCTAAAACACAAACCGATTCCAAACAAGATCTCACACCTATCATACATTGTCGGACCTAAAACGTCACCACTTTTTTACTGATGAAACCTTTAATTCTCTCAGGACCATGACTTAAAAGGAATTTGGGGATTTACATACACTGATTAATCAATTAAAACCTTCCAACTGATTAAAGATCTAACAGCATCTTTGGTTTGTTTACTACATCCTCATGAATGGTGTGAACCTTTGATCTTTTACTTATAAAGTCTGTGTCAGATACTACCTTTCTCTCCCCCCCCCTTCACCTGAAGAAGGACCGAGGCTCTGAAAGCTTGTGTTTTCAAATGAACCTGCCGGGACTAATAACATGGTGTTATGTGATTTCTGACTTTGTCCACCCCAGTCCAACACCGGCACCTCCACATCATATCCCCTTAAATTAGTATTCTTACAAATTGTCCTGAGGACCAGGTGAAATTTTATTTTGGATGTGTAGAATTTGAATATTGCTAGAAAAAGACTGAAATCATTGAAAACACAGTACTTATCCAAATTACCTGAAGGCATCGAGATACGCAGGATTCTAAGTAGTGTAGACTGAATCAAAATTAAAAAGAATACTTGTTTTTCTGTCCTCCTTTCCTTCTGTTGGTTGAATAGCAGTCCAAATTATAGACACTTAACTTCTCAAGCCTCTACAACCATTCGATGATACATGGCTGATTGGTAACTTAACTCTAATGTTATTAGGTGAGGGGTGTAGGAAAAGGTTAGATACATGATAGACAATTGGGTGGTGGGTGGCCGAGAGTCTTCAAGGATGACTCAGGTCAAAGAAGTCTCCTGATCACCTCCCACCCTAACAGTGATAAGCCAGTAGTTTTGATGGTACTTCACTTTTTTCAATGAAAAAACATGGAGAGACTATGTCACTGCAGCAATGTCCTTCACTCAGCTGAGCTTGTTCTCACTTAGAGGAGAATTTGTTCAAACTAATCTTATTATCTCCAAGTTAAAAGGTGTTGCCATGGCCGGCTACCTACCTATGCCTGTCTCTTTGTGGGATATGTGGAACAGTACTTGTTCCAGTCCTACTCAGGACCCCACCCAGAACATTTTTTTCTACAATACATCAACAATGTCATCACTGCTGCGGTCCTCATCCAGAATTGGAAAAATTCATCATTCGTCAGTTTTGGTTCCACTTTCCATCTTCTCTCACCTTCATCTGGTTCTTCTGTTTCTTGATTTCTGTTCATTTGTGGGCATACACTGTCCAGCAACTCCCCTAGTGACCTCAACTATACCTCCTCACTCCCTGCTTCCTACAAAAGGTTTTATCCCGTTCTTGTGTTGAGGTGTCAAACTATATTGTCCCCTCCCTTATACCAGACTGTCCCCTTCATGACACTCTGGTCTGATCCTCCATCACTTCTAATACTTCTTCACTCCCCCCATCAACTTTTCATGCAATTGCCATTCACCTCCTCCAGGGCCCTAAACAGCTTCCTAGTGAAGCAGCATTTCACTTTAGCTTCTTTTCAGTCTAGGCTACTGCAGTGGCCATTCACAATGTGTCACCTTTTACATTGGTGGGGCTAAATACACATTGGGTGACTATTTGTAGAACATCTCTGTTCTGGCCATAGGAATGACTCCAGCCTCTCAATTGTTTACCATTTCAAAAACCATTCTTCTGTCATGCTAATATTTCTGTCCTGGACCTAAACAAGCACAACGTAAGTTCAAGGAACACCACCACATTTCTGCTTATGCATTTTACAGCATTGAGTCTCAATACTGAATTCAATAATGTCAGAAACTGACTATCATGTCTATTCTTACCCACTCCACCCTCACAGAAATTTCTACATGTCCTACAAAATGGCAGATATGTCCTAGCTTTATGCATTTTTTTCCCCATGGAACTCCCTCCCTAAATGGCACTGATTGTCTACCTACAGCACATGCATAGTGCTTCAAGGCATCACCTCATCACCACTTTCTCAAGGGCAACAAACGCTGGCCTAGCCAATTTCCACATTCCACGAGTGAATTAAAAAAAAGTACTCAAAAGCATTTTGAGGAATTGAGTGGAATTTAAGGAACTGTTCAGTGTGAGAACAAGCCAGAAGATGGTGGTAATGGATGGGATTATATGGGCTTCTGGAAAAAGCCAAAAGCTGCTGGAGTTTGGGCCTGCATGGGAAAAAGGAGATCAAAGTATGTTAGTCATCAGAGATTAATTGTAGGACTTTATGGGAGCTCCCTGGATGTATACAGCCCACAGAGCTTCAACTGTCAGATCAATTGTAGAATTGAGTTGTTTTTCAATAATTAAAGTTTTAGCTTTATTAAGCAGTTGAGGAATTAAATAACACTAAAAGTATAGCCCATCTCAAAGTAAGGCAGTGGTTTTATGGCTGTTTTTGACAATTCAGTCAATTCCAAAATGCTATCTCAGCAAAATCTGGATGAGACTATCACTTTGTTAACGGAACAGGTCATCCTCTACACAGCATTCAATGACTTTGCCAAAAATCATAAAAAAACATTGAAGACTAAGAAAGCAAAATTGCTCAGACTAATTTGACAGGTCTAATTTTTAATATACAACAGTGTAAGAAAAACAGTTTTAATCTTATATATATATATATATATATATTTATATATTTACACACATACACAAATATCCTCAAGTAATTTATATGCAAGTGTTTTGTTTAATGCTCAATTCAACGTGGCAAAATAGGCTCTACACTTGAAAATGAGGTATATGAATATGTTTAGTTAACACACAGTCCAGTGTCTGCTGTAAGGCCATTAAATAAAACATCATTACCAAACAGCAACCACACAACTTGAATTTTAAAAAAAAAAATGGTTCATGAAACATTTGTACAAAATAAATTAAATGTATCAAATATTTAACTGCAAGTCAGAAGAATTTTGTGGCATTTTTCTGAAAAATTAAAAATATTTTTTAAACCAAAAAAGATCAATCTAGATACACAGTTTGGGCTGCTAATATGTATTGGATCAAACAGCCAATAACCATTATACTTAAATTTACACACAAACTGATCACCCATCAACGTAACATGCTTCAAAGAAGTTCTTACAGTACAGATGTACTAAAGTTTCAGATCTTGATAATTCTGACTGCCAGATCTGAACTTTTTTGTCTTAAGAATGGATATGATTGACATCTTATTCAAGAACAGAAATGTGGTTCAGGAATAAAAATGCTTGTTTCCAAGTAAAAGCAACTGTAGAACAAAAAGTCCTAAATCATTTTAAGTAGAAAACAGCAAGAAATTGTTGTTATTTAAACAGAAGACGAACAAACGTAATGGTTTCCATCTCAAACAGAGGTCAGTTAACCTCTGCCCATGAATAAGTCCTTTCAGCACCACAGCACAAGGACAATAGTGTCTAGAAACATGTATTATGTACAGTTGAAAAGTAAGTTCAATTTTCAAAAGTTCCCCACAAAAGCCATTTTGGAGTTGGAATTTAGTGATATCTCTGCTGATGTTGCTTCTGGTAAGACAAATTTGGTGCACCACCAGCATTCCAAGAATTTTTCCAGTTATTCTTATAAGGTGAGTTTTGATTGTACTCTGATGAAAAGTAACTACTGCTGTCTTGACTGTTCTGGTTTAAAGGAGGCATGTACGATTGCCCAAATCCACTTGTTAGAAAACTCTGATGGGTAATTACATTAAAGTTCCTGTAATCTGACTCGACATTTGAATGCGAATAAAACGGAGTACTGTTATATGCAAATCCTTCTACTCTTTTGGAATCTTTATCTCCTTTGACCAATTGCAAAGTGGAAGTAGGAATATCGTTTGATGCCAGTTCAGAAGTGAGATCCACTGATGTCGTGATCTGAACATCACCTGATGCCTGCTGTGAAGACTCCTCTGAATGGATCAGCAAACCTTTTGTGCCCTGTACCTCAGTTTGTGAGCTATTCACAACATTTACATCCTCAGATTTCTCACTACAGATTTCTATCTGTGGTGAATTATCTTCAGAGTCCAATGACATGTCTTCCTCTTCATTGTTTCCTTCACTTCTTTCCAAGTTTTCTGTACCAATATTTCCCACTTCTGCCAATTCCAGTGAGTTTGAAGAAAATGTACCTAGCCATTAGAAATTACTGATGAAAATATGGCAAATCATTCAGAACAAAATCTGAACTGAAAGAGTTCTTTAAAACAAAAGTACAAAATTTATTGGAAATTTCAATTTTAGTAGCATATGCAGATACCACTAGAACGAAGCAGCCAGATAGCAGGACAACTTCTTCAGACTTTTAGTAACAATGTACTATATCCAAAGTGTGTGCAAGGATGCACTGTTGAGAACAAAGTAAATGGGACCCATTTCACAATGCCACATGACAGAAATTGCTGACTTGACTTTGCAGGGCCACTATTTATGGATTGTGACCAATACGGAAGAATCCATAAATCAACATCTGGCCTCTTCTGAACGGTCAAGACTGTTTGAGCAATCATGTTAATTGATTTAGTTCAGTTGCCCGATGAAGCTCAGTGCACCATTGCAATTTCTTTAATTAGAAAGCAGACAGCATTTAAACAAAAATAATTCTCTCATTCTTTTTCTAGTTTAGATTAGTTTCTTAAACCAGTGGGGATGAGAACATTTCCAGACAATTAAGTTTTAGCAGTTTCATTCAGTTTTGTTTTTGTAAATAATTGCTCTCCTTTTGAGATCATATGTAGTGTTTTGAAATTGACTTATCAAGAATATTAAATTAAAAAACAATTTTCTAAGCTTTCCTAATTTTATCAGTATGTGCAGGATCTGTGTTCCTTTTTTCCTCTATTTTAATTAAAACATTCACGTTTGCAGCATGATCAAAACTGAACATTAACAGGTGTGATTAACATTAAACCTTTTAGCTCAATGAACTTCCATACAATTCACTGACAACAATGCTCTCACTTTTCAGTGCGTAAATATGAAAATGCAGTGCACAACAAACTTCACAACTACTGTAAATTTTTTTTCTGCGTGTTTATAATTTTACTTTGCCTTTAGCAAACTCAAGCAATTAAAATTTAGTTCATTCATACAGCTTTGAAGCAGTACAAGTCTGAGTATTAACTTAAGATTTCTTTCAACAATTCCCTGAAATATTAAAATAAATTTTCCAGTACATTTCACTTGCCTTGCAGGCCATCTTGAGATCCTAATCCTAACAGCTGTTTATCTTCCATGCTGGAACTATGGTAGCCAATAAGATTTTTGAAGTTCTTCACAAGATCATCAATACTGGCTACGACCACTCCACACTCTGAGTAATTGAAAAGAGGCTCCATATTTTTCTCTGAAAATATAACCCCAAAGTAGATTAATTTACAATTTAGATGTACAGAAGGGAAAACGACATTGTAGCTGGAATTCAATACTTACCAGTCAGGAACACTGCGTGTCTGTGCTGTATTGTCTGTGCTTGAAGTTTAACTAAACAGTCTAATTCAATAGTGTTTCGTGATCTGGAGTCACAATCGTGGTAAGATAGAACTTCGACTAAATTACACTTCTGATACTTATTCAGCAGCGATAGAATATTGAAAGCTGCTGTATTTGTTCTGTAATAATGTGTAAACAAAAATAGTTCCATTAATCACAGTACACAGCTACTAAGTACCCCTGTGGTTTGAACATCTGAATCAGTTCATACTAATAACAGAATCATGCAGATATTTATTTTGACAAAGACAATAAGACTTGTACAATTGAAGATCTTCAGTTCCAATGCCCTATATATCCACAGGGAGAAAACAAAAGAAAAAATCCATTCCGATTTAGTACTCGCTAATTTTTATTTTCGTACCAATGATTCTGTGCCAATAAGTTAGACAGTCTGATCTTAGAGGATAAAATGTCATATGCCATCTTTCCCAAATGGTACAATTACATGTTAATTGTGGAAAGTTACAAGCTGTTTACAGTAAGATTAGTATGCAAATTTGTTTGGTGATAGGAACTATGAAACAGGAATAGTAGTCCATTCACAGCCTTCACCACCCTCAGTGAAGAAAACCCCCTGGGCATCTTAGTCACAAATGGCCTGCTCTTGTCCCCACCCGAGTGCAACATCCTTCTGGACCCACTCTGTTGGCTGTTTTCTACATTATATATTCCAATATTCTTTTACTTTTTGTCAAAGTATTTTAACATTAATAATGCCTTTTTAATTTTCCTGTTTCGTTGTCTTTGAGGTTAGGAGCTAGTCGGCAGCAACAGTGGTAGGCAGAGCATTTAAGACACCAGTAACTATGGGCTGGTAGGTTGTCTACACCTCTTAGGGGAGGGATTCAAGCCCCACATCCGGAGGCTTATGCTGGTAAATCAGAACAGTTTCCCTCATAATTTAGAATTTATTGAGAATCTGCAGTATTCCCTAATGAGCCTCTCGTACATTCAAACATCCAATGCAAAACTGAACAAATATTCTGGGGGAAACCCTGACCTCTTACATTTCAAAAGCCAATCCCTGATAAAGACCAAGAAAGAGTGCTGCGTTGTTTGAAGTCTAAGGAAGGCCATGAAGGATTAGCAGTCTTAAGAGGGATTCTTGTTCAAACAGCAAATTGAATTGGGGAGGAAACAGCTCACACAAGAGCATGGATGGGTCAGTATCCATAAGAGTTCATGTAGAAAATGTTCACAATTTTCAATAGTATACATTACCTATATAATATTATTGAGATCTATGTACCAAAGGTCAACTTTGATCAATAATCAACTATGGTATCTGTAATAGATTATTATTGATTTGTTACTATTCACCAATATGAAATGAGACAACACACTAACCTTGCCAGCTCCTTCAATTTTTTGTGCATTTTGCAGTGAACTTTCCAGACCCACTTACTATCAGGAGTACTCAAATCTTTAAGAAAGTCCAGGAATATCTGAAGTTTTTCTGGAAAAAAATTGTTTTATATTGTTCAACAACAAGTACAATAACACTTCTGCTAAACAAATATAATACTGTATTTGGAACTTTAACAGATCAACATGTTAAACTGTCAGGCCAGATCCTAATAAGCAGTGACAGGATTCCATTTCTCAAGGCATGTTATCTAAGACACAAAGTTGGGGATGGGGTGCTAAAGAGAGTGATGGAGAGAAGGAATGAATCTCATCCTTCATTTTAAAACTTAAAAATACAAGTATTAACCAGACAGACCCATTCACAATTCTTTATTTTCTAATTTAAAACTAAAAGATTGTCTAAACTCTCAATCCTGTTTAACATAATATGGCAGTGACTAAAACTGTCACTAAACAGTGAGCTGTTTGCAGGCTAACTTACCAACAGGAACACACTCTGGATTTAGGACTGTTTCATCCGACACCATAAATCCACCAGATACAAACAGTTCATTGTAGGTGTGATTCTGTACATCGTCCAAGCTATCCACTCCAGCAAAACTGACACGGGATAACTTCTTCAAAGATATCAAAGATGGCACCTGCAATTAAATAAAACTTTTCAATAAACATACTTCTCAGTAGCAAGTACAAATACCTCCACATTCACACAAACCTAAAAGCAAATCTGAAATACCTTAGTCATAATGCAAATGCTGCATAAATCAGCTTACATTGTCAGTAAGGCAAGGTAGATGAGTATCACTGCAAGTTTCAACTTGGTTAATCGGGCTAAGCTTTATCTTTAGGCTAATATTGCACCAATATAGTACTTCTTCAATGCTAAACTCTGCTTGAGGGTTTCCTAAGTTTTGGGTCATGACTCCCAGGTTAGGTTTTGGATGCAGCATGGAGCTCAGCTGTGAGACCTTTAAATGCTCACTTCTTTTATTGGTATTAAATCAACTCATCACTGAGGCTTGATCCTGCTGCTTTTTCATCAACTCACAGGTAGAGAGGGAGGAAAAGGTATTGAAAGAAACTGATATGAAGAAGGTAGGGTCGGTTGAAGTAAGGGAAATGAAGAAGGGTTAAAAAAGACTGAGACCGGGCACTCCAAACTTCTTTCATCACCACTGTTCCACTTAAAGCCCCCCTTTAAAAAAAAAAAATCATACCCCTACCTCTGGTATCCCCCAAACAAGTGTTCACCTGTGATCAAGTTAAGGTTGAAACGTTAAAAATGTGTTCACACCAGAAAGATGTTTTGGAAGCACTTGACTCAAAAAACGGGCTCAAAATAACACACCACTGTCAGACTACGTTCAAGTGTGTTCTGGCAATTTATTCCAATAAAGTCCAGGAAATTTGCTTCAAATTTTGTACTCATTTAAGCGAACAGATGGTTCATTTGCGTCAAACTGAATAATACAAGCACGACATTATTTACAGACATGACAAAAGTAACATCCTGCAATAAATTCAATACCTGAAAGCTGCAGGAAATTACTTTTTTTTTTAAAAAAGGTACATATTTGTGGAAATCTTCACATTTAACAGATAACAATTTATATTTTGTTGAACTTCAGCAGAGTAGAAAATACTCAATCGAATGTGAAGGAAGTTTTGAAGAATGTCTTCACCTTGTGAATGTGAGATGCAATGTCTTCATTTTGAATTATAATCAGTAATTTATCCATTGAACCGTCTTTTTTTTTCAAAAACTCCTCTGGATGACACTCCTTATTACCCAATCCAGTCAAATATTCCTGCATGATTCAGAATTAATGAATTGTTTACAAACTGTATCACAATTTAGAATACTTTTAAAACTGAAATTCCATTTAAAACAATTATTGTGAGCATATCCCTCCCACTCTTTTGTTTCATTTCCTTGGTCCATGCTAAATGTGCTTTTACATTAACACCAGGGTGTCTGTACTGGTCACAATGACAGGGGATACTGTTATTAAACTAGATGTCCCAAAACTGCTTACCAGTCTATCTTAATATCTATGATCCACCAGTTTAAAAAGTGAATATTTGTAAAGTTCATTAAAACATTATAATTTCCTTACTCCTACATACATAAAATATCACAAAAAAACATGAATATCTCTGACAATACGCTTAGAGAAACAGAACAAGGACATTCCCAACTTTAAAACTGAGATGAAACATAGATGAAGAAACTTATTTCCCCTTCCATGTCACCATTATGACAGAGGTTCCTCAGTTTTCTTCCAACTTCAATACTAAATCCCCAAATGAGGACCTAATATTTGATAGCATTACAGTAGTTGCAACATTTTATAGACCCAACCCCTCCCAAACTGGTTCTCTCCAGGAAAGACTCTGCCAAACCCAGGATCGCACAGATGGCTTGGACAAGACCAGTATTGTTAAGGGGAAGGAAGTAATTTCTAATAATCAACAACATAGCAGGCCAGTGCATCTCAATATCACAACAATAGAGTGAGATAGCATGCACTTATGTCAAATTGATACTGTGTAGCAATATAAATCAAGCATTTACAACCAATCCTTTCAACTTAAAGGGTTATGTGCTGGTATCATTTGAGTGATCTTGCCTATTACCCCTCCTCAGTTGTCATACCCCAAATTAAGTCCAGTGCTTTAGCAGAGGTCAGATTAAGGCTCTATACTACTTTATGTACCCATGACAGAATTTGTTTCTTTTTCTTTCTGTGAAACACAGCATGATTCAACATTCAGTTACAGTTCAACGTTCCTTCTGGCTTACTGAAAACACACAAGAACCGATTTCAGTTTGATTGACATTATGAGAGTGTCATTGTACCTTTATTTCTGCACAAACAGAAGTCTTCTCCACTTCATAAATGTAAAACTTCACCGTATTCTTCTGAACATCCTTAATAATTTCAACTAAGCTGCAAAATACTTCAGGGTTTAATTGCTGAATTAGGTTAGTTAAACACGGTTGTGTTCCAGGAAGCCCCACAGTCCCACTGGGTTCTTGCGCTGAATGCACCATATCCTGTTGGTTCCCCAAGCTTGGGGTTTTCTCTGGTGACAATCTTTTGTCTTCCCCTACTGCAGCAATGTAATCGGAATCATCGACTGAGCTAGTGTGCCCAGAGGTTTGTGATTGCACTGCACTCTCAGACAGGGAGACACCAGTTTTTGGATCTTTTTCAGGCCCTTGAATCTTTTCACAGGGAATCACTTCTTCATATATGGAGTTTTTACAGTGGACAGATTCTTCTGTTGTGCACACTGAAGTATTTAACTGAGAACCTGTGGATGGGAGTAGTTCTTGTATGACTCTTTTGCAGTTTACATTTTCTTTTTGCATTCTCTGAGCTAGCTCTGGGGAAGATGATGGAAGAAGATTCAACTTTGTACAAGATAAGTCAGAGCATGCATCAGCAATTACACTGTTCATCCTCTTGCGTAATTTATTTATATAACTTTGGACAGAAACTTGGTGTGACTGGACATTTGAATACCTGGATAGTGCTGGAACCTTTCGTGGAGCAAGAAATATTGGTTTTTTGTTGTCAGAACCATATCGGACCTTTTCTTTCTTAAGCAATTGTTTCATTTTATCTGAGAATTTACTGTACTCTGATAGAACAGCATTTTCAATTGCTGAAGCCGAGTCACCCTTCAGATCAAATGGATGGCCATTGGTCTCATAAGCTGCAAAATCCGGCTGGAAGTCCTTCTGAACATTGCTTGCTCCAGCGTCAGAATCGGAAGGCGACTGATGACTAATGTTCGACTGGCGAGTTATGACACGTGGATCTTCAGGACATGAATCCTCTGGTGGTAAATAGAACAGTTGTTCAATCCGTGATTTCATATCTACAAACGAAGACAGCTATTATCGTACATTCTATAAACTAGACACACGAGGCGTTCTAGTAACGCTAATGCTTGACGTTATTCAACTAGTACGCCATCAGAGGAGACCACAATTTTAAAATCAACAGTGCAATGACTACACTGGAGTAGGAGACAGCATCTGCGCTGTTTCATGAGCAGTTCTGACGTAATGCCCTCAACATGCAAAAACCTCACCACTTGCTCAAAAGCTTTGCCACAATGCAACTCTAGTAAATTTTAAAGAAAGTCCTAATTGCAAGCTGTATAACAATGTTTAATTATTGATAATCCAGTTACAGTCAAAACAGAAGCATTACCTTCATCTTATGACTCTTTTAAACAAACAAAAACAATGGAGTTTCATCATAAGTTGCTGGAACACTAATTTTCATCAAATGAATACAGATTATATTAACCCTTACAATTTCTGTTTCAGAAAGTTAACTACCTGGACAGAGCAAAGAAAAATTGTTATGAAGAAAGCAAGTTCACAGATTAATCAAGTAGTTTCAAAACCTGGGAAGGAACAAACAGAAGGGTTTTTGTTTTATATAATTGCCTTCCCTATTTTAAACATTTAATGCCTTCAAGTATGAAGCTACAAATAATCACTGTACAGTATTTCTCAAATGTCAATTACACAACATCTTACCAGTTATGGGAATAAGTTTCCAATTGATTTCACTATCACTGGCGCAATCTGAGGTGGTCACCTTCTTGCTGTACAGCTGTTCAAGGGAGGCATTTGTGCATGGACTACAACTTTCAGCACTTCCTGTACTTCCAATGCTCTGCTCCTTAACAGGGGATACATAAGCACAAGAACAAATTCAACAACCTGGACTAAATGTTGACACCTATACATTTTGAATGTTGAGTGGCCTTATTCCTTGCTGGAAAATCTCAACATTCAATGCTAGCAATTTAGCACTTCATTTTTCATCAAAAGGTTTGAGGAAATAATCCAAATTAAGGCTTTAAATAATTACTTTTTTACACTTCATTTGTTAGCATGGGTCAAACTAACTATCCAGCACCACTATCATACATGCTTTCCACTGGATGTGTAGATGTCCGTTAATAAGTACATGTAAAGGCAAAGGGAAGGTGGCTGACTGGTCAATTGGAAATGCAAATTAGGCATGAAAAAGATATTTTCACAGTAAAGATGGTTTTTTCAGGAAAACTATTATGCACCTTTGAAGAAAAACTGTAATTGAAGCAACTAAAGGCACTGAAGAGAACAGTGGTCGACTTTAAAGTCCCACACTAATATTTTTAACTGTTTGCCAGAGTCAGAACCTGCTGTGTCAGACTAGAAGTGAAACAGGTTATAGTACCACAGAATCATTAGTTTGCTTCAATTAAACAAATGACACTTGAAAGGATCATAACATTCTGTATGATCACCCTAACAAGGCAGTCATCAAACCCCAACACTGCTAACTCTACCATTCTGAATATTTTTTAAGTCAGCATTAAGCTGATGCATCACCTTATTTAACTGTATTACTGAACATTTTATTTTAAAAATGTACCTTGTAATAGGTCATGCTAAAGATAGAATCATACGAATCATAACAGAGGTGACCACCATTAGGTCTAATGAGTTCATGTTGGCTCTGTACATTTTATCATTGCTATTAGCCACTCTATCCCCAAAGTACTATAAATCATTTTCATTGTTCATCTAATTTCCTTCTGAAATTACTCATCGCCTCTACTTTTCTAACCTTGTAATGTGAATGGTGCCTACATATGGCGACAGTATACACTTCACTGTATTTTATATTGAATACATGTGACAACAAAACGATATTCACATTCACTGTAGGTAGCAGGTTTCAGGATTGGTTTGCTGTATTAAAGCTTTTGCTATCTACTAATGACCCAGGTGATACCACTGATTGATTTACATATATTTGTGCAAATTTTAGGACCATAAATAAAATGCTTCACAGTGTCACAACTAGCTAGCAAGTCTAACGGTCTTGGAAGCTGACACCTTTAGTGTCTGAACAAGATTGCAGACTTTTAAGATACCAATACAGTAATGTACATGGATGGAATCCTCTCAGTGGTGGCATTGATTTGAAACATTAAATCAAACAAATAAAATATCATGCAGATATACATGCTCCCTTTCTCACCTCATCCAGTCTCAATTCGTATCAATAGATTAATGACAGACAGAAAACCCCATTGTAAATCAGTGTTACTTCTCAAACTGGATTTTCCAGATTTTCTGTGGTAATGGCAAAAATGAAAGCATTTCCCATCATTATGCCACCGAAACAGACAGCGCCTCTAGAGTTGGTATATGCGCAGTTAAAAGAAGAAATCCGAAAAGGTGCAGTCAGTGAGACAGTCTACGCTTCCCCAAGGGTGCAATGTAGCTTTTCCTATTAATTTTAATCTTTATTGCCATCCTGATTTGATAAAAATGCCCATGTTTACACATGCAGTCTCACTGAAAAAGATCCTTGTAAAGAACAGCACTTTGCTGAATGAGATATAATTCTGTTTTTAACTTAACAATTACTAATAAACATTTAATTAGGTGTAAGGCACTAATTTTGTTTCAGGAATGTCTAATTGTTCCATGATAAAACTTTTTAAAAAAAAAAAAAATTTTCTTAAATAAGTTTCTTAATTTTAGTTTCAACCATGATCCAAATGTTGTCCTTTATTTCGTGATCTAAAAGTTTCAACTAAAAGGTAAAAAGATTCAATGGTTTTAACTTCCTAATTTCCGTGTATGAATATTTCATTATGATTAGCTCTACCTGCTTGATAGCATTAATGCTTCTCCACTGCAAGACACTTCCCTAACTTGGCATGAGATTTCATCTACCAACAGTAAAGTTTGGAAATTTCACCATGGAGGTTACTGAATACTTGTGGGCAACCTCTTTGGAGGTCAGTGACAAAAACCTGCCACTTACTACAACATCCAGGTCAGTAAACAAATTCTCTAATTTGTTTTCGAGCAGTAGGCAGCAAAAGAAACACAGACTAGCAAGCCTTACCTCTGGGTACTCTGCTCTCAAACTGTACTGCTGTGAATGTTCTCCAGAAAGTTGGTCCTTCATTTTTATTCTGAAATGAATATCATCAACATATGCTAAACCAGAACCACTTCCACATAACCTCGAACTTTCTCGCTCAAAGGCAGGAATAAAGGCTTCCTGAGTGTGCTCTTGATTTGCTGCTTCAGCGTGTGGCGTGTGACCGATGTTTTTCTGATTCAGTTGTGCTTTCTCATTAGTCAAGCTGTTACTTTGGTCCCAACAGTAATCCAAATTCTTGCTTTGCAGATCACTACCACTGGAACAAACCGGCATTCTTGCATCCTGGTTTAATGGAACTTCTGAGCCAGTGCTCTGACAATTTGAAGATTTGAATATATCAAGCAACAAGCCAACCAGTTTTTCAGTATCTGGGGCCAAAGTTGTGGTAGGTTCACGTTGCCTCAAGTCAGATTCATTGAAGCCAAGCCCATTTGTTATTTGATCAGTTTCAGATAATCTTGATTCATCAACTGCCAGGGACCCTGAAAAGAAATCACCTTCTTAAAAGAAACTGATTTTAATTGCATATTAAAATTGTGAATTTAACTATATGTAATGTCACAACGATATAAAACGACAACAGATTTTGCATCCCATCAGCCAGTTTTTCAAAAATGGAGATCAAAAAAACTGACAAAGTTGGTACAGGAAACACCCGAGCTACACAGGTTGACCAATTTCATTACACTTGGTTTTCCAAAGAAGAGTAAACATTGGGCTCAAACTGAGAACTGTTTCTCTCTCCACAGATGCTGCCAGACCTGTTGAGTTTCTTCATTACTTTTACTTCATGAAACCAAGTGGAGCAGACAAAAAAAGATAGTCCGAGCTGAAGTTAAGATATTCCCCCTTCCTGTCCTAAAGGCACCAAAGCCAGTTAGCATACGATCTCAGAAAGCATGAAGTGGCTTTCATCACCCAGTTGATTTATACCATGAATAGAACCTTCACATTGTGAAGCCTGGAAACAAAACTTCAGCAAACAGGCAATATAAAACCAGCTAATATTTCAAAGGGCTTCTTTGGCAGAGCAGGTGAGATGAATTTTAGACCACACAACTAAACACAGGCTGGAGACGACCCAGTGGCCAGTCAAAGCAGGATGGAAAAAGACACAAGGAAACAGAACTTAAAAGACCACTGTAATTTTAGTCTTCTGATGTTTCAGTAAATGAACTGAACACCTACCGTCTTAGGTTAAAACCTCACGCCTAAAAGACAGCCAAAATACTCATGTTGGGCTTGGAAGTATAAGTTTCTAATGCTTATTTCTGTAAATAAAAGTTTATGAAGTGTGTCAAGTTTAGGATGTTGATCTATTTTTAATCAGCTGATTTCCTTGAACAGTATGCCTGGTAAATGTCAGAATGTTCCACTTCACACGGTTGGCCAACCCCAGCAATCTTGACAATTCATTCACTACGTCTATAAGATGACAAGAAAAGGTAAGAATCCCATGGGAGGAGAAAACCGGTCATAAATTACCGACACAGAAAAGGGCTGGCATTGTACTAGAAAGCGTTCCCAAGTGGGACAATAAACTCTAGCCTAAAGGACCTCAGGTTAATCCTTTATTTATTCAGGGGATGAGGGGTGTCGCTGGCTGTGCAACATTTATTGCCCATCCCTAACTTCCCAGAGGGCAGTTAAGAGTGAACCACATTGCTGTGGGTCTGGACTTGCGTGCAGGCCAGATCAGGTAAGGATGGCAATTTCCTTCTAAAGGACAATAGTGAACCAGATGGGTTTTTCCGACAATCGACAATGGATTCACGGTCATCGTTAAGATTCTTAATTCCAGATATTTGTTGAATTCAAATTCCAACATCTGCTGCGATGGGACTAGAACCCTGGTCCCCAGAGCGTTATCTGGGCCTCTGCATTAACAGTCCAGCAATTATATCACTAGGCCTTCGCCTCCCCATATGGGCCTTCATCATGGCTACTTCAATTCACTAGCACTGACAAGCACAATATTGTTTTCAAGTCAGCTCATCATTTACTCTTCAAACAAAATCACACCAAAGGGATGTGGCCAGTGTAATGCAGAATTAGCGCAACAGCAAGGGTTCAACACATGTACTGTCTCACCATGATCCATTGCTGACAGTGATGCCTCTCAAGCTTTATATAAATAATTTTCTCTTTCTAATAGAGTGTGTAGTTAACATTTAAAGTCTGAAAAATGTTACTGGTTTCCCTCTTCACTGATATATATTCCTAACACTTTCTGGTTATATTTCCAAATTTTCAGATGACAGCTCTGGGGGTTGTTGCCAAACAAAGAGACCTAGGGGTGCAGGTGCATAGTTCCTTGAAAGTAGAGTGGCGGACAGACAGGGTGGTGAAGGTGGCGTTTGGCATGCTTGCGTTCATTGGCAGGAACAATGAGTGTAAAGTTGGGATGTCATATTGCAGCTGTACAGTGACATTAGTGAGGCCTCTTTTAGAATACTACGTACAATTCTGATTGTCCTTTCATAGTAAGGATGTTAAATTTGAGAGGGTGCAGAAAAGATTTACAAGGATGTTGCCAGGATTAGAGGGTTTGAGTTATTGAAAGAGGCTGAGGCTTTTTTCCCTGGAGCATCAGAGACTGAGGGGCATATAAAATCAGAGGGGCATAGATGGGGTGAATTGCCAAGGTTTTTTCCTAGGGTGGGGAGCCCAAACTAAAGGGCATAGGTTTAAGGTGAGAGGGGAAAGATTTAAAATGAACCTAAGGGGCAATCTTTTCATGCAGAAGGTGGTGCATGTATGGAATGAGCTGCTACAGGAAGTGGAGGAGGCTGGTATAATTGCAACATTTAAAAAAACATCTGGATGGCTAAGTGAATAGGAAAGGCTTGGGGGGGGGATGTGGGTCAAATGCTGGCAGGTGGCACTGGGTCAGATTGGGATGTCTGGTCGATGGACTGGTTGAACCGTGGGGTTGTGGGGTGTGGGGAGGGGGAGGTGAAGCTGTTTCTGCGCTATGTGGCTCTATTGCAGTTATTTCTACATGTATATGGTCCTTATGAAGTCACAATATAAAATCAAATCTCCTTTGAGCCATGCTGAATGTTTTTTATCCTCACACATGAAGTTATCAGCTTTGAAACTAGCCAAATCCATTTCAAAACAGAATTCTTAAATCAGTGAAGAGAATATTCATTTCACAAATCTGGGCTACACCCAAATTACGTACCCATCCAGAAGTTCAAAGTTGATAACCAAACAAACTACCTATAACATTTCATGAAGTTAAACATTAAACTAATACTTAAATGCTGCGTTCTTTTACCTTGTGCGGTCTTCATATGCTTGTTGCTCCTCTCTGTAACAGATTCCAATTTTCTCTTTATTCCAAGGTTATTTTTGTCAGATATACAATGTGTAAGTCCTTCAATATTCATTATATTAGTTTCTCCTGGACCATACCTTTTCCTGCTGTATATTAAATCAATAAGCTCTTGAATTTTATCAGGATCATAATCAGCCATATTATCAGAAGGCATCACAAAGTTACTATCAGCCATGATGCTGCTCATTTGAGGATCCAGAGGATCTTGAACAGCAACCTCTGGTATAGGATTCTCAAATTTCTGCTCCTCTCCAAAACATGCAGCAGGTGAGCTCAGTAACTCAGTCTCAGACACTGGATATTGGTTTAACATCTCAACAGCTTTGGAAACTTCAAACTGATAGCGAATAGGGTGAAAGAAATAAGAGCGCAAGATTCTTGATAAATTTGATCTCTTTTGCCTGGTTGAAGAGAACCTTTTTTCCTCGTAAGAGGGAATGACAAATTGACTAGGATTTCCATTTTCAGCACAAGCTACTTTTCCTTGTGAATTCTTTAGGTAACCAATTAAATTATTTTCAAATGCAGCATCTATGGTTGAATTCTTTAAGCTACAAGGCAGCTCTTTTCGTATTTTATCCAAAGCAAAGTGCAATGCCGGTACGAGCTTGGATAACTGTAGCATGACTTCTGAATCATTGCAAACAGTCGACACAGACTCTGTATTTCTCTTTATCTCATCTACAAAAGGAACACAAACAAGCAATAACTTATTAAGCACATTTACGTAGCAGACCAATGTGAATTAAAATGCAGAACTCGGCAGAAAAGGAAAGAAAATTTGCAGGAAATATGTCCAAGCTTATATTGCGTTTGAGGATAATTTTTGCAACGAAGTTGTAAAATATTATTCTTCTTAAAAATAAATTTCACTTCACACTACTTGTTTAAAGAAATTCAGTAATATTCACACTGAAAAGATAAATTTTAAGATTGTGTCAACTTGCAGTACAATTTATTCAATTAAACAAATGAGGGCAAAAGTAGTCCAAAATCTAATTAAAGGGGAATATTTTAATCTATTAATTTAAACTGAGACACACAAGATAATTACTGCTGCTGTATTCAGCCCATCCAGCCAGAGTGGCAATGAATATCTGCTTTTATTAACAAATGGTGGATATGAGAATGCAAAGATAGGCAAGTAGGTACTGATTATAACAAAATTACTTAAATGATGATTTCATACAATAACAAGCATGCATGTTTATGAGGACTTAATATCATAGTTTCGTATAAAATGTTTTTGAACCTATTTGTGCAACTTCATACAGGTTTAACTTACCAATACCAATCAATCTAGATTCTGGAAACAAAAATAATGCTTGAAGAAACTTGGGCTTCGAGCTTTGAGATTCTGATTTAAACAAAAATATATTCAGAATAAGAATTACCAATCAACAGCATGTAGCTGCACTTAAGTTTGAAAATTTCATAATTCTACATCAATATTTAACATAAATCTGAGCAATCACACTTACCATTATCTGCCATCTCTAATGGAGAAAATAAAAGTAGAAATCCCCGATCACCCAACGGTTTGAGAAGAACCTATGTATAAAGATATTAAGCCTTTAAATGCTACAAATATGAACAAGAGTGGATTGGCCCAAAGGAAACACTACTGGGGATGGCAATTGCTTGGAAAACACTGCACTATAGTACTCAGCATGCAAATAAAGGAACAACAACAACAGCATACATGCATTACACTTTTGAGTTTAAAATCTTCAACTTGTTAACTGAAGAGCAAGCCAAATTGAGTGGAGCTTCAACCACTGCAGTTACTCCCTAAGCAAGATATTAACGCATGTGATTGTAGCATTTTATTCAAATGTCGAGTTCTTTTTCAATACATCTTTCACTACACCTCAACGGAATTAAACATGTAACTCACTAGTTTTTCCTCTTCCAGTTTATGAAGCAGAGACTCCAAATTGCTTCCTGCTTTTCCTTGTTCCACAAACTCATACAAGCTATAATATAATCCATTCTTCAGTGCTGGGGGGAAAAATTAAACTGGCTCTAAGCATTGTTGAGCAGAACTCATTGGCCTGACATTTCAATAAATGAGACACCTGCAAGAAAATTTACACATCAACTTCTCTTCAGGGTCAGCAGGCTATTTAAAGTGCCTGTATTGTGGGTTGTTTCAAATGACAGAAGAAGAGGTAAGAATGGGGGAGAAGGGGTAAGGGTTGGGGGGAGAGGGGCAAGCACAATTTTAAATTTCATTCTGGTTTTAAAGATGGTAGCGTGTGGAAATGTTCTAATTTGGAAGGGAAAAAAAGATTTCAACAGAAATTGCTGGAAAAGCTCAGCAAATCCGACAGCATTTGTGGACAGAAATCAGAGTTAATGTTTTGGGTACAGTGACCCTCAGAACTGTTCTGAGAAGGAGTTGCTGGACCTGAAACATTAACTCTGATTTCTCTCCATAGATGCTGCCAGACCCACTGAGCTTTTCCAGCTATTTCCGTTTTAGGATCTGATTTCCAGCATCCACAGTTCTTTTGTTTTTTTAAAGAAAGAAAGACATTGATTAGCTAGCCCTCCTTCTCCAATCTCAACTATGCATCAGAGAGCACATGGAGAAGCTGAGGAGTATCAAGAATTTCAGTTCAAGTGATTGATTTAAGTTATTCACAAAAGGTGAGAGTGGAAATTATAACAAAAAGGTCAACAAAATGTTTAATCAGAGTCTAAGTTCTCACCTTCTCTTGTCCCCGAGAAAGTTATTTTCCGGAACACTGTTATTGGTACCTTGTTTTTTAAGCAATCAACACTCATAACTGTTTCAATATCAAGTTTCTCCGGCCTAAAAGAAAGATAGACTTGATAAAAGGAAAGACCTATGAAAATTCATAAAATCTGCATAAACGCCAAATGCCCCATCTAAAACGGGAACAAGCAGGAAATGTTTAGCTATTCAGTTTGTCATTAATTGAAATGATCTTAGTTCAACAGTCATATACCTAACTTAATAGGGCCAGGTAAGCTATTTACTATAAACTTGGATCACAACAAGCATAAAACGATAATCACTTCTTTTTAAAAAAAGTGTCAACATTCAAGGCTTTGAAATGTGGTAAGAATGAAACGTCAATGTGAAGATAACATTTGGCATTTCACACAGCACAGTCTTCTGTTTGGATTGGAAAAACAGCATAGAAAAGGAGGTTGGTGAGCTGCAGGCACAATTCACAACATGGGAATATGAAACTGTGGCAATAATCGAACTGACTTACAGAACAGGTAAAGCATTGATAAAAGAAGCAATTACAAACACTGGAAAGATATAGTTGGGAATCAAAAGCAGCATTTGTTTGGTTATGTCTGACAGGAGGTACACAATATTATATTCTACAGGCCACAAGATTTTTTTTTGGTGGGGGTGGGGGGGGGGGGGAGGGTTGCGGAGAAGTTGAAAGAGCAGATCTTTGGATGAATTACAAAAAGATTCAAAAACTGCTATTGGCACCACTCCACAAGACAACCAGCTACCCAAGCTAACTGACCGCTACAGAAGTACAAAGTAGTGATGAAAAGAACTTTAATTATCTTAAGTGACAAAGATAGTAACTAGCAGTATAAAAGGTAAAGACAGAATTCCTAAAATGGACACAAGGGATTTTTTTTTGATTGGAGTACTCTTAGCCCAATCAGCAATAAGATGAAGTGGAGCACATTTCTGTGAGAGGATTAAGGGAACAGCAATCATTTTATCACATTTAAAATAGTAATGAGAAAGGGCAAGATATAAACGATAGGATAGGAGGGGGTTACAGGGATAGGGTAGGGGGATGAGTCTGGGTGGGATGCTCTTTGGAGGGGTGGTGTGGACTAGTTGGGCTTATTGGCTAGCTTACACACTGTAGGAATTCTATATTTAAAAAAAAAACTCAACTGGCGTTAAGTGAATCAATTTCAGTGAGTTAAGAGATCTGGTCCAAATGTAATGAAATTTAAAAAAAAAAGGATAAGCAAAACAGTAAGAAAGCAAATATTATCAATTCTATGCCAAATTTAAGAAAAGATTGTTAAGTTTATGTTCTGATCAAGGAGAAGATGCATTCCTGCAAGGAGTACGATTTCCAATGCTAGACTTCCCGGGATGACCAAAGATTGGTCAAAACATTGACAGAAAATATAGGCTTGTAACAATTACCTGGCTATTAGTTTAGTAGAGAACAAATCTGAATGTTGAAAGCGAAGAAAATTATCTTAACTATCTTAAATAGGAGGTAGAAGTGAAAGTACAAAAAATAAATTGATAGCCATCATAAAAGAGAACATAAAAACACCTTTTATAAACACAAATAGTGAAAGAGTAATCCGAGGACAGATGGTTTCAAGCACCAAAGAAAATATATTCTCAAAGAATTAGGGGGAAACGTTCAAGATGCTGAATGTAGTGAAGATAGATATAATGTACTCAAAGTGAGTGTTGGCCATGTGGCAGTAAAACGAGGCAGCAGCACAGATTCAGATGAATACCATTGCTTCAATTGTATAGGACCTTTGTCAAAGCACACCGATAGTACTGTGCGCAGTTTGTGTCTCCTTACTTCAGCAAAAATATAACAGAGGGACAACTGTGACCCCACAAGGAGGGCAACACATGTTCACCAGACTTGTCCCAGGACGAGTTCAACTGTCCAACAAGACTTCAAGAAGACAGACTGGGCAAACTAGGCCTGCATTCTATAGAGTTTCAAAGAATGGGAGGTAATCTTGTTGAAACTTAAAATATTTAAAAGGAGATATTTAAGCGTGATGATTCCTCTGGCTGGAGATCCTAAAACTAGGGGACACAATTTGAAAATAAGGGGAATGCCATTTAGGTCCAAGGGGGACAATGGCTCAGTGATATTGTCGTTGGACTGTTATAGACAATAGACAATAGGTGCAGGAGTAGGCCATTCGGCCCTTCGAGCCAGCACCACCATTCATTACGATCATGGCTGATCATCCACAATCAGTATCCTGTTCCTGCCTTATCCCCATAACCCTTGATTCCATTATCTATAAGAGCTCTATCCATCTCTTTCTTGAAAGTATCCAGAGACTTGGCCTCCACTGCCTTCTGGGGCAGAGCATTCCATATATCCATCACTCTCTAGGTGTTAATCCAGACAGCCAGATAAATGTTCTGGGGACCCAGGTTTGAATCCCACCACGCCAGATAGTGGAATTTGAATTCAGTAAAATATCTAGAATTAAGAATCTAATGATGACCATGAATCAATTGTTGATTGTAAGAAAAAAAAACCCATCTGGTTCACTACTGTCCTTTTAGCAAGGTAACTGCCATCCTTACCTTGTCTGGCCTACATGTGACTCCAGACCCACAGCAATGTGGTTGACTCTGAACTGCCCTCTGGGCAATCAGGGATGGGCAATAAATGCTGCCCGGCCAGTGACACCCTCATCCCGTTAATGAATTTTAAAAAAAAAAATTTAAAAAAGCTTTGAAATTCTCCACCACAGAAAGCTGTGGAAGCTCAGTCTTTGAGTATTTTTAGAGTAAAGATTGATAGAATTCGGATTATCAGTGGCATACATGATTGTGGGGATGGGGTGGGCAAAAGGCTTGATCAATCAGCCATAAATGATTTGAATGGCAGGACAGGCTCGATAGGCTGCATGGCTTCCTCCCATCCCAATATTTCTAATATACTTAACAACAAAATGAAAGTACTGAGATTAGACAGCAGAAGCACAGATACAAAACTGGCTAAAAGGAGGATATCACAGAGTAAACATGAAACATCATTTTACTGATGGAGGGAAGCATGCTGTTGCC
Organism: Ginglymostoma cirratum; assembly: GCA_024137785.1. NCBI lineage: Eukaryota > Metazoa > Chordata > Chondrichthyes > Orectolobiformes > Ginglymostomatidae > Ginglymostoma > Ginglymostoma cirratum. Next base: position 28,513,699 of record JAHRHZ010000064.1, read on the forward strand.
CAAGATGGATATTAAGACTACAATTCATTTTGAAATATATTAATGCCCTGAGCTTTGGTTTACAGGGAATAATTTCAAAGTCTGCAGATGATATAAAAGTCAAATTTGATAAACGATGAGAGAATACTAACAGTGTCCAGGAGGTCAGTCTAGTGGAATAGGCTGTCACAACTGATTATATTTAACACAGAAGCAAGAAGCATTTGGATAGAAAGAATGAAGAGATGGAGTGAAAAATAACTGGCACAGTATTAAACAAAATTTAGGTGTAAAACTCGGTTTTATTAATTTTTTTTACATTCACTCAAGATGTGGGTGTCAGTGGCTGCGCCAGCATTTATTATCCATCTCCAGTTGCCCTTGAAAAGGTGGTAGTGAACTGCCTTCTCGAACTGCTGCGGTCCATTTGTCCAAATAAACCCACAGTGGCATTAAGGACAGAGTTTCAGGATTTTGACCCAGCAACACTGAAGGAATGGTGATATATTTCCAAGTCTGGAAAGTGTCTTGGAAGGGAACTTGCAGGTGGTGTAATCCCGTATCTATTACACTTGACCTACTAGACAGAAGTGATTGTGCATTTGCACTCATCCTGGTAAGTGGGCAGTATTCCATCAAACTCCTGTCTTGTGCTTTATAGATGGTGAACAGGCTTTGGGGAGTCTGTAAGTGAGCTATTTGCTGCAGGATTCCTAGCCTCTGATCTGCTCTTGTAGCTACAGTTCTTGTGCGAATTGTTCTAAGGAAGTTTGGGGGGTTGGGTCACTGGACTCGAAAGGTTAACTCTCTTTTCTGTCCAAGATGCTGGCAGACCTGCCAAGTTTCACCAGTAATTTTTGGTTTTACCTGTATGGCTAATCCACCTCAGTTTCTGCTCAATGGTCACCTGCAGGAACTTAACAGTAAGGGATTTAGTGATGGGGAATGCCATTGACTATGAAGGGATGATGGTTAGATTCTTGTTGGGAGACAATCATTGCCTGGCACTTGTGTGGCACAAACGTTACTTGTTACTTGTCAGCTCAAGCCGAGATATCGTCCAGGTCTTGTTGCATTTAGGAATGGACAGCTTCAGTATCTGAGAATTCGTGAACATCGTGCTGTCATCAGCAAACATCCCCATTTCTGACCACATGACGGGGAGGAAAAAAAGTCATTGATGAAGCAGCTGACGACTGGGCCGAGGACACTGCTCTGAGGAACTCTTGCAGAGGTATTCTGGTGCTGAGATGACTGATCTCCAACAATGAAAACCAGGTTCCTATTGTCAGGTACAACTCCATCCAGCAGAGAGCTTTCCCTATGATTCCAACTACATTTAATTGATGAGGTTGGTTGGCTCACCGAGCTGGTTTCTTGTTTTGCAGATGTTTCGTTACCATGCTGGGTAACATCCTCAGTGCAGTCTCCGATGAAGCGTCGGTGTGTTCTCCCGCCTGGTTTTTAAACTCTGGGGTCTCTTGAGATGGATTGTCTCACTTCCGGTTTTCCTTCGTAGTGGAATGTATATGGGGTCAAGGTCAATATGTTTATTAATAGCGTGCTTTGAGGAGTGCCAGGCTTCTAGGAATTCTTGTGCCTGCCTCTGCCTGTCCCAGGATGTTGGTATTGTCCCAGTCGAAATGGTGGTTCTCCTTGTCCATGTGGATTGAGATGGGTGAGTACTGGTCGTGTCTTTTGGCAGCCAGTTGGTGTTCATGTACTCTTGTTCTTAAATTTCCTTCCTGTTTGTCCGATGTAGTATTTCTCACAGTCACTGCAGGGGATCTTGTAGATGACATTGGTCCTGTCCATGGCGGGGAGTGGGTCTTTAGTTTGGGTGAGCAGTTGTCACAGGGTTGACGTGGGCTTGTGTGCCACTCTAATGCCCAGCGGTCGTAGGAGTCTTATGGTGAGTTCCGACGTGTTCTTGATGTAGGGTAGTGTGATGAGTGTATCAGGGCGTGTAGTATCTTTCTGATGTTGTTTGTGTAGGCATCTTCTGACCTAGTTTTTTGGATATCCATCATCCTTGAAAACCTGGAAGAGGTATTCTTCTTCCTCTTGGCATCTTTCAGTGTCGCTGCAGTGTGTTGTTGCCCTTTTAAACAGTGTTCGCATGCAGCTTCGTTTGTGCGCTGGGACGGTTGCTGTTGAAGTTCAGTATCTGGTCTGTGTGTGTGGCTTTGCGGTGTACTTTTGTTTGCAGTTCCCCATTTGTCTTGTGCTCTACCAGGATGTCCAGGAATGGGAGCTGTTTGTTCTTCTCCTCCTCTCTGGTGAGTTTTATTCCGGTGAGGGTGTTGTTTATAAGTTTGTGCGTCTCCTCTAATTTGGTCCGTTTAATGATGACAAAGGTGTCGTCCACATAGCAAATCCAACCAAAACTATGGATACGCAGGAGGGCCGTCCTTTCTAGTCTTTGCATCACTGCTTCTGCTGAGTCCGGAGAATGGTCCCACTGATTTCCTTGTATGTTTGGCTGTTGAAACTGAAGTGGGTGGTGAGGCATAGGTCTAACAGTTTGAGCATGTTGTCCTTAGAGGAGATGGTTTCACTGGGATCTAGCTCTTGTTCCAGTAGTGTTGTCATTGTTTCCCTTGCTAGTGGTATGTCTATTGGTGTAAATAGGGCAGCAACATCAAATGATATCATGGTCTCTTTGTCGTCTATCCTTATATCTATGATGGAATTGAGGAATTCTTGCGCTGAGTGGATAGAGTGGAGTGACTTGTTGACTAGGTGCCCGAGTCTCCTTTGTATTTCCTTGGCTAATCTATGTGACGGAGTGCCTGGTAGGGAGACTATGGGTCTGAGGGGTACTTCCCACTTGTGTGCTTTAGGGAGGCCGTAGAATCGGGGTATGTTGGTTCCTTCGGGTTTCATTCTTGAGAAGTCTGCTTTGTTGATCTGTCCTGTTTGTTTAAGTCTTTTTAGCATGTAGAGAATTTTGTTGCCTAGTTGCGGTGTAGGGTCAGTTTGTACTGGCCGGTACATATTCTCGTCAGCGAGCAGTGCTTGTGCCTTGGAGATGTAGTCCCTTTTATTCAGTATCACTGTCACGCTCCCTTTGTCCACAGGTAGTATGGTGATGTTCTTGTCATTCTTTAATCCTTCCAGGGCCTGTCCTCATGTGCTGAGAGTATCGAGTTTGCTCCTTCCGGTTAGTGTCGGGATTACTGTCTGTCTTATCATTTACATTTATCTGTCTTACATTTAACTGATTCTATTTTTGCTAGAGCTCTTTAACATTCTGTAAGATGTGGTCTTGGTGACAAGGGCGGTCACTCTCACCTCATTTCTGCAATTCAGCTCTTTAGACCATGTTTGACTCAAGATTGTGGTCCGGAGTCGAGTGGCCCTGACAAAACCCCAACTGAGCATCAGTAAGAAGCTACTGCTAAGTAAGTGCTGCTGTATAGCACTGTTGATGACACCATCCACCACTTGACCGATGTAGTGGCAATTGGTTGAGTTATATTTGTTCTTATGCATTGAGGACGTACCTGAGCATTCTGTAGTTGTACTGAATAGCTTGATTAGGGTCGTGGCAAGTTCCGGAGAGCCAATTCTTCAGTAGCATTGCTGCAATATCATCAGGGCTCATGGCCTTTGCAATATCCAGTGCCTTGAACTACTTTTTGATTACACACGGAGTGAAGCTAACAGGTTGAAAACTCGCCATCGAGAGGCTGGGGATCTCTGAAGGAGGCCAAGTTGGATCCCAAGACAGAACCTCTGACTAAAAATTGTTGCAAATGCTTTAGCCTTATCTTTTCTTTGCTCGAATGCATTAGGCTCCATTGTTGCAAGGATTAGAATTAGATTAGAATTAGAATCCCCACAGTGTGGAAACAGGCCCCTCGGCCCAACAAGCCCACACCGACCCTTGGAGCATCCCACCCAGACCCATCCCCCTATAACCCACACACCCCTGAACACTATGGGCAATTTAGCATGGCCAATCCGCCTAGCCTGCACATCTTTGGACTGTGGGAGGAAACCGGAGCACTCGGAGGAAACCCACGCAGACACGGGGAGAATGTGCAGAGTTTGCACAGTCACCCGAGGCTGGAATTGAACCCGGGTCCCTGGCGCTGTGAGGCTGCAGTGCTAACCACTGAGCCACCGTGCCGCCCACGGATGTGGATGTTTGTGGAGGATCCTCATCTTTGAGGTGTTTAATTGTCCACTACCATTGACGGCTAGATGTGGCTGGATTAGAGCTAAAATTCAGGTCCATTTGTTGACAATTTTGTAGCTCTTGTTGCTTATGTTGTCTGACACATAGGCAGTCGTACTTTGTAGCTTCACTAGATTGTCCCTTCTTCTTTAGGTAAACATAGTGCTGCTCCTTACATGCCCTCCTGCACTCTTCACTGAACCAGAAAATGATCCCCAACTTGATGGAATATGTACAGTGGGGAATATGCCAGGCTAGGAGGTTGAAAATTGTGTTGGAGTACTACTCACCTACAGCTGATGGCCCACAGCATCTCATGGATGCCTAGACTCAAGGTGCCAGATCTGTTTGTCGTCATTTAGCATGGTGATAGAAATATTCTCAATGTGAAGACAGGGCAGTGTCTCCACAAGGTCTGCGGGGTGGTTACTCTTATCAATATTTTCATTGGTCACATATGCATCTGTGGCAGACAGATTGGGGAGGATTGGGTCAAGTATTTTTTTCCCCTCTTGAATGATTCTCTCACCACCTGCTGCAGATCGCGTTTAGCAGCTATGTTCTTTAGGAATTGACCAGCTCAGTTAGTTGCGGTGCTTCCAAGCCACTGCTGGTTTCATTCCTTCTTCCTTTCTAACAGTTGATACAACTGAATGGCATGCCAGCCATTTCAGAGGGTGACTGAAAATCAATCACCTTGCTAAGGGCCTGGAGTCAAGGTAACGGCAGCATTTCCTAAAGAGTGTTACTGAAACATGAGCTTTTACAACAATCAACAATGGTCATCATCTTTAGGCATTTGTTTCTAGATTTTTTTTTAAACAGAATTCAAATTCTGCCTCTGCCATGGTGGGATTGAAATCTTGGTCCACAGAATATTACCTAGGTTTCTGGATTACTAGTCCAGTGACAATATCACAAGGCCAACAGCACCCCAAAAAGCAAAAGCAAGCAAATTAAGATAAACCTTCATAAACTCGTGAGACCTCTACTGGAATTATGTATTCCCGTCTGAGCACACTGTAGGAATGGTGTCAAGGCCTTGAAAAGGATGAAGAGATTTCTTAGAATGGTACAAGGGATGAGGGGCTCCTATTAAATAATGACATTGGAAAGGCTAAATTTTGTTCTCTTTTGAAAAGATTAATATTAAATTTAAATAGGGGGTGTTCAAAATCATAAATGGCTCTAATAAGAGTAATGATAAATGAAAACAACCTGTTTCCAGTGGCAAAAAAAATTAGAACCATAGGTCTCATTTCCAGTGACTGCAATAGAAGTCAAGGTAACATGTGGAAATATTGTCAAAGTGAGTTGTTACAATCCGGAATGCACTGCTTGAACAAGTCGTGGATTAAGGTCAACAGTTAATCTTCACAAGAACACTTACTGGTCAGTGCTGCATCAGTCTGTGACTGATTGCAGAAGTAACCCATTGTTTAGCAGTTACTATCGCTTCAGTTAACCAATATTGCAACTGCAATTAAAGTATGGGATGCTTTGTATTGAAGTATTTAGGGTTTCTCCCATTAATTTTTGCATCTTTGTACATCTACACAGCATAATGTGGGTTTTTTATATTTACAGAAAAAAATTACCTAAATGATTTAATTACCTATTTCGAACAGACCTGGTAAGTTGTTGTTTAACTTTAATTGATTTCTCACCATGATTACAAACAGCACACTATAGGATGTCCTCAAAACATATTTCAAATTTTTGACAGACTTTAAATTTATAATTCCTTTAAAAGGCAACATTTCACAACTACCAAAATCCTACTTAGAACTAGGATATTAGCAAGTTCTTCACCGATTACAGGATGTTTGCACTTCATTGCCATGTAATTTCTCTTTTAGAATTAGAATTATATTTTATTGTCATGTGTACTCAAGTATAGGAATACAGTGAAAAGTGTACAAAGTTGTCATTCTCTGGCTCTATTGTGGTTATAAAGCCAGAATTTTCAAAAAACACTAACTTAGTGTAGCAATACAATATTCTTGACCAGCATGCTATATAGTCACTTCCAGTTAATTCTCAAATTTCTCCATTGAGCAAATAAAATTAAAGTATGTAAAACAATGCTACTTACAGTTTGAATGGCAGAAACGGTTGAGTAGCTGACCGTAAAATGCCAAAGCATAGAAATCTCCCCTTGTTCATAAGTTGTCCTTTCCAGATGGTGTAAGGCTTTCCTAAACAGGCAGAACTCTTTACTTTCAGAAGGTCAGTCAAAAAAACACTAAGTTAAAGTAACATATGGTGAGCTACTATTAACCAAGGAGACCAAGTAAAATGTACAGATACGAAGCCAAGAGATGAAAAGGACTCTAAAAAGATCAAGGCACAAAAGCACAGCGTCGTGTGTGGAATGAAACACTAATAGGCCAGGAAAATGCTCAAAAAAAAAAACGGAATGAACGTAGATTTCAGAAAGCTCAGTCTTCACCACAGGATGCAAATAACATCCGAGAAATACATGTCAAATCAGGAACTGAAAGGGAGGACGGAATCCGCAAAAACTGCAAATTATGGAAACTGTGGGTCAACAATTCCACAAGTGCTGATGGCATTCATCCTATGATCTTAAAAGAAGTTGATAATAAAGCAAGTTGATACAGTGCTTTTAATTTCTTAAAATTCACTAGATTTGGGGAATGATCCATTAAATTGGAATGTAGCTGACATAACTACTATCCTCAAAAAAAGGGGAAAGAAAGCAGAAAACTATAGGCTACAGCAGGTCAAGCAGCATCATAGGAGCAGGAAAACTTGACGTTTCGGGCCTAGACCCTTCATCAGAAATGGGGGAGGGGAAGAGGGTTCTGAAATAAATAGGGAGAGCCTCCCTCACCCCGATCCAAGGCCCCAAGAAGACTTTCCACATCAGGCAGATGTTCACCTG